>JAESUZ010004592.1:1800000-1958306 GCA_017311185.1 Proteles cristata cristata
GGAACTAAACACAGAGAAGAAGCTGCATGGGAGAGATTAGCAAGGGCAGAAATGGTGGTCAGGAGCTGCCTGCAGGAGGGACCAAGCTGCAGTTGCAGAAAGGGGAAAGCGTTCTCAAGCTCACACAGGGAAAACGAATCCCCATAACATTTGGTGTTGAAAACTGGAGGGGCTGAATTCCAGTGGGTCTTAGAGCCTGGAACTTTAAAAATCAGCTGAGAATACAATAAATAACACTAATTCGAAGGGATACAAGCACCCCAATGTTTATGGCAGCATTACCTGCAATGACCAAATTATGGAAGCAGCCGAAGTGCCCACTGATGGATGGATGAATGAATGGATAAAGACGTGGTGTATAAACATAATGGAATATTATCCAGCCATAAAAAAGAATGAAACCTTGCCATCTTCAAAGACATGGATGGAGCTAGGGAGTCTAATGCTAAGTAAAATAAGTCAGAGAAACACAAATACCATATGATTTCACTCATACATGGAATTTAAGAAACAACACAAGAAGACGGGAAAAAATGAGAGAGATAAAGCAAAAAACAGACTCTTAACTATAGAGAACTGATGGTTACCAGAGGAGAGGCAGTGGGGGATGGGTTAAATAGGTGATGGGGATTAAGGATTGCATTGTCATGACGAGCACTAGTGTTGTATGAAAGTGTTGAATCACTCTATTGTTCACCTGAAAGTAATATAAGACTGGATATTAACTAAGTGGAATTAAAACAACTTTTTAAAAAGTCAGCTGACTCAGCACTGGGTGAGCCAGGAAAGAGTTGTAGCCAGGTCTCTTAAAGAACCCTTCCCCACCCCCCCCTCAAAGGAGAGTATTAAGTAATATATTTTTCCATACATAATTTTACACACTGAGATTAATATACCCCATGACATTTATTTATTTATTTTAATTTAATTTTTTTATAGTTTATTGTCAAGTTGGTTTACATATAACACCCAGTACTCATCCCAACAAGTGCCCTCCTCCATGCCCATCACCCACCTTCCCCTCTCCCCCTCAAATTTTAAATTGTCATAGTGAATTCAATGGGACTCTATGTAAGAATGCACTTTGAGATACACCACATTATGTCATAAACTTTAGGTTATAAAATTATTTTTTAATTAAAAAATGTTTTTTAATGTTTATTTTATTTTTGAGACATGGAGACAGAGCATGAGTAGGGGAAGGGCAGAGAGAGGGAGACACAGAATCTGAAGCAGGCCTCAGGCTCTGAACTGTCAGCACAGGGCCAGACACAGGGCTCGAACCCATGAACTGAGAGATCATGACCTGAGCCAAAGTTGGATTCTCAACTGACTGAGCCACCCAGGTGTCTCAGGGTTATAAAATTCTAAAACCTGGTTTCTGTGTGCATGAATGAAAGTTGTGATTAAAAGTTACACTTTGGGAGGCAGCAAAATGTAGTGGATAAGGATGAGGAATCTGGATTCAGAATCCAGCTTTGCCACTTACCAGCTCTATGACTTTTAGAAGGTTGTTTAATCTCTCTGTGTCTTAGTTTCCTCATCTGTAAAAGTACACAAAACTTTGAGGATTAAATAAAATCCTATGTGTAAGTGACTTAGAAAGTTGCACACAATAAGGGTCTCAATAAATGTTTATTATTATCATTACTATTATTATCGTTACTAGGATTTCAGTATCACTCAAACATTCTTTGTCTCACTGATGTTTCCTTCCTGCTAACCCTGCAATGCCCAGCATTGCATTACATTCCTGCAAAAATGAATAAGGCATTTATCTTGCTTCCAAGTAGATGGCTAGCCACTAGGCGAAGAATAATTTCTTCTTTTTCTTGGGTGCACACCTAGACCTCTCTTGCACCCTTGCAGGTAGGTATAGAATGCAACTAAGTTCCAGCCATTGAGTTTTGAATAGAGGTTTTGCATATCAGTTTTGAGTCACGGTTTTTAAGAGGCAGATATGCCTCTTCATACTTAGCATCTCGAACATACTTAACATACTTAGATGTTCCCCTTAGCATCTCGAAGCAGAAAATGACAAGGCTGTGGAGATGACACAGCCACAAAATGGATGGAGCCTGGGTTCCTGAGTCACCATGTGGAAGAGAGCTATCAAACAATGAGGAATCTCTCACATTGAATTATGTGTAAGAAATAAACTTCTTCTTTGTTCTTTAACCCTTTTCTGAGGGGCTGTTTATTATAGTAGCTAGAGCTATGCTCTTTTCATAACTATAATCGTGATGGAACACGTGGAAAGGGTGGATTTCTGCCATCATATATGTTGTGTAGTTTGGATTCAGATTTTCTGAAGAGAGAGGGAGGGGAAGAAGCTAGAAAAATGGAAATCTTTTCACATCTTGTTTTCTTTATTGAAGCCAGACCCTCCTGGTCTCCCCATTGTGTCTCACCCTGGGCAGTGTTCCCCCCCGCCACCCCTTTTTCATCATTTTCTTTGTTCGTTTTGCTCCCAGGCAGCAGCCTCCTCAGCTCAACCATGAATGGCATCTGCTACAAGTGCTGGCCCCTTTTATATCTGGGTCAGGCTTTGTGTGTCTTTCTGCATTAGTGTGATAAAGTGCTCTTCTTGACCCTCTGGTTCTTTTCCCAAATGATCAATTGGCAATTTGTACAGTGAAAGGTTGGTCTTCCAACAGTCCATAAATAATGTGACTTACTAATCAAAAGAATTTCATAGCACACAGGGCACTTAAATTGTTTCATTTAAGAAAGTTGTATTGTTCTTTTTGAAAATATCTTAAAATTCCAGGTTAGCTGTATATCTACCTCTCGAGGCAAAATACCTTATTTTCCATCAGCACTTTCTGCAATGAAAGGCCTATCTATACCTTCATTAAGTGGCAAAAACAGGTAGTGGTTCCCATAGTATTTTATCACCATTCTCCCACCTAAATTATGGATTTGACAGATCCTTAGGACATAAACAAACACCCGTTTAGCAGATCTGTATGTGCCAATAGTCCAGCGAGTCCAGTGTGGGTGCCAGTGAGGATTGGTTCTGAGCGAGCTGCCCTCATCTGGGGCAGCATAGGGAGGCTGGGTTTGGGCCAATTCCAGCACGGCCCTGCTCCAGGCTCTGTCTGGAGGCCTCCTTAGAGGGGAGGTGTGGGTGGTGTCCAGTTCTCTCCCTTCTCCATGGCACTGCCATTCTGCATCCTTGGCTTGAAAGGTGTACTAACACAACTACAAACAAACCGTAGGCACATTTTTACCTGCAGTTGCCAACTGTCCTGGTTTGACTGTTCTCGTCCAAGAAGAAAGCCTGAATCTTAGAGAAAAATAAGTACTTCAGAAACATTTGGAATTCTCTCTCTCTTTTAAACTCCCAAAGCCTGAAATCAAAAGAAGGCAATACTTAAGTTGCTGTATGTAGATTCAAGTGCCTGCATTGATCATACTTGCTATCAGGACATCGTTTTACATTTTAAGATAATATTCCAACTCGGAAAGAAATTACTGTTTTGGCAGGTTTTCAGGAAATAAATGTTTACCATGTGAGGTTTTAGAAAAAAAGGAAGGGAAATTAGTCACTCAATACTTCGAAACATCCAGCAACTTCAAAATCCCTGGAAAAATCAACACAAGGCAGACCTCTTATAGATTTCTTAACTTTTCTATTCTCTTAGGAATGCCAGCCTCTCAGCTGGCTCAAACACAATTTGAGGGCCAGGATTGGCCCAAACCAAACTGTGGTTTTTCATTTTTCTGTAGCAGTGGCATTCAAATGGGTAATAACAGCTGCTGTGTCAAGTATGCCCCCTGAAACTGGACACAGTGGGATTTGGCGCACGGTTATTTTTCTGACCTCCTCTGTAGACGGTATCATGTTCTGGCCGGTTGCTAGAGGAGTAGTGACCACCCACTGGGCAAAGCACTTAGGGGAGAAGCCGTGTGTTCCCTAGCCCAGTGCTGCTCTCTGGGTTGGCAGGGTGGGTCGCCAAGGAAAAGTACAGACTTAAATGCCAACAAGCCTCAGTCATATCATGTCTCTGCCTGTAACCTACCACAGCAGGAAAGTTAACCAGACACCTACCATCCATTTACCAGCACAGTGGAAGAGAAGGATCATAGTATCTCAATGCTCATGGGGAAGGACCTGCTGCCATGTGAGAACCCCTCTCACAGTTGCCTTAACAGAAAGTGGTGATGGTAATTGTTCCAGTGGGCAGAGATACAAACCACATACTTGGAGGCTCACTCTATAAAGAGGGAGAAGTGGCTTGAGATACAGATTGCTATGAACTGGGGGACAAGGGTGAATGGCTTGGCTACTTGGTCAGGGCTGTGAAGGAACCAGATTGGAAAGTCCATGATAGGCTAATCTGGGGAAGAAGGATGAAGTTGTGGGCCCACAACCTATCCTTTGTAGGATCCTATGTTAATGTGCACCAGAGAACTTCCACTGCAGAGCAAACTCTCAACAATAAGGTAGGTAAGAGAGGTAAGAGGTCTTATTTTGTGGCTATGGACAGCTAGTGATAAGCCTTGAGGACACCAGACCACCCACTTAGGGGCAGAATGATTTCAGTTTCAACTTGTCCTTACCAGAGATGATACCTAAATTGCCCACATGTCTCTGTTAGCACCACCATCCAAGGGTCACAGAATTCCGGATCTCTTGATGTCGCATCCTGCACAACACTGTCGCAATTGGTACATGACTGTGAGATCCACTGGTCTTATCAGGTGTTTGATTAACCAGGAGTAGCTAGGCTGATGGGACTGTGGAAAGACTACTCAAGGCTCATCTGGGGTGCTAGCCTTGGGGCAATAACCTATAGGTTGGGGTGCTGTTGTCCTTCAGTGTGTAGTATATGCACTAAATCAGTGACAATCATGCTATGTCCCCACTTCCTAGAATTCACAGATACAGTAACCAAGGGGAAGGAGCAGGTGTGGAACCTCTCATAAACACTGCTTCTTTAGCTTACAACTTCAGGCTCTGCCATATTAAAGGTCCTGTTTCCCATAAGGGACACACCACACAGTAATTGAACTTGAAGCTGTGGCTACTGCTGGGTCATTTAAGTCTCCTCATGTCAATGTAAGAACTGACAGAGAAAAGAATTGCTGCATTGGTGGGAAAAATTGATCCCAATTAACATGAGGAATGAGTTGCTTCCACATAATAAAAGCATGGAGGAGTAGACTAGAACCCAGAGAACTTACTTGGGTGTCTCTTGTGCTTCTACGCCAGGGATAACAGTAAATGGGCAACTTCAATAGCTATGGCTTGATGATGGCAAGACACTTCAGGACTCAAGGCTGAGGTCCTGGATAAGCCTATCAGGCAGGCAGCCTTGGCTGTCTGGAGCACTGGCCAAGGATGACTGAAATTAGAATGAGTGGTAGAGGAGGGAAATAGAGCCTTTATCCCATGATCTGCTGCCCAGGGAACTCAAGAAGAAAGATCCCTAGCAGCTGGCACAGGATCTGGAATAAAGCAGGGAGGCCCTTTGTGGTTGACCATATGAATCTTTGGTGAACGTATGATTGCACAACTGCCTTGTGCTCTGTAGTAAAGGTGCTCAAGTTAATTCATGTTTGAGACATGCTTAGGGATCTTGGGTCAATGTCTCTATTGTAGCATGTGGCACTCCCAACCAGTTTCAGCAAGGTTCACTAACTGTCCCTCCCGCAGAACCAGGGTCTTGTGGTGAAGGCTCACACACAGCTTTGGAAATGCACCAAACCACCTCTCTGCTTGCTTCCCCAAGCCACTGTGTCACCAGCAGGAACTCATTATTCCTTCAGAGTCAGAGCGACAGAGAGAAATACAATCCTTCAGGCTTAACCATTTTCTTTCCCCCAAGCTAGAAAGCCAAGTCACACATGGCTACAATTTGGATGCTGTGTCACTTTCCCACTTTAATGCTCCACACATAAACCAGTTGAATGTTTTTGTAAATGACTGAATGAATTTAGTTTTTCAATTATTCCATGTACCTTACCCTGATAAATTACCAAAATAAACAGCAAGCATAGTATAATTACAGTGTTGACAGTGGTCTGAGGCTTAGCTAGATGAAAAATTGCTTTCCCTCCACCCCTTCATTTCTCTCTCCTGGGATCGGTTGGTGGGAGATGAATTCTCCAACATATGAGCTATCTTCCTGAAATGTAATCATAAGCCTGGGTAGTCCCGGAAGTGTTTTGCCTAATTGTGAAAAAGTTTGAATAAGGTCAGAAATCTATCAGCTTTTCACCCTCTTCGCAACTTTTTTGCTTTCTCTATGTTTTGACATTTTGGCAATCCAGTTCAAAAACTCTCAATGTTTCTACAACATTCTCCTATTTGAGAATTTTGGTGGCATACTTGGAGAGATTGAAACACTCAACAGTAAATAAGAAATAAATTCCCATGTGATCACTGCCAGGTGTAAAGCTTTCTGGTGGTGTCTACGAAGCATCCATAATTATTACTTCATTCATGGGCAGCTTTTCAGACCCATGTTGTTGTTTGAGGTGACTTTTTCATTGTCCTGGCCTTTTGTTCACATGTATAAGTTATTGTAAAATTTGCTTTTAGTACTGGATTGGTAAAAATCTACATTTTATTGTCCTACTGTAAGTGTCACATTCCCTTGGGTTGCTTTTCACAACTTTCTCACCTCTGTGTTTCATCTTTTGGACAGCTCTGTAACAGAAAGTACTCTAGTTTTGCCCAAAATGAAATTTATACCTTGTGCAATATGTGGCTGTGTGTTAGCAATGGGTTTGTGAGATGCCACAGTCCTATATGTGATCTACCAAATAGAACTATGGACCTAACTGGTAGTGGTGATTTCTGGGATGAAAACAGTCTGTGTTACTTTTGTTAAGAGAAAATTATCCAAAACTTGGAAATAAAGTAGAAGGATGAATGTTCATATGCATGTAAATGTCATCTGTGAAACTGACCAACAAACCATCTAAGGGCCATCAGGACCTCTAGGAGAATGACATTGGAACAACCTATGTTGAATATGGGTCAGAACTATAAAGCTAGATGCTAATGAAGATAATGGATAGGCTGCCAATGATTTTTGTCCAGCAAAGGGCAGATGATTTCTGTCTGGCTGGAGAGATAACTCCAACGATTACGGCCCTATTGCTTTGTAGTGTAGTTTTGTATGTAACTTAGCAACTTGTATGAAAAATTTTTTAAATGTTTATTTGTATTTGAGAGAGAGAGAGAGAGAGAGAGAGAGAGAGAATAGGGGAAGGGTAGAGAGGGAAGGAGACACAGAATCTGAAGCAGGCTCCAGGCTCCGAGCTGTCAGAACAGAGCCCGATACGGGGCTAGAACCTATGAACCGTGAGATGATGACCTGAGCTAAAATTGGACAGTTAACTGACTGAGCCACCTCAGCACCACAGCAACTTGTATTTAAAAAAAAATAGACTGCATTTTTTAGAACAGTTTTTGATTTGCAGAAAACTTGAGAAGTAGGGGTTCCCTTATGCCCTGCTCCCGCTTTTCCTTATTTTTAACATCTTGTATTAATATAGTATGTGTGTTATACATAGTGAACCAATATCGATACATTATTATTAAGAAGCTCTATACTTGACTCAGATTCCCTTAGTTTTGACCTGATGTCCTTTTCTGTCCCAGGATCCCACCAGGATACCATATTACATGTAGTAGTCAGATCTCTGTGGACTCTTCTGGCTATGGCAGTTTCTAGGTTTTTCATTGTTTTTGATGACCTTGATAGTTTTGAGGAGTACTTCTTAGATATTTTATAGGATGTTCCTCTGTGGGAATGTGTCCAATGTGATTAGACTGTTTTTATGGGCTTTTGGGAAAAAGACTACAGAGATAAAGTACCATTTTCATTATATCATATCAGAGATATATACCATTGGGGCGCCTGGGTGGCTTAGTCGGTTAAGTGTCCGACTTTCGCTTAGGTCATGATCTTGCAGTTTGTGGGTTCGAGCCCCACGTCGGGCTCTGTGCTGACTGGCAGCTCAGAGCCTGGAGCCTGTTTCAGTCTGTGACTCCCTCTCTCTGACCCTCTCCTGCCCACACTGTCTCTCTCTCTCTCTCTCCTAGAAATAAATAAAACATTTAAAAAAAAGAGAGAGATATATACCATCAACATAATATCAATATGATATATGACTACTCAGGTTGGCCCAGAGCACCTGACAGAGGTAGTGTTTGTCATGTTTCTCCACTCCCCCCCTCCCCTTTTCCACTTTGTCCTCTCTCTGGAAGGAAGCCACTGTATGCAGTTCATTCCTATGAATTGGAGTGTTTCGCTTCACCTCCTTAAGGGTGGAAGATCTACATAAATTGTTTGGAATTCTTCACGGGGTATTTCTTCTCCTCCACTTATTGACTTGTTGAATCATGTATTTATATCATGTTTATATATACTCATGGCTACCAGGCACTGGGCATATTTGTTGCTGATGGGGTGTTGTTTCTCCTGGGCCCTCTCAGCGGCAGCAGGGAAATCTGTGTGTGTATACCAATCTGTGTGTACACACATGTCCATGAATATGTCTACAGGTAGCCATCTGTAGCTATTGTAAGCTACACACAAGTTCTTACTGATGTGTCCAGCTCTAACTACATGAGCCATTCTTGCCTCTTCCCTGGCTTCCCTGTAAATTTTTACTTAAGGAGTAAGAAGCCTGATTTTCACCACCCACCATCCATTCACTTAATTGTTCAGTCCCCAGATTCATGTAGAGCACTATCAGAATTGTTAATCTGTGTCCCCATGGGGAACCACTTTATCTGCTGGGGGACAGTGCTTATTCCTATCTCCTGCTTTTAGTCTGTAGACCCCACTCATCTCTGGAGTTATTGAGGTCAGCACCCACCCACTCCCTCTCCAGTGAGGTCGTTTCATACATTTATGCTATGGCCAGATTCTCACATCACAGTTAGCATTCCATCCTGGGATCTCTCAGGCTCTAAATGATTTAAATTTTTTTTCTACACGTTAGGGTGCTGGAAGGTTCTATGGGCTTTCATAAATGTAAAAGGTCAAGCATCATACAGTTTCACTGTCCTAAAAAATCCTTTGTGCTCTGCTTATCCACCTCTCTCTTCTCTCTCCTCTCCCTCCTGGCAACTGCTGATCTTTTACTGTTTCCATAGTCTGCCTTCTCCAGAATGTCAAATAATTGGAATCAAAAAGTATGTAGCCTCTTACTTAGTATGTGTATTTAAGTTTCCTTCATGTTTTTGGTGGTTTTATTAGCTCATCTCTTTTTGTCACTGACTAATATTCCATTGCACAATGTACCAGTTTGTTTATCCATTCACTTATCGAAGGACATCTTGGTTGCTTCTGGTTTTTAGCATTATGAATAAAACTGTTATATTTCTGCTAGCAACCCTTTTTTTTCACTGACTATATATATTCATTTCTTGTATATGCCTTTGAACAAGTTTTTCTGTCTTGCCAGTTCCCTCATTAACATGTGCCCACTCCATTACTTGTATGAGAATTATGTTTTTAATCTCTTGGCAATCATATGTTGACATGCTATTTTTATAAAATGTCTCTGGGATGGTGTAAGTATTATTCCTCCTGTGGCTTGGGACACATGATGTAGGACCTTAAGACTGAGGCATGGACCTTGATGTGGCCTTGGGTTGGGGGAGCACTTCTAAGGGTGAGCCAAGGGGAGCATTTCTGATGGGTGGTGCTATGTGGTTATACAAGAAGAAAGTTGAGAGTATGACTTCGCTTTTAAAGCTCCTTGAGATGATTCTGTGTGCCCTTAAGACTTTTATCAGGTCATATTAAGGACATTATTCATGTAAGGAGCATGGTGAGAGAGTGGCATGGAAGCAGCATTGGGTCTGAGGACCCCTCTGTTACTCAGCACCAAGTCCATTAACACCTTAAGCCTCAGTTTCCTCAGTTTTGTAAGGTAGGAAACAGCAACACAGTGATACTGTGATGGATAACAGCCTAATCCACTGAAATGTTTGTTTAAAATAAACGAAATCATATGTGTGAAATACCTTCTAAGCTCTATAGAAGCATAAGTTATTACTGTCTGGTACAGGCATTGGCATACTTTTTCTGTAAGAGAACAGAAAGTAACTATTTTCAGCTTTGCAAAATAAATGGTTTCTGTTGCAACTACTCAACTCTACATTTGCAGTTCAAAAGCAGCCATAGACAGCAAATAAACCAATGAGAATAGCTGTGTTCCAACAAAACTTTATTTATAAAAACAGACAATGATCCATATTTGGCCCACAGGCTATAGTATGCTGTACTCCTTGTCTAGAGTAAGTGTGGAAACACAAACCACTCTCTGCCTCTTTCCTTCTGAAATCTTTTTTAAATATAGTGCTGTGGAGGACATCCAATCATTTACTGAGAGTTTTAACTCACAGACTACAAAGTTTCTAGGTGGGTTGAGTTACTTGTCAGCCTAACTCTTTAGAAAACACAACTGCTTCCCTGCTTTTTACCCAGGGTCCCATCTTCTCTGTGGCTAGAGCTTGACCTGCTTCGGTAAGAACTGCCACACTTCTCTGCCCATAAAACTGCTCACTCACTCTCTGGGCCATATTATTAAGTGTATGGAATGACTGAAACCCTGTTATTTCTTTAGCTGAACCAGAGAACTGGAAGACTATGCAGGAAAGAAAGAGACCAAGATCTTTGCCTGTATCCACTGAGCCAGACACTGTGCTAGGTGCTTTTTGTCCTTGAACTCATTTAAAACTTGCAATAATTCTGTGAGGGTAGATATTGGTACACCTATTTCACATTTGACAAGTTCAAATTTTATAGTTAGTTCATTCAGTTTTCCATGAATAAACAGTTCTTCTGAAGTCATGGCATCTCAGTTTCTAGAGAGTAGGAAATTTCATGTTGTCAACTCAAGGTAACGCAGTCACTTCTAGACTTAAATGTAGTTAATACACTTTTACAGTTTAGTAGAGTTTTTACTCAATTAGTGCAGGTTCCCCCCTCCCTCCTTCACTCCTTGTCTGGGGGTGGGCTGAGCTAAGTTTCTGGGGTGTTGGTTTATATCACATTCTGGTGGGGAGAGATGGATACCAGCCTCTAAAATCTCCTGTATTCTCCTAAGTAGTTTGTCTTTTCTAGTCCATGTGGTTCTCATGGTTTTTTTTTTTATCATGTCTGTGAGAATCACACAGTCTTCCCTCTTCTTTTTCCCAAATCCTGGTTCCTTTTTGACTGTGGCTTGCACTCAGTCACTTTCCTGTTTGTGCAGGGGGTCACAGGAACCTTTTGCTTATGGTTCTATAAGGCTACCTTAAAGTTCACCTGACCTGGAAATTAGACCTGTCAGGCTACCCCTCTGGGGCCATTTTGGATGTGAGGCTTTTCTTTAAGACTTGGATTCTTCTGAGTTATTCCCTGGGAAGCAGGACAGTGGTCTCTGGCTCTGGAGATGCTTTAAGATTATCTGGGGTTTCTCTTTCCCCTTTCATCCAAAGTTTTTGGTCCATGAAAGGGGGCACTGTTCGGGCACTTTTTTTTTTTTTTTTTTTTAATATTTATTTATTTATTTTTGAGAGAGAAGGGAGGTGAGGGACAGAGAGAGGGAGACAGAGAATCTGAAGTAGGCTCTGCACTGTCAGTACAGAGCCAGATGTGGGGCTTGAACCCCTTAGCTGTGAGATCATGACCTGAGTGAAAGTCAGGGGCTTAACTGAGTGAGCCATCCAGATGCCCCAGGGCACTTCTTAGGGGCCTAAACATTGTCTATAGCCCTGTCAAGCTTTGTTTATGCTTGAATTTTTTTTAGTGTTTATTTATTTTTGAGAGAGACAGACAGAGTGTGAGAGGGGGAGGGGCAGAGAGAGAGGGAGACACAGAATCGGAAGCAGGCTCCAGGCTCCGAGCTGTCAGCACAAAGCCTGATGTGGGGCTCAAACCCACAAACTGTAAGACCACAAACCTGAGCTGAAGTCAGACGCTTAACCAATTGAGCCACCCAGGTGCCCCTTGTGGGAAGAACTCTTAACAGGAGATCTACCATCTAAACATTTTTTATTGAGATATAATTGAGACATAGCATTGTGTTAGTTTTAGGTGGACAACATAATAATTTAATATTGTAAAATGGCTACCATAAGAAGCATAGTTAATACCCATCACCACTTCTTAACCTTTTTTAAGTGCATAGTACAGTATTGTTGACTTTTGGCTTAATGTGAGCCAGCAGATCTCTAGAACTTCCTCATCTTGCTTAAGGGAAACTTTATGCCTGTTGATTAGTAATTTCCTGCCTTCCCTTCCTCCTGTGTTCTTGTCTTAATTCAATTTGACTCTGGTGCATCAAGTGACTTCTATGTATAAGGCACTGTGGCAGGTGGCTATAGAAATGTGAAATGAAGTCCCAGCTCTTGCCTCAAGAGGTGCCTGTCACCTGTGGGGTAGGGAGGTAGACAAATATTCAGGTAACTGAAAGAAAGTCAGTGCCTTAGGAGAGGAAGAAAGAGGCACAAGAGTTAAATTATTTCTGGTTGGGGTCTTCATGGAGGACACAGCATTAGAGGCAGAATTTATAAGGAGAGGACAAGTTCATTGAGTGGATGGATGTGTGGCTAAAAAGTACTCAACCCAGGGAAGCTGGCCATGGATATAGAAATTTTGGGCTTTTGCTCCTCTGTGGAACCCAGGCCACCTGATGTTAGAAGTAGATCCCAGTTCATTTCTCTGCCCTTTTTCCCAGGACCGCCTGAGACTTCAGTTATTGTATAAAGTTCTCATCTACCTTGAATATGGAAATAAACCAAAAATACTTTCCTGGAAAGATGGGAATTGGTGTTGAGAAAAAGAATAAAAATATAGGTCTTGGAATGGAAGAGAAGAGGAGCCAGAATAAACTTCATAAGAAAGAGGTGGTAAGGGGAGCCTGGGTGGCTCAGTCAGTTAAGAATCTGATTCTTGGTATTGGCTCAGGTCATGATCTCACAGTCTGTGGGATCGAGCCCAGTATTGGGCTCCACATTGATAGCACAGAGCCTGCTTGGAATTCTATCTCCTGTCTCTGTCTCTCCCCCACTTGTGTTGTCTCTCTTTCAAAATAAGTAAATAGACTTTAAAAAACAAAAAAAAATTGGGGAGCCTGGATGGCTTTGTCAATTAAGCATCCAACTTCACCTAAGGTCATGATCTCATGGTTTGTGAGTTCAAGCCCCAGGTCGGGCTCTGTGCTGACAGCTTGGAGCCTGGAGCTTGCTTCAGATTCTGTGTCTCCCTCTCTCTCTGCCCTTTCCTTGCTCATACTGTCTCTGTCTCTCTGTTTCTCTCTCTCTCACAAATAAATAAACATTTTTAAATATTAAAAGACAAAGAGGTGACAAGACTATTTAAGTGACCAAGGACCTCTTTTTTTTTTTTTTAATAGTTTATTGTCAAATTGGTTTCCATATAACACCCAGTGCTCATCCCCACAGGTGCCCTCCTCCATGCCCATCACCCCCCTTCCCCTCTCCCCATACCCATCAGTCTTCAGTTCTCAGCATTCAAGAGTCTCTCATGGCTTGCCTCCCTCTCTCTCCCTCCCTGTTTCCCCCCTTCATCTCCCCCACGGTCCTCCATTAAGTTCCTACGTATAGGAGGACTAAGGACCTCTTAATGCCACAGTGGATTATGAAGAAGGCACAACCAGAGTTTGAAAAAAGAGGAATGTGTGCTGCAGGTGTGTGTCAGGAGAGAGCAGATTTGAGAGACCAATGAATGCAGGGCTATCTCTGTAGGTATGTGCCTCTACCTCTTGGCCTAGCAACTATCTCATCAATCAGTGGTCTCGTAGGTGAAGGGCCATTTGGCACATACATTTTATCCTGAGGAGCTCAGTCGTGCACAGTTGGGTTCTTTGTACAATTAGGGGTGGCCCTGTCCCTAGGAGCATCTCCACAGGTGGAGGCACAAAGATGAGGTTAGTGTGACAGGAGGGAAGCGTGATGGGGCAGGATGGTGCATGAGTAATAACAATTAGGAGCGCTCACATGGGCCAGATTCTGGGCTCTAATTTAATCCCCCCCAAAACTGAGGCAGTCTCTGATGACCTTGGAGAGCACTTTTTCCAAAGGACAGTGGGAATGGGAGTCAGGTCTGCAAGGGGTAAAGGAATGAGAAGATAGAGGGTAAGTGGAGGCTACAGGTCTAGATCATTCTAAGCAGTGTCTTTAATAGAAAGTGAGGGAGAAAGGGAAGCAGTTTAAGAAACAGGAAGAAAGTCACTTTTGATATTTTTTTCTTTCATTAAAAAAATTAGGTGTGTGTGTGTGGGATATGAGATAGAGAGGAGAGGAAGGGACATGTAGGTTGAAGATACGATACAAGAGAAGGGTTTCTTGAGTGAGGTATTCTTGGGGCAGGTGATGTGATGTGCTTCCCAGTGGTGTGGTGAATTGGTTCTGGGAATAGGTGTGGATGAAGTCAGGGAGCACTGGGAGATAGGAGGGCTGTGGCCCAGGTGAGTGGGACTTCATCCTTCATAAAGAAAGAATGAAAAGGTAAAGGCACAGAGAGATATTAAAATGGGCAGGATGGAATTAAAGACCTAAACATGACACCTGAAACTATAAAATTCATAGAAGAAATATAGGCAATAATTTCTTTGACGTTGGCTGTATAAATATTTTGCTAGATATGTCCCCTCAGGCAAGGGAAACAAAAGCAAATATAAACTGTTTGGACTATATCAAAGTAAAAAGTGTTTGCACAGCAAAGGAAACAAGCAACAAAATGAAAAGTCAACCCACTGAATGGATGATATTAATATTTGCAAATGATTGATAAGGGGTTAGTATCTAAAATATGTAAAGAATTTATACAATTCAACCCCCAAACAGTTCCCACAAATCATCCAGGTAAAAATGAGCAGAGAATCTGAATAGACATTTTTCTAAAGAAGACCTACAGATGGCCAACAGATGAATGAAAAGATACTCAACATCACTAATCATCAGGGAAATGCAAATCAAAACCATGAGACATCACCTTATAGCAATCAGAATGGCTAGAATCAAAGAAAAAATAACAAATGTTGGCAAGAATATGGAGAAAAATCTTGATGAGGCCCCAATAGTTCATTTTTTGCTCTTGATGCCCTTGCCTTTGGGGATGTGTCAAGTAAGAAATTGCTGCGGTTGAGGTCAAGGAGTTGTTTTCTGCTTTCTCCTCTACGGTTTCTGCATGGCAAAGGAAACAATCCATAAAACTAATAGGCAACCAACGGAATGGAAAAGATAGTTGCAAATGACATATCAGATAAAGGGCTAGTATCCAAAATCTATAAGGAACTCACCAAACTCGCACCCGAAAAACAAACAATCCAGTGAAGAAATGGGCAGAAGATATGAACAGACACTTCTCTAAAGAGGACATAAGGGTGGACAACAGACACAAGAAACGAGGCTCAGCATCCCTCCTCATAAGGGAAATGCAAATCAAAACCACACTGAGATACCACCTCACGCCAGTCAGAGCGGTTAAATGAGCAAATCAGAGGACTCTAGATGCTGGCAAGGATGTGGAGAAATGGGCACCCTCCCACACTGTTGGCGGGAATGTAAACTGGTGAAGCCCTTCTGGAAAACACTGTGGAGATTCCTCAAAAAATTAACAGAACTCCCCTATGACCCAACAATGGCACTGCTAGGAATTTACCCAAGGGATACAGGAGTGCTGATGCATAGGGGCACATGTACTCCAATGGTCATAGCAGCACTCTCAACAATAGCCAAAACATGGAAAGAGCCTAAGTGTTCATCAACTGATGAATGGATCAAGAAGATGTGGTTTATCTATACAATGGAATACTACATGGCAATGAGAAAGAATGAAATCTGGCCATGTGTATCAACATGGATGGACCTTGAGGGTGTTACGCTGAGCGAAATAAATCAGGCAGAGAAGGACAGATACCATATGTTTGCACGTGTAGGAGGACTAGGAGGAACTTAACGGAGGACCATGGGGGAAAGAAGGGGACAAATAGTGGGGGAGAGGGAGGGAAGCAAACCATGAGAGACTCTTGAATGCTGAGAAAAAACTGAGGGCAGATGGGGTGTGGTGATGGGCATGGAGAAAGGCACTTGTTGGGATGAGCACTGGGTGTTATAGGGTAACCAACTTGACAATAAACTATCAAAAAAAAGAATGTAGAGAAAAAGGAACTCTAATGCACTCTTGATGGGAATGTAAATTGGTACAGCGACTGTGGAAAACAGAATGGAGGTTCCTCAAAAAATTAAACATAGAATTACCATATGATCCAGTAATTCCACTCCTGGGTATTTACTCAAAGAAAATGAACACATTAATTCAAAAAGATATATGCACCTCTATGCTTATTGCAGCACTATTTGCAGTAGCCAAATTACAGAAGCAACTCAAGTGGCCATCGACAGACGAAGAAGGTATGATATATATATACATACATACATATGCACAGTCATACAATGGAATATTACTCAGTCACAAAAAAGAATGTGATCTTGCCATTTGCAACAACATGGATGTACATAGAGGGTATAATCCTAAGTGAAATAAGTGAAAGAAAGACCATATGGCTTTACTCATATGTGGAACTTAAAAAATGAAACAAAGAAAAAAAGGAACAAAAACAAACACAGACTTTTTTTTAATTTTAAAAAGTTTGATGTTTGTTTATTTTTTTCTTTATTATTATTATTTTTTTTACAAATAGTTTATTGTCAAATTAGTTTCCAACAAACACAGACTTTTAACTGTTTTAAGAGAGGACAAATTTGTGGTTACCAGAGAAGTAGTGGGCAGGGGGATGAGTGAAATCCATCTTTTAAAAGTGGATTTTTAAAAAATGGGCATGAGGAAGTTTGAAGAGTGTACTTTGGCCTCAACATTTTAATCAAGAGGGAGAAACAGCCATTTACTAAGAGCTAAGGAGGCTTTGGGGGTGTTATGGGCTGTATTGTGTCCCTCAGAATTTGTATATTGAACTCCTAACCCCTAATACCTTAGAAGGTGGTTATATTGGGAAATAGGGTCCTTAAAGAAGTGATTAAGGTAGGGGCGCCTGGGTGGCTCAGTCGGTTATTTGTCTGACTTTGGCTCAGGTCATGATCTCATGGTTCGTGGGTTCGAGCCCCGCATCTGGCTCTGTGCTGACAACTAGCTCAGAGCCTGGAACCTGTTTCGGATTCTGTATCTCCCTCTCTCTCTGACCCTCCCCTGCTCATGCTGTGTTTCTCTGTCTCTCTCAGATATAAATAAAAACATTTTAAAAAAGCATTTAAAAAAAGTGATTAAGGTAAAATGAGGTCATTAAGGTGGACCCTAAAATGACAAGTGTCCTTCTAGGAAGAAGAAAAGAGGACCCAGGCACACAGAGGGAAGATCATGAGATCACAAGACTCACAACCATTTCCAAGCCAAAGGGAGAGGCCTCAGGAGAAACTGTCAGTACCTCCATCTTAGACATCCAGCCTCCACAATCGTGAGAAAATTCATTTCGGCTGTTTAAGCCACACAATGGTACTTTGTTATGGCTGCCCTAGCACACTAGCACAGGGACGAACTAAAGGCTAAGACACACAGGAGAAATTTCTAACAGCCAATGCAGGGAGTATCATAGGGAGTGAAGACCACATGCCGAGGGGTGATGGTGTGCAGGTGAGTTCAGATGCTGCCGTAGGTAGGCATGGGATTGCTCGGTTGGGTTTCATGTGTGTGTGTGTGTGTGTGTGTGTGTGTGTGTATAAACACGCTAGTATATTTCAAGCGTTTATTCATCCTCCTTTTGCAAAGATGTGATATGAACATGTCTGATTTAAGATCTTGTCTGGTGATTAATATGTATGATATGTGATTAATATGAAAGCATTGGAAAGTATTAGAGTAGGGCTCCAGAATCCTAGCTCAAAGGCCAAAAAAAAGAGGGGGCACATAATATTTCTTCTCTTCCCCCAGCTCTCAACCACTTCTAATCTGTTTACACCAGCTTCATATACAACCCTCCCGTCGTAAAGGCAAATCATCAAAGAAAGCCACCGCATGATGATACATAATGTGAAAAATCTTTGTTTCCTTGTTTCATGGTGATCTTTTGCAGAGTTGTCTGATTTTGGGTGTGAGTGTCGAAGGGGCAACACTTTCCTCCCTGATGTGATGAGTGTAGGGATTAGCGTGGGCCCTAGGGGAATGTGAAGTTTAGGGATACACCAGGTTGTGTGGTCTGAGACATTATCCTTCTAATCTTGGGGAATTGATTTATTTTCCTATGAGAAGTGGTATTTACTTTCTCATACAATCTGTAGTACTAAGTATAAGATTATTTCAAGGAAATAGAAAAGGGGCTGGACCAGAAAGGATGAGTCTCTGGAGTTCATTTAAAGGTTTACACGGTAGAGGTGACAGCAGAAAATCAACCTTGCCTGCTTCTCATTGGTGCCAGGCACCTTCCCACAAGGATTTTAGGTTGTTGGGACCAGCCTGCCCCTGGCGCATCTGCTCCTGGGGAGGTTCATTTTCTTCCTGTATTTGGATAACATCCTGGGTTCCTGGCTTCTCCTGCTCTGGTCTCCATATGCACCTATTGTTCCACAGTACAAGTAAGTGAGCTGAATTACAGAGGGAGGTAAGTTGTCCTCGGAGGAAGGGATGCAGCAATCCCAAATGCCAGGGTCAGTTGACCAAGGCTCTAATTCTTACTGCAACTTGTGAAAAATGCAGTGCATGTGGTCTTGTTGCCCGTGATGAAAATGGGGAAAGGTAATTTCTGGGGTGTGTGTGTCTATAAATAACTGCCAAATATTATAGCTATAGAGTATTGAAAAGTAAGCAAAAATGATTTGGGGCACATGATTTTTTTCATGCCCTCAGCAAGGTATACGCGGTAGAGTCAGCTTTTCTTTATCTATTTATTATAATCTAAAACTCAGGCACAGAAGCAGGTGGAGGACTTCAGTAGACTAGAGGGCAGTGCTTTTTCCACTGAAAGAACTCTTTCAAATGGGCTCTGGCTTAAAAACGAACCACTTCTAATTATTCTAGGCTTTTTTTTTTTTCCTTTTTGAGAAATGTCAGGGTCTGTCTGAAGGTGCTGGTCACTATTCCTTGTGACTATTGATTCAGGACTCTTGGTATATTTCATCCTGTGAAGCTGTAGGTATAAGGTTGAAATAAGTGAAGTTACAGTATAAAATGATCATTGCTTTGCAGAGTGTCTGTTAAGTGGCATCTTACAGGACCTGAAATCCAGACCTGAAATACAGACTACTGTACAAAATGGACCTCAGGCTATACCTTTGGAGGAAGGTTTCTTCTCACATGGTATTGTCCAAATGGAGGCATAGTAAATAGTTATTTAGAAACAACTAACTGTCACCATCAAAAACAAGGTAGTATGAGTGTGAAAACACATATGACCATTGTATATGCTGATTAAGCAAGAGAAAAATGATTTCTTTATTCGTTTCACTACCTAAGAGCATCATGAGAGAGTAGATTTGCCCATCTACTTGGGGCACTTGCTTTTAATATGTATGAGCAGGAATTCCCATAGCCTCAGGCTTCTGTGCCATTTTTCTTGCATTACTTTCCCCTCAGGTCTCAGTCAGTATAATCTGGAGCTGCTTAGTGCAGCTGAGTTCAGCCAGTCTTGCCCACATCCCTTCAGCTCCTCTTTAGTTGTGACCTTTTGGTATTTGTGTAGGAGCAAAAAGACATGTTCCTATAGATCGTGAGCAATGGGTAGAGCCTGTGAAGAAGCTGCTTATGTTGGGGACCAGAGCCTTCCTATCTGTCTATCTATCTATCTATCTATCTATCTATCTATCTATCTATCTATCTATCTATCTATTGTCTATGCATGCATTCATCCATCCATCCATGTATCCATTCACTCATTCATCCATGCTGTTCATTTATGCATCTGTCCATCCATGCATCCATCCATGTTTCCAGCCTCCCATCTGTCCATCATCCACTTCTCCATCATCCATCTGCCCCTGTAGCCAAGGAAGAACATAAATTCCTTGATTTTGGAGCTAATTAAATTGATTCTGTTCCTTTTGGGTAGATAGAATTCAATTGCATAAAAGTTAAAAACTAGTGTATTGCATCAAAGTTTTCAAACTTTTTTTTAAAACAGTGAACCTTGAGGCACCTGGGTGACTAGTCAGTTGAGCATCCAACTCTTGATTTCAACTCAGGTCATTGTCTCATGGTTTGTGGATTTGAGCCCTGCATCAGGCTCTGAGCTGACATAGAGGAACCTGCTTGAGATTCTGTCTTCCTCTCTCTCTCTACCCCTCCCCCACTCATGTGCACACTCTCTTTCAAAAATAAATAAGTAAACATTAAAAAAATAGTGAACCTCGAAAGAAACTTCATATATGAGATAAATACATAGCCATCTGAAAAGTGATCTGGAGCTCCATTTGCTCTGCAGATACCCTTCTCCCAACTACTATGGCAACTTCACAAGATCCCTTGACTCCCAGAGCACAGTTTACAGACTGTTGTGCTTTGGTATAAAGCAAAGTATTGATGATGTGGTTTGGGTGGTGGATCTTGGGGGTAATTAAGGGAAAGGAGAGCTCAGCTGGAGACTTTGGAGGAAGCGTTTTGAAAGATGGGGTGTGCCTTGAAAGGGAATCATGTTTGAACCAAGAGATCACGGACAAACTACTTGGCAAGGGGGAGACCAGAGATAGGATGAGTAAAGGCCCTGGAGGTGGAGATGGGGTATAGGCAGAACGAGTGTCAGTCAGGGTCCAATAAGGAAAAGATGGCATAGTCAAGCTGGGTAATTGAGGAGAGTGTAATGATGGGGCGATTGAGAAAGCTGCAGCAGGTTTAAGGAAAACAATAAAGGATAGTGTGGAATCTTGGAGCTGTTTCGTCTGCAAGGCATTACTAGGGGTGAGAGGATGTTGCCACTCCTGGATTCAGGGACAGAACTGGACCACCTAACAGGAGGTGTGGCCTTTGGTAGAGAGGTGCCACCTATTCCTGGTGACCTTCAAGGAGGAGGTGAGGGGAATAAATACCCCACTTCGCTCTTTCTCTTCTCCCAGTGCCTCTTATTGTCCAAACCAATTGGAAGCTGGGGAGGCTCTTCTCGGGGTGATGGCAGATGTACAAGAGGGCAGACAGTTACCGTAGCACTTCTCAAGCCATTGGTCATGTCACATCTGCCAATATTGGCCAAAGCAAGTCATATGGCTGAGCCCAAGTCAAGGCAGAAAGGTCCCCTCCTCAGGGAGATGGTGAAATTGCCAGGTTGTGTGTGAAGAATTGGAGCCAGTAATTCAGCCTACCAAAGTCTCCTGTAAGAGGGTGAGGTGGAAAATAGATTGTGCAGAGGGGAATTAGGGTGAGCAGCTTTGGGTGGTACAGCTCCTATTTATACTCCTACCTCCACCATATCCATCCTCTCTTCCTTTTATCATAATAGAATGTTTAGCTTGACATGTGACTGTATTTCACAGCTGAAGACTGTTTTTCCTAGCATTCCTTGCAAGTAAGTGAGGCTACTTGACTAAGTATTGGCTGAAGACATGTGAGTAGAAGTGATATGTGCAGTTTCTGCCCTTAAAAGGATTAACGTCTTTTCCCACCCTCTCCCCCAAGCCTGCTTTCTGGAATGTGGGTGTATTGCTGAGCCCTCTTGGACTGTGCTTGCTTCAGGATGGGAGAGCAAGAAGACTTCAGGAGGGCAGCTCCTCAGGCTGCTTACGTACATATAGTTAGGTGCGAGGGAAAGAAGCCTCCATCTTTTTTAGGCTGCTGCTATTTTGGGTCTTTATTTCATCAGCCAAATCTTTAAGACAAATTCACAAAACCTCTACTCTGATACTCAATGGAAGGGATAACACAGAAAGAGGTACAAGGTTTTTTCTTTTTTTTTTTCTCAGTCTTATTGGTATAAGAGAGATCTTATAATTTTCGTTTTTTGCCATGTTATCCCTATCAAGTATTTTGCAAGGATGCATGATCAGTGAGTTAACTGTCAATGCAAAGTTTCCCTAATGATATCAGGACAGGTAATGACAGGTCTGAACCAGGTCTGGACCAATACCAGTTCTACATGTGAGTGGAGGGCATGGTGGGCAAAGGAGAAAAATAAGGGGAGAGAAGGGTTTTTTTCTGGCTTGAGTATGTGTCATAACCAGGAAATAGAGAGCAGGATTCCAACTTGGGCCTATTTGACTCCAAAGCCTCTCTCTCTTCATTTGGCGCTAATTATATCAGAAAACTGGGAGAGGTCCAGCCACTCTAGAATCTAGGGTGGTTTCTTCAAACTAGCCTCTTTGGACATCCATAGCATTGGGTACCTCTTTGCTTATTGATGTTGAAGGGATTGGTCTAGTACTTTTATCTAAACTGTGCAAATCAGGATTCCTACATTCTCTCTCTGGTCCTATTAGAAAGGGAGAGGTAATCTTGGTGGCTTGAGATTTCTTGTGGTAAAGAACAAAATACAATGGGAAAAGCCTAGGCTCTCAGGAAGGTCCTGGTTTGGATTATAGGAGACAGTATGGAGGGGTGGAAGCAAGGCGGCCATGAGTTCAAATCCCAGTTCCTGGGAAATTTTAATCGGTCTAATCTTTAGCTTTCTTGCATAGGGGTTGGAAATAATATATGTCAAGTTCCTAACCTATAGTAGGTGCTACTATAGCTATTGTAGAGCCAGCACCTAGTGCTTGTTCAGGTCAGGCCTGGCCTGGCTCCTGCTGCAGGCATAGGAAATCATTTTTTATTTTTTTTATAGTTTATTTATTTTTGAGACAGAGAGAGACAGAGCATGAGTGGGGGAGGGGCAGAGAGAGAGGGAGACAGAATCAAAAGCAGGTTCCAGGCTCCGAGCTGTCAGCACAGAGCCTGATGTGGGGCTCAAACCCACAAACCATGAGATCTGACCTGAGCCAAAGTCGGATGCTTAACCTACTGAGCCACCCAGGCGCCCTGATTTTAAGAAGCTTTTAACTCCCTGCAGCTTCCAGCCGCGATTTGGTGGGTCTTGGCAATTAGTGACATTTAAAGAATACACCAAATTCTGGTGCCAAAGATTAGAAGACTGGTCAAGAAGAATAAATTGAGACCCTTTGGTTACACCCATTTTATGACCTGTCTGGATGAGCTGTTAGCAGAAGTCTCTACACTGGCAGCTGCCTCCTCCCCACGTTGCACAGATGACCCTGTTTTGCATACTGAGGGCTAATATCCTTGGAGGAAGTTTGGAGGCTGAGACACAATCCTGACTATGGCAGGCAAGGGTGGACTGAGATAGTTTATTCATAGATCATTCACTGAAAAATATGAACACCAAGAGACCTGTCTCTGGGGAATTAAAATCGGTTTTCTTATGCCTGCTTGTCTCTGGACTTTTGCTCAACTGGGCATGCTGTATACTTATTAGAACCAGGATATCTAGGAGGAGAGGAAAAAGGATGAACAGTGAACCAGATCTTTTCTTTTTGTTTTTTTTTTTAAATAGTTTATTGTCAAGTTGGTTTCCATGTAACACCCAGTGCTTATCCCATCAAGTACCTTCCTCCATGCCATCACCCCCCTTCCATCTCCCCCACCCCCCTCAGCCCTCAGTTTGTTTTCAGCATTCAAGGGTCTCTTATGGTTTGCCTCCCTCCCTCTCCCCCACTATTTGTCCCCTTCTTTCCCCCATGGTCCTCCATTAAGTTCCTCCTAATCCTCCTAAATGTGCCAACATATGGTATCTGTCCTTCTCTGCCTGACTTATTTCGCTCAGCGTAACACCCTCAAGTTCCATCCATGTGGCTACACATGGCCAGATTTCATTCTTTCTCATTGCCATGTAGTATTCCATTGTATAGATAAACCACATCTTCTTGATCCATTCATCAGTTGATGGACACTTAGGCTCTTTCCATGTTTTGGCTATTGTTGAGAGTGCTGCTATGACCATTGGAGTACATGTGCCCCTATGCATCAGCACTCCTGTATCCCTTGGGTAAATTCCTAGCAGTACTATTGCTGGGTCATAGGGGAGTTCTATTGTTAATTTTTTGAGGAATCTCCACACTGTTTTCCAGAGGGGCTTCACCAGTTTCCATTCCCACCAACAGTGTAGGAGGATGCCCATTTCTCCACATCCTCGCCAGCATCTAGTCTCCTGATTTGCTCATTTTAGCAACTCTGACTGGTGTGAGGTGGTATCTCAGTATGGTTTTGATTTGCATTTCCCTGATGAGGAGGGATGCTGAGCATTGTTGCATGTGTCTGTTGGCCATCTGGATGTCTTCTTTGGAGAAGTGTTGTTCATGTCTTCTGCCCATTTCTTCACTAGATTAGTTTTTCGGGTGTTAGTTTGGTGAGTTCCTTATAGATTTTGGATACTAGCCCTTTATCTGATATGTTATTTGCAACTATCTTTTCCATTCCGTCGGTTGCCTATTAGTTTTATGGATTGTTTCTTTGGCTGTGCAGGAATAGTTCAGTTTTGCTCTCTTTTTTTTTTAAATGTTTTATTTATTTCTGAGAGAGAGAGAGAGAGAAAGAGAGCAAGCGCAGGGGAGGGTCAGAGAGAGAGGGAGACACAGAGTTTGAAGCAGGCTCCAGGCTCTGAGTTGTCAGCACAGAGCCTGACACGGGGCTCAAACCCATGAACGGTGAGATCATGACCTGAGCTGAAGTCGGATGGTTAACTGGCTGAACCACCCAGGCACCCCCATTTTTGCTCTTGATTACCTTGCTTATGGGGGATGTGTCAAGTAAGAAATTGCTGTGGTTGAGGTCAAGGAGGTTGTTTCCTGCTTTCTACTCTAGGGTTTTGATGGTTTCCTGTCTCACATTTAGGTCCTTTATCCATTTTGAGTTTATTTTTGTGTATGGTGTGAGAAAATGATCTAGTTTCATTCTTCTGCATGTTGCTGTCCAGTTCTCCCAACACCATCTGTTAAAGATGCTGTCTTTTTTCCATTGGATACTCTTTCCCACATTGTCAAAGATTAGTTGGCCATACATTTATGGGCCCAATTCTGAGTTCTCTATTCTATTCTATTGGTCTATGTGTCTGTTTTTGTGCCAGTACCATACTGTCTTGATGATGACAGCTTTGTAGTAGAGACTAAAGTCTGGGATGGTGATGCCTCCCGTTTTGGTTTTCCTCTTCAATAGTACTTTGGCTATTCGGAGTCTTTTGTGGTTCCATACAAATTTTAGGATAGTTTGTTCTAGCTTTGAGAAGAATGCTGGTGCAATTTTGATTGGAATTGCATTGAATGTGTAGATTGCTTTAGGTAGTAATGACATCTTAACTCTATTTATTCTTCCTATCCATGAGCATGGAATGTTTTTCCATTTCTTTGTATCTTCTTCAGTTTCCTTCATAAGTTTTCTATAGTTTTCATCATACAGATCTCTTGTATCCTTGGTTAGGTTTATTCCTAGGTACTTTATGGTTTTTTGTGCAATTGTGAATGGGATCAGTTTCTTGATTTCTCTTTCTGTTGCTTCATTGTTGGTGTATAAAAATGCAACCGATTTCTGTACATTGATTTTGTACCCTGCAACTTGGCTGAATTCTTGGATCAGTTCTGGTAGGCTTCTGGTGGAGTCTGTCGGGTTTTCTATGTAGAGTATCATGTCATCTGCGAAAAGTGAAAGTTTGACTTCCTCTTTGCCAATTCTGATGCCTTTGATTTCCTTTTGTTGTCTGATGGCTGATGCTAGGACTTCCAGCACTATGTTAAACAGCAGTGGTGAGAGTGGACATCCCTGTCGTGTTCCTGATCTCAGGGGGAAAGCTCTCAGTTTTTTCCCGTTGAGGATGATGTTAGCTGAAGGCTTCTCATAGATGGCTTTGATGATGTTTAAGTAGGTTCCTTCTATCCTGACTTTCTCTAGAGTCTTTATTAAGAAGGGATGCTGTATTTTGTCAAATGCTTTTTCTGCATCTTTCAACAGGATCATTTGGTTTTTATCTTTTCTTTTGTTGATGTGATGGATCACATTGATTGATTTGCGAATATTGAACCAGCCCTGTAACCCAGGAATGAATCCCACTTGATCTTGGTGGATAATTCTTTTTATGTGCTGTTGGATTCGATTTGCAGGTATCTTGTTGAGGATTTTTACATCCGTATTCATCAAGGATATTGGCCTGTAGTTCTCTTTTTTCACTGGGTCTGTCTGGCTTGGGAATCAAAGTGATGCTGGCTTCGTAGAATTAGTCTGGAAGTTTTTCTTTGATTTCTATTATTTTTGGAATAGCTTGAGAAGAATGGGTATTAATTCTATTTTACATGTCTGGTAGAATTCCCCAGGGAAGCCATCTGGCTCAGGTCTCTTATTTGTTGGGAGAGTTTTGATAACTGATTCAATTTCCTCACTAGTTATGGATGTCTTCAGATTTTCAATCTCTTTCCGTATGAATTTTGGTAGTGAGTGTGTGTTTAGGAATTTGTCCATTTTTCCTAAGTTGTCCTGTTTGTTGGTGTCTAAGTTTTCATAGTGTTCCCTGATAATTGCTTGTATTTCTGAGGGATTGGTTGTAATAAGTCCATTTTCATTCATGATTTTGTCTATTTGGGTGCTCCCTCTTTTCTTTTTGAGAAGCCTAACTAGAGGTTTATAAATTTTGTTTATTTTTTCAAAAAACCAACTCTTGGTTTCATTTATCTGTTCAACTGTTGTTTTGGATTCTATATTGTTTATTTCTGCACTGATTTTTATTATTTCTCTTCTCCTACTGGTTTAGGCATGCTCTTATTGCTCTTCTAATTCCTTTAGGTGCGCTGTTAGATTTTGTACTTGCACTTTTTCTAATATCTTGAAATAGGCCCCGAGTGCAATGTACTTTCCTCTTAGGACTGCCTTTGCCGCATCCTATAGAGTTTGGATTGTTGTATTTTCATTTTGATTTGTTTCCATATTTTTAAAAATTGCTTCTGTACTTGCCTGATTGGTCCAATCGTTCTTTAGTAGGGTTTTCTTTAACTTCCATGTTTTCGGAGGTTTTCCAGACTTCTTCCTGTGGTTGAATTCAAGTTTCATAGCATTGTGACCTGAAAGTGTGAATGGTATGATCTCAATTCTTTTATATTTATTGAGGGCTGCTTTATGTCCCAGTATGTGATATCTTGGAGAATGTGCCATGCGCTCTTGAGAAGAAAGTGAATTCCATGGCCTCAGGATGTAGAGTTCTAAATATATCTGTCAAATCCATCTGGTCCAATGTGTCATTCAAGTCCATTGTGTCTTTAGTGATTTTCTGTTTAGTTGATCTATCAATTGCTGTAAGTGGAGTATTAAACTCCCTTGATATTTGCACATTCTTGTCCATAAGATTGTTTCTGTTTATGATTGTTTTATGTATTTAGGTACTCCTGTATTTGGTGCAAAGACATTTATAATTGTTAGCTCTTCCTGATGGATAGACCCTGTAATTATTCTATAATGCCCTTCTTCATCCCTTGTTACTGCCCTTACTTTAAAGTCCAATTTGTCTGATATAAGCATAGCTACTCCAGCTTTCTTTTAACTTTCAGTAGCATGATATATATTTCTCCACCCCCTTACTTTCAATCTGAAGGTGTCCTCAGGTCTAAAATGAGTCTCTTGTAGACAACAAATAGATGGATTTTGTCTTTTTATCCATTCTGCTATCCTATGTCTTTTGATTTGAGCAGTTAGTCCATTTACATTCAGTGTTATTATTGAAAAATATGGGTTTAGTTACTGTGTTTTTTTGTCGGATTCATGCTTGTGGTGGTGTCTGTAGTATCTTGCATTTCTTGCAACATTTCCCTTATAGAGTCCCCCTCAGGATTTCTGATAGGGCTGGTTTCGTGGTGATGAATTCTTTCCATTTTTGTTTATTTGGGAAGACTTTTTATCTCTCCTATTCTCAATGACAGGCTTGCCAGAGGATTCTTGGTTGCATATTTTTTCTGTTCATCACATTGATGAATACCTACCATTCCTTTCTGGCCTGCCAAGTTTCATTAGATAGGTCTGTCAACACTCTGATAGGTTTCCCTTTGTATATTAGGGCCCTTTTCTCCCTAGTTGCTTTCAAAATTCTCTCTTGCCAGGTTCACTATGGTATGTCCTGCAGAAGATCGATTCAAGTTACGTCTGAGGGGAGTTAGTTCTCTGTGTCTCTTGAATTTCAATGTCTGTTTCCTTCCCTACACTGGGGAAGTTCTCTGCTGTAATTTGTTCAAGGATTCCTTCAGTCTTTCCCTCTCTCTTCCTCTTCTGGGATTCCTATGATATGGATATTGGTCTGATTGTGTCACTCCGATCTTGAAGTCTCCTTTCATGTCCCTGGATCAGTTTATCTTTTTCTCAGCTTCCTCTTTTTCTATAATTCTGTCTTCTAATTCACCTATTCTCCTTTCTGCCTCTTCAGTCCATGCATTGGATGCCTCCTTTTTATTATGCATATCATTTATAGCATTTTTTAAATTCATCACAACTATTTTTAAGCTCCATAGTCTTTATAGCAATAGTTTCTCTGATGTCTTCTATGCCTTTTTCAAGCCCAGCGATTAATCTTATGACTATTCTAAATTCTTATTCAGTTATGTTGCTTATATCTGTTTTGAGCAGTTCTTTAGCTGTCATTTCTTCCTGGAATTTCTTTGGAGGAGAGTTCTTCCGTTTCATCATTTTGGCTAGCTTTCTTTCTCTTGTTAGTTTTAAAAGCTTGTTATGCACTCTGCACCTGTGAGTACTGCTGTATTAAAGAGGGCTCTTTGACTGTCCAGGGCCTGTCCATTCAGGAAATGTTCTTTGAATGGTGTCTCTTAGTCTCTCCTGTTGAGACTTTGGTTATTTCATTTCCCTACTCATATGTAGAACTCTCCACCATGTGTACTTTGGCTTGTTTCTTGAGATAGCCTCTTTTGTGTCTGATCTCCCTGTGCTACAAGTGTGCTCCATGTCCCAAGTCACGCCTCGTTTCCAGACCTTAATCCTTGCGCCCTGTTGATACCGCCCGAAATATAAACCCACTGGCCAAGTCCCTGAGTAGTTTCAAGCTAAAGCCGAGCCAGAACAGCGGTGGAGTGGCTTCAGGTGTGCCACTTACCTACCCTCCAGGTTGAGCTGGTGAGCAGAGGAGTGGTTTCTCCTGGGGTCGCCTGGGACCAGTGCGTTCCACTCAAGGTCAGGTGGACAACTGGAAATCGGATCCCTCTGTGTCTTGAGCCAAAGTTTTTCTCTTCTCCAGAGACAGTTTCTTGAGCAGTTTCAGCTGCTTTTTCTTTTCCCCTTGACTCACTATGGCTCCCCACAAAGGGGGCTCCTTCCTCTCCCTCTGTGTCTCTGGTCCTGGCCCATTTTTATCTTCCCCAGTTCACACTCAGGCTATAAGGTTTCCTTAGCAGAGTCTGTCTCCTTTTCCTCCCAAACTCCTGGATTCTGTAAGGGTTCCTATGGCTTCAGGCCTTCTCTGTTTGAGATGGGGGTGAGTGAAATGTATGGAGCTCCCTACTTCTTCACCATCTTGCCCCCAAGCAGAATCTTTTCAACACTTGCTTTGTAATTTATAAAATAAACATGACACCATGCCATTAAGGGATTCTTCCCAGGAAAATGGAACTGTTGTACAGAGTAACACCTCAAAAAGCCTGAAAAGTCAACCTGTACTTGTAAAATTGTTGAGTATAATAGTAAGAAAAGAGATACTCCATCACACCACCATTTAGAAAAGGTTTCTAAAGCTTTTCCCCAGGGGCGCCTGGGTGGCTTAGTCGGTTAAGCATCCGACTTTCGCCTAGGTCATGATCTCGTGGTTCGCGGGTTCGAACCCCGCGTCGGGCTCTGTGCTGACTGCCAGCTCAGAGCCTGGAGCCTGTTTCAGAGTCTGTGACTCCCTCTCTCTCTGACCCTCCCCTGCTCACACTGTCTCTCTTTCTCTCTCTCTCTCTCCTAGAAATAAATAAAAACATTAAAAAAAAATTTTAAAGCTTTTCCCTGACTCAGGGCCATACTTTGGTAATAGAATGAATCTGTTTTATCATCAGATTCTTTTCACTCAATCTTCCATTTACACTGATGGACCGATACATACATAATATGCATACATCCAATATACTGGATGTACAATAACCAACTATTAGCAACATGAATCCCTTCATTTCTCTTGTGTGGCTTCTCCCACTCTTAAGTTCTTTCAAGATTTCATAACCGACTGGCCACATTCACCTCTCTTCTCAATTCAATAACTTTTAGGTCTCAACTAATCTGTAGATCATCTAACACAGTGAAGGAGTTTTCTTCTGTTTCATTCAGATCGCTTGTGCAGTATTTGGCATGGAAAGAGGAATCAGCTCTACTGTCACGGTGCATTTATCAGGAAAGGATTCAGACAAGAAGTGATGCTTGGGCTGAAACTTAAAGAGGGCACTCTCCATGTATAAAAGACAGGGAAGGTATCCAGGTAGACTATGGGGTTAAGAAAGATGGGGGAAGGTGCAGGTGGCTTAGAAGGCTGTTTAGGTGCATGGGTGATGGAGGGTGGGGTTGCAGCTGGAGGAAAGGCTGGAGGTGTGGTTGGGAAACTGGGATCCTTTGGAAGATTTTAGGCTAGGGATATGGGGTAGGATAGAGTTGGGTTTTTGAATTAAGAATGAGGAGGGTGCCTGGGTGGCTTAGTCGGTTGAGCGTCTGACTTTCGCTTAGGTCATGATCTCGCAGTTCGTGGGTTCGAGCCCCACGTCGGGCTCTGTGCTGACTGCCAGCTCAGAGCCTGGAGCCAATTTCGGAGTCTGTGTCTCCCTCTCTCTCTGACCCTCCCCTGATCACGCTGTCTCTCTCTCTCCTAGAAATAAATAAAAAATATTTAAAAAAATGAGGAAACTGATCAGTTTTGCATTTTTTAAGGCAACTGTGACAGCAGTGTGGACTAGAGGCAAGTCTTCCAATTATCCTCAGTTTTCCTTATTTCTAAAGTAGGGACAGTAGATTTTGCATGATGATTAGAGGAGATTATGTGAAAATGCTAAACATTTAAACTATTATTCTTGTGTGACTTCTTTGAGCCATGAATGAGTTAATGTGCTTACTTTCTCAAGACCAGCTTTGTCATCTGAGGCAAAAAACAAATTTGGCATTGTTACCTCACTTATAAAGCTTTCTACTTCCTTAAACATCTGACTTTTAAAATTGGAGTGGCCATTATCATTTTTTCTCTGCTTTAGCTTACATTTTAACTCCTACAAATTGGAAGGGCAGAGGGGAAATGATGAACATTGATAATAGAAGAGGAAAATAGTTTTTTTCCCCTCCTGGTTGCACATTCATCCTTTCAAGAACCATTTAGAAAGAAAAATGTGGGGCACCTGGGTGGCTCAGTTGGTTGTGTCCAGCTCTTGATTTCAGCTCAGGTCATGATCTCACGGTTCTTGAGTTCGAGCCCCACATCAAGCTCTGTGCTGACAGTGTGGAGAATCTGCTTGGGATTCTCTCTCCTGCTGTCTCTGCTCCTCCCCACCACGTGTGCATTCTCTCTCAAAATAAATACACTTAAAAAAAAAGAAAGAATATTGTTCTCCTTCTACTCCTAGTGTGTATCAGGTTAGATGCCTGAATAGACTTCATCATATCTCATTAATATTCTCCTCCGAAAAAAGCATCAGTTGGAAGTAGGTGAACAGAAATCTGGTGTATAAAGAACTAAATGTACAGAGAAATACATAAAGCATCTTATTATGTGTGATATTCATCTGACTTTATTCAGTGTGTTATTAAGAAGGACCCTGGTTCCTAAAGAGCATTAGAACTTTCAGAGCTCAAGTCAGAATCCTGTCTCACTCCTTGGTGAGGGTGGGACCTAGGAAGTGATGTTACCTCCTTGAGACCCTCCCCTTTTCTGTCCATGGAGAGGGTAGCAAGGCCTGCTCGATGGGGCTGTTGGGAGGATGACATGAGATGGTCTGACTGAAGCACTTCTTATAGTACCTGACAAATGACAGCACTGTAAGTTATGATGAGGGCTGGAGAGAACCGCCTCAGCTGTGGGAACTAGCACTACTCCCTTCTGATGATGGCATCACACATTTAAATTGCTTCTGAGCATGAATCTGAATTGACACTTAAAAAACAGGAAGAGGATGAGAAAGTGGATTGGATTTAGTTTATAAAAGGTCTTGAGGGATTGGGTTTAATCTATGGAAAGTCTTGACCTGAGAAATTACTGGAGTCCAGTGCTTGCCTTGTGTCATAGGGTTCACATGACAGTGAGTCCTACCAACCTGACCAGGCCATATGGACAGGACAGCAGGGCATAAAGGTGCGAGATGGCCATTTTTGGCTGCAGAGATGGCATGAATGGTGACCAGGGGGTAAGACAACATAGTCCACATGGCTGCAGGTGTGAAAGTCAAACTCTGTCTTTATTCTTTTACCCTTTTATTTGGGATAGGTAGCAGCACTGCTTGGGGAGCTCCTTGAAAGAAGAGGAGAGGGAATCTATTGAATAGAAATCTTACCTTTGAGCATTAATTTAATATAATGCCTAGTTTTAGCACATGTTAGACTTTTTGATGGCAAGTCAAGGAGTAGAAGGTGGACGGGCTCAGAGGAAACGTTCTTTGCAACGGTTCAATGTAGTGGCCAAAAGTTGATTCTTGCATTTCATCATGCATGTACCTTGGAGTTATGTTTTTTGGAACCTGACTTAAGAAAACACAAACTCTCCAGGTAGCATATAGCTGTCCCCATTGTTCTTGCATCTCTGCCTTGGTTGATGTGAGGCCATACTTTCCTGACTGTCACTAGCAGCTCTGCTATGGGTCTGATACGAAGCACATTCATACCTCAGCCATAAAACAGGACTTTCTAGGTAGCCAGATTCTTTTCCAACAGATACCTCTCCACCACCCCTAACTCCACCAAAATGAAGTAGAAGTACATCCTGAGTTGACCACTTTCTCTGGGCCTGGCCAGGCACACAGTAAGAATGTTGGCTGGTGATGGGCTCAAAACACAGCCCACTAGACTGAGCCATGTATATGCTCAGGCTTGACCTACCCTGGCAAAACCTGCAAGGATATCTGTAGACATTTCAAGTGATTGACTCCTCTGAGGAAATGATACATTAAAAAAAAATATATATATATACACACACACATTATTTTTTTAAAACCACAACTGAAAAAAAATTCTTTGCCAATGGGTAGAATTAAGTCTGACAAGAAACCCTAGGAGTTTTTTTTATTAGTACCATTATTGTTTTCTTTGGCTCCATGTATTATATTGGTAAGATGACAAAAAAAAAAAAAAAAAGGAAGAAAAGGAAAAAATTGTAAAAAGGCAAAATATTTTATACAAAAATACAAAGTTTTAAAAGCTCTTTAAGTATATTTCATATCATTACTAAGAGTTGGCCTATATATCTGTATGTCTGCATATTTGTCTTACATTTGGGATTTTAGAAATGTAAGGTACTGTTTACACAGTATAGTTTAAGTTCTCTCTAAAGCTCAACAACCAATGATAGTCTTTTTTCTGATTGGAGCAATCCATACTTTGGAAGATGTGATTTGCTTAATTGTGCAGTTACTGGCTGAGAAAAATCTATGTGATTCAGTCAATTTGCATACCGAAAATCAATACATCATATTGTGGGAACATTTTAGTTCTGAAATCCTTGAGTAAAGGAGGATGGTAAAGAATAACTAGCTATCAATTCTTTCACTAATTTGTTTCAGTGCTTTTTTTCAATCTGGTGAAAAGATGATGCAATGAAAGAAGTATCCTTTGCCTTTGAGAACCATCTGAAAATTTGTTCTTGTTATTATATCACAGTCCATTATAACGCAGATGATGGTACTAAAAGAGAGGAAAAATAATGGGTGTTAGTTTTTCTTAAAGAATAACAATGTGCAATTCAAAAAAAGGAACATGTGTTTTTATAGGAATGATTCCAAAATACATCATTCAATTAGTTTTTCAAAGAAATGCCTCTCAGTTCATAGATTAATTAAAAGGTAAATTTCTCCTTGAAGGAGCCCATTCTGGGCTCAACTTAAATCCCAAGTGGCCAAACAAGGCAAATAAATGACAAACCTGGGTCACTTCTCACCCTCTACTGTAATTTCTTTTTTTTTTTTAATTGAATATAACTGCCATATAACAGTTTCAGGTGCATAATATGATTTGATATTTGTATACATTGTGAAATGATCACATAATAAGTCTAGTTAACATCTGTCATCACACATAGGAAAAAATTTTATTTACCTTTTCATTTACATCCATATTAGTTAGCATACAGTGCCATACTACTCCTGACTTCAGGAGTAGAATCCAGTGACTCATCCCAACGCGTGTCCTCCTTAAGGCTCTTTAGCCTATCTCCCTACCCACAACCCCTCCAGCAACCCTGAGTTTGTTCTCTATATTTAAGAATATCTTGTGTTTTCTGCCTCTCCCTATTTTTATATTATTTTTGCTTCCCTTCCCTTATGTTCATCTGTTTTGTATCTTAAATTCCATGCATGAGTGAAGTCATAATAATTGTCTTTCTATCACTAATTTTGCATAGCACAATACACTGTAATTCCATCCATGTTGTTGCAAATGGTAAGATTTCATTCTTTTTGAATGCTGAGTAATAATCCATTGTTTATATACTACATCTTCTTTATCCACTAATCTGTTGATGGACATTTGGACTCTTTCCATACTTTGGCTATTGTTGACAGCAGTGCTATAAACATTGGGGTACACGTGCCCCTTGGAAATAGCACACCTGTATCCTTTGGAAAAAATACCTAGTAGTGCAATAGCTGGGTCGTGGGTTAGTTCTATTCTTGATTTGCTGAGGAACATCCATACTATTTTCCAGAGTAGGTGCACCAGTTTGCATTCCCACCAGCAGTGCAAAAGAGATCCTCTTTCTCCGCCAACATCTGTCATTGCCTGACTTGTCAATTTTAGCCATTCTGACAGGTGTGAAGTGGTATCTCAATGTGGTTTTGATTTGTATTTCCCTGAGGAGTGATGTTGAGCATCTTTTTATATGTCTGTTAGCCATCTGGATGTCTTCTTTGGTGAAGTATCTATTCATGTCTTTTGCCCATTTCTTCAGTGGATTATTTCTTTTTTGGGTGTTGAGTTTGGTAAGTTCGTTATAGATTTTGGATACTAACCCTTTATCTGATATGTCATTTGCAAATACCTTCTCCCATTCCATCGAATGCCTTTTAGTTTTGCTAATTGTTTCCTTTGCTGTGCAGGAGCTTTTTATCTTGATGAGATCCTAATAGTTCATTTTGTTTTTGTTTCCGCTGCCTCCAGAAACATATCTCATAAGAAGTTGCTGCGACCAAGGTCAGAGGTTGTTGCCTGTTTTCTCCTCTAGGATTTTGTTGGCTTCCTGTCTTACATTTAGGTCTTTCATCCATTTTGAGTTTATTTTTGTGTATGGTGTAATAAACTGGTCCAGGTTCATTCTTCTGCATGTCACTGTTCAGTTTTCCCAACATCATTTGCTGAAGAGACTTTTTTGCATTGGGTATTCTTTCCTGCTTTGTCAAATATTAGTTGGCCATATGTTTGTGGGTCCTTTCCTAGGTTCTTTATTCTGTTCCATTGATCTTTGTGTCTGTATTTGTGCCAGTACCTTACTGTCTTGATGATTACAGCTTTGTAAAACACCTTGAATTCCGGAATTGTGATGCCTCCAGCCTTCATTTTCTTTTGCAAGATTGCTTTGGCTCTTTGGGGTCTTTCCTGGTTTCATACAAATTTTAGGATTTTTTTTAAAGCTCTGTGAAGAATGCTGGTGTTATTTTGGTATGGATTGCATTAAATATGTAGATTGCTTTGGATAGTATGGACATTTTAACAATATTCTTCCAATCCATGAGTGTGGACTATTTTTCCATTTTTTTGTGTGTCATTTTCAATTTCTTTCATGAGCTTTCTAGAGTTTTCAATGTATAGATTTTTCACCACTTTGGTTAGGTTTATTCCTGGGTATTTTATGGTTTCGGTGGGAAATTTTTTTTATGATGACTTTATTTTTTTAAAATGTTTATTTATTTATTTTGAGAGAGTGTGCACACAAGCCAGGGGTGGGGGTGGGGTGCAGCAGAGAAAGAGGGAAAGAGAGAATCCCAAGCAGGATTTGCACTATTAGTGCAGAGCCCAGTTCGGGGCTTGAACTCATTAATTGTGAGATCATGACCTGAGCCAAAATCAGGAGTTGAGTGCTTAACCAACTGAGCTACTCAGGTGCCCCTAAGTTTTTATTTTAATTCCAGTTAACATACAGTGTTACATTATTTGCAGGTGTACAGTATATAGATTAACAATTTGATACATCACCTGGGGCCCATCATGAAAAGTGCACTCTTTAATCCCCATCACCTATTTCACCTTTCCCCCAACCATTGACCTTCCCTCTGGTAACCATCATTTAGTTTTCTATAGTTCAGAGACTGTTTCTCTCCCTCCCTCCCTCCCTCTCTCTCTCTCTGTTCATTTGCTTCTTAAATTTCACATATGACTGTAACCATATGGTATTTATCTTTCTTTGATTGACTTATTTCACTTAGCATTATACCCTCTACCTCCAGCATATCATTGCAAATGGCAAGATTTCAGTCTTTTTAATGGCTGAATAACATTCCATTGAATATATATATATATACTAAATCTTCTTTGTCCATTCATCATTGATAGACACTTGGGTTACTTCCATAATTTGGCTATTGTAAATAATGCTGCAATAAATGTAGAGATGCATATTTATTTCTGAGTTACTGCTTTCATTTTCTTCAGATAAGTGGCCAGAAGTGTAATTATTGAATAATATGGTAATTATATTTTTAATATTTTAGGAACCTCTATGTTGTTTGCCACAGCACCTGCACAATTTACATTCCTACCAACAGTGTACAAGGATTTCCTTTCCTCCACATCATTGCCAGCACTTGTTTCTTTTTGAGCACAGCCATTCTAACAGGTGTAAAGTGATATGTCACTGTGGTTTTGATTTGAATTTCCTTGACAACTATTATGTTGAGCACCTTTGGAAAAATATCTATTCAGGTCCTTTGCCCACTTTTACATTGGGTTATTTGGTTTTTTGCTAATGAGTTGTTTGAATTCCCTTATGTATCTTGGGTATTGACAACTTACCAGATATATGATTTTAAAATATCTCCTACCATTCAGTAAGTGGCCTTTTTTTTTTGATCATCATGGTTTTTATTCAAATCTTTTTAAAAATTTATTTTTATTCCAGTAGAGTTAACATACAGTGTTATATTTTTGCAGGTGTACAATATAGTGATTCAATAATTCTGTACATTACTCAGGGCTCATCATGATAAGTATACTCTGAATCTCTATCTTCTTTTTACCCACCCCCCAACTCACCTCCCTTGTGGTAACCATCGGTTTGTTCTCTATAATTAAAGAGTCTGTTCCTTGATTTGTCTCTCTCTCTTTTCCCCTTTGTTCGTTTTGTTTCTTAAATTCCACATGAGTATAAACATATGGTATTTGTCTTCATTTATTTTGCTTAGCATACATTCTCTGGCTCCTTTCCTGTTACTGCAAATGACAAGACTTCATTCTTTTTTATGGCCGAATAGTATTCTATTGTGTAAACATACACCACATCTCTTTTATCCATTCATCTATCGATGGACACTTGGACTGCCTTTTGATTTTTTTGATGGTTTTCTTTGCTGTGCAGAAGATATTTAGTTTGATATAGTCCCATTTGTGTATTTTTGCCTTTGTTACCTTTGCTTTTAGTGTCAGATTTAAAAAAGTCATCACTAAGACTCATGCCAACAAGCTTACTATGATTTCCTCTAGGAGTTTTATGGTTTCAGGTCTTAAATTATTAATACTTCTTGAATTAATTTTTGTGTACGGTGTAAATTTTATTCTTTTGCACATGGCTGTCCAGTCTGCTTAACAGTATCTAATTGAAGAGACTGTCCTTTTGCTCTTGTATTTTGTTTGCTCTTTTGTCAGTTAATTAATGATATATGTGTAGGCTTATTTGTGGGCTCTCTATTCTGTTCCATTGACCTATCTGTCTGTTCTTATGCCAATACCATACTGTGTTTTTTTTTTTTTAAATGTTTTATTTATTTCTAGCAGAGAGAGAGAGACAGCATGAACAGGGGAGGGTCAGAGAGAGAGGAGTCACAGACTGAAACAGGCTCAGGCTCTGAGCTGGCAGTCAGCACAGAGCCCGGCGTGAGGCTCGAACCCGCGAACCGCGAGATCATGACCTAAGCAAAGTCGGACGCTTAACCGACTAAGCCACCCAGGCGCCCTTTTTTTTTTATGTTTTTATTTATTTCTAGGAGAGAGACAGCGTGAGCAGGGGAGGGTCAGAGAGAGAGGGAGTCACAGACTGAAACAGGCTCCAGGCTCTGAGCTGGCAGTCAGCACAGAGCCCGACGCGGGGCTCGAACCCACGAACCGCGAGATCATGACCTAAGCGAAAGTCGGACGCTTAACCGACTAAGCCACCCAGGCGCCCCTACCATACTGTATTTGTAATGTAGTTTTAAATCACAGAGCAAAATGCTTTAGCTTTTCATTCTTAAGATTTCTTTGGCTCTTTGGAGTCCATACAAATTTTAGGATTGTTCTATTTCTATGAAAAATCCCTATGAAATTTTGATAGGGTGAGGACCGAATTTTTTAGCTAGTATGTACATTTTAACACTATTCTTCCAGTCCATGAGCATAGAATATCTTTCCATTTATTTTATATCTTCTTCAATTTCTTTCATCAATGTCTTCTAGTTTTCAGTGTACAGGTCTTTCACCTCCTTGGTTACATTTATTCCTAAGTATTTTATTCTCTTTGACGCCATTATAAACAGAGATGCTGTCTTAATTTTCTTTCTGATAGTTCATTATTAGTGTATAGAAGTGTAACAGATTTGGGGGCACTGGGTGGCTGAATTGGTTAAGTGTCCAACCTTGATTTTGGCTCAGGTCATGATCTCACAGTTCGTGAGACTGAGTTCTGCATTAGGCTCTGGACTGACAGTGTGGAGCCTGCTTGGGATTTTCTCCTTCTCTCTCTGCCCCTTTCCTGCTCATGCACACACACATGCCCACTCTCTCAAAATAAGTAAGTAAGCCTAAAAAAAAAGAAATGTAACAGATTTTGGTATACTGGTTTTGTATCTTTTACTATAATTTATTGGTTCTAGCAGGTTTTGGGGTTTTGTTTGGTTTGGTGGAGTCTTTAGGATTTTCTATATATAATATCATGTCATTGCAAATAGTGACAGTTTTACTTCTTCCTTTCCAATTTGAATGCCTTTTCTTCCCCTACCCCCAATTTCTCTGCTTAGAACTTCTGATACCATGTTGAATAAAAGTGGCAAGAATGGGCATATCCTTGTCTTGTTCCTGATCTTAGACAAAGAGCTTTCAGATTTTCACCACTGAGTATGATGTTAGCTATGGGCTTGCCATATATGGCCTTTATTATGTTGAGGCATCTATATCCATTTTATTTATTTTTTATTTTATTATAAATGGAGGTTGAATTTTGTCAAATGCTTTTCTGCGTCTTTTGAGATATTAAAAAAAATGTTTGAGGGAGACAGCATGTGAGAGTGGGGCTTGATTTCATGACTTGTGTGATCACCACCTGAACCAAATCAAGAGATGGATGCTTAACCAACTGAGCAACCCAGGTGCCCTGAGATGATACTAGTTTTGTTCTTCATTCTGTTAGTGTAGTGTATCCCATTGATTAAATGTGTGGATGTTGAACCATCCTTGCCTCCTTGAAATTCACTTGATCTTGGTGGATGATCTTTTTAATATATTGTTGAATTCAGTTTGGTCAGATTTTGCTGAGGATTTTTGCATCTATGTTCATCAGGGATGTTGACCTGTAATTTTCTTGTGGCATAGCTGTCTGGTTTTGATATCAAGGTAATGCTGACTTATATAATGAGTTTAGAAGCATTCTTTCATTTTCTGTTTTTTGGAAAAGTTTGAGAAGAATTAATATTAATTTTTCTTCATATGTTTGGTAGAATTCACCAGTGAAGCCATTTGGTCTTGGACTTGTGTTTTTTGGGAGGTTTTTGATTACTGACTCAATCTCCTTACTATTAGTCTGTCAGTTCACATATTTGTTTTCATTGTTATTCAGTTTTGGTAGGTTTATGTTTCTAGGAATTTATCCATTTTTTTAAGCTTGCCAAATTTGTTGTTAGTGATTGTTCATAATAGTCTCTTATGATCCTTGTATTTCTGTGGTATCAGTTGTAGTATCTCTAACTTCTGATTTTACTTGAGTCCACTCTCTTTTTTTCTTGAATCTAGCTAAAGTTTTGTTGATTTTATCTTTTTAATGAAACAACTTTTATTTTCATTGAGCATTTATATTGTCTTCTTAGTCTGTATTTCATTCCTTTCTGTTCTGCTTTTTATTTCCTACCTTCTACTAACTTTGGACTTCATTTTCTAGTTCCTTGAGGTGTAAACTTATTTTGTTTATCTGACTTTTTCTTGTTTTCATATATTGCTATGAACTTTTCCCTTAGAACTCCTTTTGGTGTATCCTATAACTTTTCGTATATTCTATTTCCATTTTCATTTGTCTCAAAGAATTTTTTGACTTTTGATTTCTCCTTTGAGTCATTGGTAGTTTAACAGCATGTTGTTTAATCTTCACATATTGGTAAATATCCCAGTTTTCTTCTTGTAAATGATTTCTAGTTTCATACCTTTATGGTCATAAGATGTTTGATAGGCTTGCAATCTCCTTAAATTTATTGAAATTTATTTTTTGGTGGCCTAATATGTGATCTGTTCTGGAGAATGCTGCATGTGCAGTTGAGATGAATGTGTATTCTGTTGCTTTTTGATGGAATATTCTGTATATGTTGGTTAAGTCCTTCTGGTCTTAAGGCTGATGATTCCCCATTGATTTTTATTTATTTATTTATTTTTTGGTCTGGGTGATTTATTTATTTATGTAAGTGGGGTATTAAAGTCCCCTGCTATTATTGTATTGTTTATTTCTCCCTTTAGGTCTGTTAATATGTGTTTCATATATTTAGGGGCTTCTATATTGGGTGTAAATATTTACAAATGTTCTATCCTTTTGTTAGATTCACCCCTTTATTATTATTGAATGCCCTTCTTTGTCTCTCATACAGTCTCTGTTTAAAGTCTGTTTTGTCTGATATAGCAACCTCATCTTTCTTTTGGTTTATGGTTTTCCATCCCTTCACTTTCAGTCTGTATGTGTCTTTATGTCTGAAGTTAGTCTCTTTTTGGCAGCATATACATGAGTCTTGTTTTCGTATCCATTCAGCCACTTTGTGTCTTTTGATTGGAGAATTTAATCCATTTAAAGCAATTGTTGATAGGTGTGTACTTACTGCCATTTAAAAAGTTGGTTTTTAGTTGTTTTATAATTCCTTTCTAGTCCTTTCTTCTCTTCCTTTGTGATTTGATGACCTTCTCTACTGGTATGCTTAACTTCATTGACTTTTGTGCATCAACTATAGATTTTTGCTTTGTGGTTACCCTGAGACTTATATATAACTACTTATAGCAGTCTCTTTTAACTTGGTAACAACTTAAGTTTGCATTCTAAAACTCTGCATTTTTATTCCAACTTCCCACATTTTATATTTTTGAGGTCACATTTCATATCTTTTTATCTTGTATATTCTTACTGTATAGTTATTTTTACTACTTTTGTCTTTGAAGTGACTAATCCACCACCTTTACTATTTACCTTTACCAGTAAGGTTTATACTTTTGTATGTTTTCTTGTTACCAATTAGCACCCCGTTTTCAGCTGAAAGAAGTCCCTTTAACATTTCTTGTAAGGCTGGTTTAGTGGTGATGAACTCTGTTAGCTTTTGATTATCTGGGAAACTTGATCTCTTCTTCAACTCTGAATAACTTTGCCAAGTAGAGTATTCCTAGTTGGAAGTTCTGTTCTTTGAGCATTAAAAAAAATATTCCTTGAATATATAAAGTTAGTTACTCCCTCTGGTTTGTCAAGTTTCTGCTGAAAAATCTGATAGTCTTATGGGGGTTTCCTTGTACATAACAAGTTTTTCTCTTGTTTCTTTTAAAATTCTCTCCTTGTCTTTAACTTTTGACATTTCAATTGTAATGTGTCTTGGTGTTGGTCTCTTTGGGTTTATCTTCTTTGGAACAATCAAGGCATCCTGAATCTGAATGTCTATCTCCTTCCCTAGCTTAGAAGTTTTCTGCCACCCCCTTTCCTCCTTCTGCGACTCTTAATAATATGATGTTAGTATACCTAATATTGTCCTATAAATCCCTTAAGGTGTCTTCACTTTTTTCCATTCTCTTTTTTGTTACTCTACTTTGGTGAGTTCTACTGTCCTGTGTTTGAGTTCACTGATCCTTTCGTTTGCTTCATCTATTCTGCTGTTAAACCCCTCTATTTTTTCAGTTCTGTTATTATATTCATCAGCTCTATGACTTCTGTTTGGTATTTTCTATTTCTGCTGAAGTTCTCATCGTGTTCATCCATTCTCCCAAGTTTCATGAGCATCTTTTTGAATAATTATAACTGAAGTATAACTGACATACAATGTTAGTTTCAGGTGTACAATATATTGATTTGACAATTCCATACATTACTTAATGTTCACCATGATAAGTATAATTATCATCTGTCATCATATGATGTCCTGACAATATTGTTTATATTCCCTATGCTGTACTTTTCATTTTGGTGACTTATTTATAACTGTAAGTTTGTACCTCTTAATCTTCTTTATCTATTTTGCCCATCCCCCCACCTAACTTCCTCTGGCAACCACCAATTTGTTTTCTGTAATTAAGAGTGTTTTTCTCTGTTCATTTGTTTCATCTTTTAGATTCCATATAAATGAAGTCAAATGGTATTTGTCCTTCTCTGAATTATTTCACTTAACATAGTGCCCTCTAAGTCCATCCATGTTGTTGTAAATGGCAAGATTTCATTTTTTATGGCTGAGTAGTATTCCGCTGTGTGCATGTGTCTATCTCTATATATATACACGCATGCACAAACACACCTTTATCCATTCATCTATCAATGGACACTGGGTTGCTTCCATATTTTATCTATTATAAAAAATGCTGGAATAAACATAAAGGGTGCATATATTTTTTCAAGTTAGTGCCTTATTTTTCTTTGGGTAAATAATCAGTAGTGGAATTACTGGATCATATGGTAGTTCTATTTATCATTTTTTGAGGAACCTCCACACTGCTTTTCACGGTGGTTGCACCAATTTACATTCCCACCAATTTTGCACAAGGGTTCTCTTCTCTCCACATTCTCACCAAAACTTGTCATATCTTATCTTTTTAATGTTTATTTTTGAGAGAGCTAGAGCAGGGGAGGGGCAAGGAGAGAGAGGGAGATTGAGGATCTGAAGCAGGCTCTGTGCTGACAGTGGATGCTTAACCAACTGGGCCACCCAGGTGCCCCTATTTATTATCTTTTTGATACTAGCCTAGCTATTCTGATTGGGGTGATGTGACATCTCCTGATGGTTATGATTTGCATTTCCCTCATGATCAGTGATGGTGAACATCTTTTCATGTGTCTGTTGGCCATGTGCATGTCTTTTTTGGCAACATGTCTATTCAGGTCCTCTATTTCTTAATCAAAACAATTATTTTTTTGGTGCTGAGTTGTATAAGTTCTTTATATGTTTTTGTGTATTAATTCCTTAGCAGATCTATTATTTGTAAATATCTTCTCTCATTCACAGGGTTGTCTTTTTGCTTTACTGATGTTTCTTTTGCTGGTTCTTTAGGATGGGGACTCAGGTTCCTATTGCCTTCCAGCTTTCCTCAGGTTTGAGCCCCACTGATTTTCAAACTCCCTACTGGGGAGTTTGAGCCCCAATGATATGATGTCCTCCCATTTTCAGTTAATCATAGTCGGGGTTTGGTTTCCAACTACGTCTCTGCCCTTCCTACCTTCTATGATGTGGCATCCCATGATTAGCTATAGAAAGTCTGTTTTGTCACTTTTCGGGTTGTTTTCAGAGCTAGTCACATGGTGGTAGATGCTATCGTGATGTGTCCTTGCAACAAGGTGAACTCAGGGTCCTCCTACTCTGCCAACTTCCCTGGTATTCCAGTGAGCATCTTTATGACCATTACTGTGAGCACTTTATCAGGTATGTTACTTATCTCCATTTTATGAAGGTTTTTCCCCCCTGAAGTTTTATCTTGGTCTTTTTCTAGGAATATTTTTCTCTGTTTCTTCATTTTGCTTGAAACTTCTGTGTTGGTTTCTATGTATTAGAGGAATAACTACCTCTCCTACTCTTTTTTTTTTTTTATTAAAAAAATTTTTTTTTAAATCCAAGTTAGTTAACATATAGTATAATCATGATTTCAGGAATAGAATTTAGTGATTCATCATTTACGTATAACACCCAGTGCTCATCCCAACAAGTGCCCACCTTAATGCCCATGACCCATTTAGCTCATCGCCCCACCAAACTCCCCTCTGGCAGCCCTCAGTTTGTTCTCTGTATTTAAGAGTCTCTTATAGTTTGTCTCCTTCTCTGTTTTTATCTTGTTTTTGCTTTTCTCCTATTTTTATTTTCTGCTTTGTTTCTTAAATTCCACACATGAGTGAAATCATATGATATTTGTCTTCCTCTGACTTATTTCGCTTGGCATAATACACTCTAGTCCCATCACACTGTTGCAAATGCTAAGATTTCACTTTTTTTTGATTGCAGAATAATATTACATTGTATGTGTGTATGTATGTATATGTATATATATATATACACATCTTCTTTATTCATCAATTGATGGACATTTAGGTTCTTTCCATACTTTGGCTATTGACGATAATGCTGCTATAAACATTGGGGTGCATGTGCCCCTTTGAATCAGCATTTTTGTATCCTTTGGATAAATACCTAGTAATGCAATGGCTGGGTCATAGGGTAGTTCTGTTTTTAATTTTTTGAGGAACATCCATACTGTTTTCCAGAGTGGCTGCACCAGTCTGCTTTCCCACCAGCACTGCAAAAGGGTTTCCTTTTCTCTGCATCCTTTCCAACATTTTTTGTTTCCTGAGTGGTTAATTTTAGCCATTCTACAGGTGTGACATGGTATCTCATTGTGGCTCTTTTTTTCTTAAATAGTTTGTCAAGTTGGTTTCCATATAATACCCAGTGCTCATCCCCACAAGTGCCTTTCTCCATGCCCATCACCCCCCTTCCCCTCTCTCCCACCCCATCAGCCCTCAGTTTGTTCTCAGCATTCAAGAGTCTCTCACGGTTTGCCTCCCTCCCTCTCCCCATTTTTCCCCTTCTTCTCCTCTATGGTCCTCCGTTAAGTTCTTCCTAATCCACCTATATGTGCAAACGTATGGTATCTGTCCTTCTCTGCCTGACTTATTTTGTGCAGCATAACACCCTCAAGGTCCATCCATGTTGCTACACATGGCCAGATTTCATTGTTTGTCATTGCCATGTAGTATTCTATTGTATAGATAAACCACATCTTCTTGATCTGTTCGTCAGTTGATGGACACTTAGGCTCTTTCCATGTTTTGGCTATTGTTGAGAGTGCTGCTATGACCATTGGAGTACATGTGCCCCTGTGCATCAGCACTCCTGTATCCCGTGGGTAAATTCCCAGCAGTGGTATTGTTGGGTCATAGGGGAGTTCTATTGTTAATTTGTTGAGGGACCTCCACACTGTTTTCCAGAAGGGCTTCACCAGTTTACATTCCCACCAACAGTGTAGGAGGGTGCCCGTTTCTCCACATCCTTGCCAGCATCTAGAGTCTCTGGGTTTGTTCATTTTAGCCACTCTGACTGGCGTGAGGTGGTATCTCAGTGTGGTTTTGATTTGTATTTCTCTGATGAGGGACGCTGAGCATCGTTTCATGTGTCTGTTGGCCATTTGGATGTCCTCTTTGGAGAAGTGTCTGTTCATGTCTTCTGCCCATTACTTCACTGGATTATTTGTTTTTCAGGTGTTGAATTTGGTGAGTTCCATATAGATTTTGGATACTAGCCCTTTATCTGATATGTCATTTGCAAACATCTTCTCCCATTCCATCAGTTACCTTTTAGTTTTGCTGAATGTTTCCTTTGCTGTGCAGAAGTTTATTTTTTATTTTATTTTTTTATCTTGATGAGGTCCACATAGCTCATTTTTGCTTTTGTTTCCCTTGCCTCCAGAAACATGTCTCATAAGAAGTTGCTGTGACCAAGGTCAGAGGTTGTTGCCTGTTTTCTCCTCTAGGATTTTGTTGGCTTCCTGTCTTACATTTAGGTTTTTCATCCATTTTATTTTTGTGTATGTGTAAGAAAGTGGTCCAGGTTCATTCTGCATGTCACTGTTCAGCTTCCCCAACACCATTTGCTTAAGAGAGTGTCTTTATTCCATTGGATATTCTTTCCTGCTTTGTCAAAGATTAGTTGGCCATATGTTTGTGGGTCCATTTCTGGGTTCTATTCTGTTCTGTTGATCTATGTGCCTGTTTTTGTCCCAGTACCATACTGTCTTGGTGATTACAGTTTTGTAATACAGCTTGAAGTATGGAATTGTGATGCCTCCAGCTTTGGTTTTTTTTTTTTTTTTTCAACATTATTTTGGCTATTTCTGGTTCTATACAAATTTTAGAATTGTGTTTTCTAGCTCTGTGAAGAATGCTGGTGTTATTTTGATAGGGATTGCTTTGAATGTGTAGACATTTTAACAATATTTTTTCTTCCAGTCCTTGAGCATGGAATGTTTTTCCATTTCTTTGTGTCTTCTTCAATTTCTTTCATAAGCTTTCTAACCTTGTGTAGGCAATGAGCCTTATCGTCAACCCTGCTCTCGCTCTCAATGTCTCTCAAACCTTCTTATCATCCAAGTAGCCTACTTTATTTTTAATAGCTCCCTATAGTTGAGGGTGTGTCAAGACCTGTCAGTGTCCCAAAGGGGAAGATCTCAGTAAGGAGACTGAGTCAGTGTCCCAAAGGGGAAGATCTACATTCAGGCTTATTGGAAGCCAGATCTTCAGGCAATAGTGTTTAAAGTAGGGAAATATATGCAGTTGTGTGTGACCTCGAGTGTAAGGTCTGCTGGCCACAGAGCCAGGTGATCTGGAGTGGCATTTGCAAAATCAGGGCTCCACATGATGTATAAGCTCCTTTCTGGGAGATACCAGTGGGCTGTCATGAGGCACAAGGAGAGAACAAAGTGTCCTCCAGCCTTTGTTCTGTAGGAGCACCTCAGATATGTGCCAAACCTGATAGGTTCCCTAGCCCACCAGACATATGTAAGAGGTGGCTTGAGTCCCTAGCCCACCAGGAGATTCTGGTTCTCTGGAGCACAGCAGAGAACATGGAGATCGTGACTGCCCTCTGGGGAGAGGTCTCTGGAAATGCTTACAATTAGTCCTTAGATGTGTGCTTAATTATAAGCCTGTGCCTCCATCTGCAGCCATGATGATAAGCTAACAGGTGTCTTTCACAGATAGACCAATCTCCTGGGTCTGTTACCTCTTGCTGTGCCCTGGGGGTGATCCGTGTTCAACAACTCTTTCTCTGCTGGTCTAGTCCTCTGGGACCCCGTGAGCAAAAGCCTTACTGGCCACTGGTACCAAGTCATATAGAGCTGTTCCCTGATGGCAGCTGCAAAAATTGGGGCACCAGACAAGGATCTAAGCTCCTTTTTGAGAGACATCAATGAACTTGAGTGACTTTGAGGGAATCCACCAGCCACTATTCCTGAAGAACACATCTACAGACTCCTAGATGTGTGCTAAACCAGAGGCCTGCCCCTTAGGCTCCTGGACAAGCAAACAGGCTTCTCTCATGGAATGACTGAGGGTGTCTTGCAGCCTGCTGTCTGTGCAGTATCCTAGGGTGGTAGTCTGCCAAGAATGGTCTTATTGATACAGCCCCAAAGAACCCAGGAACCCAAGTCTCCCTGGCCTCTGGAGCTAGGTTATCAAGGGCAGTCCCCTGGGCAAAAAACAAGGCACCAGACATTTATCTTGGAGATACTGGTGCTGTGGGGGAAGGTGGGGCCGGGGGAGGGAGGGGGCACGGCGGCATAGTAAAGATGGTGCTTGTCAGGTCCTAGAGAGTAATCCAGCAGGGTCCTAGATGTGTGTGTTATGGTAAATGCTTGCCCCCTAAGCCTATGCTTTAATATAAGCAAATGAGCTTCTTTCAGGTAAAATCTGGGTGCAGTTGGCTGCCTCTGGGTTGGGCTGTGAGGTTGGTGAGTCCAAGTGTGCAGGCCCTTTAAGACCCCATTTCTCAGTTTGCTATAGCCTTGTGGGACTCATGAATGCAAGCCTCTTTGGTTTTCAAAGCTTGAGGTTTTGGGGGCTTGTCTCTCAGGTGCAAGTCTTAAAACTTGGGGTATCAGTTGGGGGCTTCAAACCCTTCTCTTCTTGGGGAGAAGCTCTGGGTTCTGAATTCTCTTCTGACTGGGACATCACTGTGTGGGAGGGTGGGATTTATGGCAAGACTGTGTCCCAGCCTCTTCTATCTCCTTCGATGTGGTTTTTATTCTTGTTTGCCTCGTGTGTAGCAGTTGCTCAGCCAGGTTTAAGTTTTTTTTCGGAGGCATTCATTCCATATGTAGCTACAGACTTTGTGTGTCTGTGGGACATGCCATCATGAATCAGAAGCTGTCATTTCTTGTTTAGATATTTGTAATTGTCCCCTGCAACTGGCCAGGCTGGCAGTTCCTTGTGAGTCTCAAGACCTGTGGCACTGGGGATCAGTGTCTGGTATTCAATAAATGTCTGTTGAATGGATGTATGGATAATTTGTGCCCCAGTTACTACAAATAATAGTTTGAGCAAAATGCATTTGAGGTTTTTGTTTACTACCACCATTTTTATAAAGGCTTTATGAGATATAATTCACAAGTAAAATTCACCCATCTAAAGTATACAATTCTGTGGCTTTTAGTATATTCAGATTTGTACAATTTAGAAATATTTAATTTTAGAACATTTCATAGCCCTGAAAAGAAATCCATACTCATGAGGATTCACACCCCTTTCTCTCCTTCCCCCGCCCATAAATGTTTAACTCTAGTTCTGATGAAGAAAACTAAGATACCCATTCTGAAAAGGGTCATGTACTGAATGAAACTTTAGGTAGGTATCTTTTGGAATAAAAAAAAAAAGTATACACAAAAGCCTGCCTCTTGGTCCATACCCCTGAAAAGCTTCTAAGCCTATTTCCCTCCATTATCAGGCATAGCATCTGACTCATAGTAGATGCACAGTAAATACACATGGAATTAAATCTTAGCCACCTAAATTGTCTACGTGTGAAACTCTATAAAAAAGATAGAACACTAGTACCTTATTTATTAACTGACAATATTATGAGATAGTGACCTAGAACAGTTAATCTAATATTTACTTCCTATAAGTTAGGCATGTTTCTTAACAAAGTCTCATGACATCCCCATGAAGAAGATATTATGATTATTCCCCTGAGATTAACAAGCTTCCCCACCAATAAGTGGCAGAACCACAGGCTGTAGAACCCGACTGCAGAGCCTTCTACCCCTCACCATTTAACAGAACAGAAGCTGTGCAGCTAACTCTTAAATCCCCTCTCCTACTTACCTGTCTCTCTGTCTTTTTCGCAAATGAAGTTATTGACATCTTCACAATGGAAGTCATTCCACTGCCCAGCATAAATCAGCCCAGCACAGTCTTCTCCTGGCCCATGGCCATGACCCCAGTTATCTGGCTGTCCAGCTTTCCAATTTCTTTTTAACAAAACAGAAATAGAGTGTTATTTGCAAGTCACGCAGAAGTTTTACCCAAGAGCAGCACAGAAATGTAAAAAACATAACTGAAGCATGTCATTTGTCCTGGGATAAAAAGGCACTGTATAAAAGCTGTGCCTGCTCTTTGAATAAAAAGCAGCTGCTTTTCAGAGTGGTGTGTAATGCAGCATCTCCCTGTAGGCTTGTTATCTTTGCCACAATGAAATCAACTCATTGAGCTGCTTCATCACAATGCTGAGGGAGTAAATCCTTCTGCAACACAGGTGAATTGCTTTCCAGTGTGTACTGGAATGCTGACTTCTGGATGTGTGTTTACATGTTTGTGTGTGCATATATATGCACACTGAGGACATAATACACACATACACACTCTCTCTCACTCTTTTGAGAACCCAGAGGGATCTTTGCACATCTTGATTCCTTGCCTCTTACAAGTCAAAGTATCAGGCAGAGAAAGTGGGGGACCACCAATATACACGTTTATGAGAATTTACAATTACAAACCCTTGGTTGTGGTTGTCTGGCTAAGATGTAGATAGCTGACTGCTTTAGAAAGAAATAGTAATTTAATCATACTGAAAATTACTCCTACATTTCACTGCCTTTTTGGGAAGGGAAATTCTAAAAGACAAGTTATCTTTAGGATGAGTTCACTTGGGGCTTGTTAACTTGGATGATGCAGCTTAAAACACCACTTTGTCAGAGTTCACTGTTCTTGATTCCCTTTCTGTGCAATAAATTGGTTGTGCTTCCAAAGACTCAAAACTTGAAAGCTCAATTTTCTCTAAGAAGTAGGTTCTTACACAGAAGCTTGTGGTTACAGCCTGAGAAGACAAGCTTGCCTTGCATGGAAGGTCTAAAAAAACATGTGCAGCAGAAGGCTCTTCCCATAAATGATGACTCACTACACCATCAGCCATAGGGGTGTCCTAAGGTAACCCGAGGATAGAGCCCATATTGCTCCACATCTTTTTAAAAAAATTTTTTAAATGTTTTATTTATTTCTGAGAGAGAGAGACAGCATGAGCAGGGGAGGGTCAGAGAGAGAGGGTGACACAGAATCTGAAACAGTCTCTAGGTTCTGAGCTAGCTGTCAGCACAGATCCTGACATGGGGCTCAAACCTATGAACCATGAGATCATGACCTGAGCCGAAGTCGGACGCTTAACCGAATGAACCATCCAGGTGCCCCTCCACATCTTTTGACAATAGGATCAGTAAGACTAGAGGACTGTGGGAAAGAACAGGTGAAATTTACAATTAAAAGGTGGGGAAACAAGGTAGAATTGACTTTCCCACACCATATATATATATATATGTATATATATATATATGTATATATACATATATACATAAAATATACATAATATATAATACATATAAACACATAAAGTATGTATAAATATATATGGATTTATATATATAAATAGCTACATAGATTATGTATATAAACACACACACACATGGATCTGTATATATATGGATTTTTAAAAATTATAAGTGACCTCACTTAAATCTAGTGATGAACAGATAATTTAGACAAAACCATCCAACTAAAAAGAATAAAAGTGGGATGATGCTTAGGAGGGAGTGTTAAAAATATTCATTCACACACTCACCCAACAGATATCCATATAGCACCTAGTATGTGCCAGGGATGATGCTTCATGATGGCAAAACAGCATGTGGGTTAGGGTTGGGTTAGGGAGAATTCCCTCCCTCACAAGACTTATGTAATAGGCAAGAAACAAGTGAATTAAAAATTTCAGATTGCCACGGTGATGCCAGAGACAGATGAAGTTAGAAGGAAAAATAGTTTACTTTCTGCTTTTTTGTATTTCTATCCACCCTGTAGGACCGAATGTTGACATTTAACAATGTCAACAATGCCTGAGCAGTTTGATCCTGGTGGTGCACATTTGGTTAATTTCTGTCAGTAACATGAGGGGGTTGATTCCAATTTGTTTATAGAATTTGAGGTTTGTAATTCCTGAATGTGTAATGATAGGACATTTGATATTCTTTATCTCAGTTAATTGGGAAGTTGTATAAATAGGAGTTCTGAAAGAAGACCTGCTTCATATTTTCCCCTTGCATTTCTTTCAAGTTAAATGCATAAGAGATAGCCTTTATCAGTGTGCCTGGGTGGCTCAGTTGGTTGAGTCTCTTGACTCTCTGATCTCTATCTTGGTTCAGGTCATGATGTCATGGTTCTGTTCAGGAGTTCCAGCCCTGCATCAGGCTCTGTGCTGATGGTGTGGAGCCTGGTTGGGATTCTCTCTCTCTCCTCTCTGCCCCTCCCCAGCTCTTGTGCTGTGCTCTCACCCCCTCAAAATGAACTTTAAAAAATTATAAAAAAGAGATAACATTTATCATCATTCTCCAATATTTTTCAAGTCATTGGAATTCTCTGCATACAGTGCTCAAGTTTTTCCTTTGGGACTCGAAGTAGGATGCAGTTCTGTGGCTGTGTGTGAGTGAGGTGACACTAGTGTGGATGGCTGCTGCGGTAGCCTGAAGCCAGGCTCCAGGGGGCAATCTGTCTTGCACCCAGTCTCAAAACATCCCTTTGGAAAAGCCAAAATCACATGCAGTGATTTGTAGCAAATACCCTGAATCTTCATGGTTATCATTAAACAGAATAGAACATGTCAGATAAATGAAGTGTATATATTTTAGAGAAGAATTTCAGCTTCCATTGCGCCTTAACTTCCTTTACAGGTATATTCTGGAAAGAGGATGCCTGAAGCCTGGGCCACAAGTCCCCGAATCCCATATTATAACACACATCCCAACGCACATTTATACCTGGACAGTATACTCTAAGTACACCAGGGACCTTAGAAGTACTTGGACTCACCACTCCAGTGAGCTGTAAACACACAAGCACATCAGCTAGTGGGTGTGAACCTCCCCCACCCAGAGTTTTGGTTTCTCCACAAAGTCTCAATCTTGGGAACAGCCCATTCCAATGTCACAACCTAGTACTTTGTCATCAACCACAAGGCTGACTGAGGCTTCATAGCCAAGAAACTTCTGCTGGTAAAAGCCTGGCCTCAAAAAAGTGAGAAGTATTACTTTGTTATAGATTATTCTCCTGATACCAGGGTCTGTATAGCTTTCTTTCCAGTGGCCTAAGCCAATGCTACTCTCATAGAAACATGAAGCATCAACCGTAGTGAGTTTTTAGTGAACTAGATGAACCTGAATGTTCCCTTCTGGTCTCTACCATTCTATGGCTCTATAATCTAAAAACACAATATGTAATATTATATGGAACAGTCTATGTGGACAAAGAGGCAACTCATGTTTTATCTTTGCAGTGCAGGGATGGGAGTGTTACGTATAACTTAACAGCATACTCCCACCAAATTGAGGTCCTGTGTGGGGGACTAAGAAGTGGACAAGAGGAATAGCGGAATTTCAAGTGTGCTTTGGGAAACCCTCAGGAAGATTATTACATCTCTGGTGATCTAAGTAAGGTGAACAACTGCAAGCAGCGCAGGCAGGAAAAGGCCTTAGAAGGCTCCCTTTCAGTTGTACTCTAAGCCAAGTCAGTGGGTTGAGTCTACACCCCACTTGTGTCTGATTCCCATGTTCTTACCAGGCAGCCTCTATTAACAGTGATGACCTCTGCCAAACAATGTACTTGCATTTATTCCATCAAGAGTAGAAAGATCAGCTTTGATGTGCTCCTGGTTTCACTGATCCTCTCTTTCATCTATGTTCTGTTTCACTGCTTTCCAGTCATAATTTCCATCCTTCTACTTACTTTGGGGTTAATCTGCTCTACTTCTACCCCCATGAAGTGGAAGCTTAGATCATGAATTTTCAACCTAAAAACTTTTTTTCAGGGGGCTCCTGGGTGGCTCGGGTTGGTTATGACCTGGCTCAGCTCAGGTCATGATCTTACAGTTAGGGAGTTTGAGCCCCTCATCAGGCTGTCTGCTGTCAGAGCAGACCCCACTTTGAATCTTCTGTCTCCCTGTCTCTACTCCTCCACAGATCGTGCACTCTTCTCTCTCTCAAAAATAAACATTAAAAAAAGAAAAACCAACTTTTTAAAAAAACATAAGCACTTTAAAGGAGCCCTTTATTGAGACTTGTGTGATGGCCTAGCATATAGTTTATCTTGGTGAATGTACCGAATGTACTTGAAGAGTGTATTTATAGCTCTTGGGTGAAACAGTCCATAAACATCAATGAAGTCAAGTTAGTTGATAGTGTCTACAATATCGCTACTGATTTTTCTACTTACTTGCTCTATCAACTGCTGTGAGGAGAATGTTGAAATCTCCTTTGAAGCCCTCTTCTTTACTGTGTCCACACTTGGGGTTGGTATGTCTCTTTTTTGATTGTGACATGGTCCTGGAAATCAGACTTTTTTTTTTTTTTTACATGAGTAGGAGAACAACATGTCTCACTCATTGTTGCCCCTGTACTCTGGAAGAGGCCCTCTAGGCCAGCACAGAGGCTGGCTCACAGCAGACTCTCCAGGATAATTCACTGAGTGTTGACATAGGACAATCTCCAGTCAGGGTTAGACGCTGGCCAGGAAAGAAGTTTTCACAGTTCCGTGGTGAAATGAGAAAACTAAGGACAACTGTGTGTGTGTGTGTGTGTGTGTGTGTGTGTGAATGTATGATGGCCAAGTGTCTTCTTGGAAAAGGCTATAGACTTTGTTTTTTAATACCAAGATTTGTTGATAGGCAATTCTTAAAAAACATGACCTTAAGTGGCAAATAAAATGTTGGCAACGTATTTCAGCCCTCCAGTCTTTCCTTTGGAATTGTATGAGTGTGGACCCAAAGCATCTGGGAAACTGTCCTGGGCAGCGTCCTGAGCCACTAGATTGTTTCTCATGCCATCCTTTCCCCCGGTAGCTACAAGATTCAATGAGGCAGGTCATATGTTTTATTAGAAATAAATCTTGGTGCAGGTTTGCATACGCCCCAACCCTTTGGCATCCAGCATCCATTCCCTGTTACCCTTGCTTTTTGTCTGTTTTTTTTCTAGCACTGTCTTTGTCAACTAGGTCCCAGCATAAAAATGGGGAGGGGAGTGGGTAAGGAAGGGGTAGGGAGAACCTTTTATCTCTTGTCTATTTCCACTTCACCAGTAACCACAAACACCAGAAACAATTTCAAAAGGATTGTGAAAGTGAGGGTGTGTGGGTGTGTGTGTTCGGGGAAAATGGTAAACATCTAGGAGACATGACTGATTTTTCTGCAGCCTGGGCAAGGCACAGGGAAGTGCCAGAAGCACACAGAAGGAGGGTGAATGTGAGTGTGGGTAGACAGAGAAGTATTTGGGGAGACATACTGGTGAGAGACCCCTAAGAGCCTGAAGCCCAAACCCATCCCCAGGCCATGGTGGAGAATGTTCTTCACAACGCTGGTTTGGCATCTGAGTGAGATGACTGTGTGGCATTTCAGTCAGGATATGGTAAAATACATCAATGCCAGGTAGTGTTATTCTGCAGTTAACTGACTAGGATGAAGATAGTTAAGATTTTGACAATAGTGATAATAATACTGATACTCGTACATGACATTTCTTGGGCACTTCACATGAGCCCAGAACTGTACTAAACGCTTTATATACATAATCTCATTTAATTTTCATTATACTGATGTAGGTCCTTCTGTAATACTCACTGGTAGGTGAGGACATGAGATTTCCCATGGTTGAGTAACTGGCAGCTATGAATGCCACGTCAAACCCTGGAACCCAGACCTCACTGCACTGGCTCTTTTTCTAGTTTGAGCAGTGTTTATTATTCTATGTCAAATTAAATTAGCTTTCTGTTATTGAGGCCACATAATATGTCTGCATAATTTATTCTTGCTTTTAAAACTTGATCCTGCTGACTTTTCACGTACTATATATGTGTTCCTCTGGGTGGAAAATGAGAGGTGCAGTGTGTGCTGTGGTTAGGGTCAGAAGCCAAGGCTCTCAGGAGGATCCAGGGTGGTTGTGGTTAGGGAGGAGTTCCCAGAAAGGTGTCTGATCATCTAATCCTTCTCGGGTCCCAGGTACTGACACTGGTGCTCTCCTTCCAGTCACCAAGTTCCCACTGGAGCCCATGGAAAAAGAGAAAAGTTCCCCTTTGGGAGAGCTGGCGTTGATGGTAATGTTCCAGCTCAATCCATGCCATATGAGCCAATCCAGTTTTTTTTCTTGGAGGAAGGCTTAAGATTGAATTTCTTAGTGAGTCTAACCTAGACCTTTTATGCACTTATCGTTGTGAGGGAAGTGGAGGAGGCTGATTTTTTTAAGCTTGCCCCACCCTTTAAAAATTTTTTTTAATGTTTATTTTTGAGAGAGAGACAGAGCATGAGTTGGGGAGGGGCAGGAAGACACAGAATCTGAAGCAGGCTCCAGGCTCTGAGCTGTCAGCAAAGAGGGACCCAAACTCACGAACCACGAGATCATGATCTGAGCTGAAGTCCAATGCTTAACTGAGCCACCCAGGCACCCCTAAGCTTGCCCACCCTTTTACAAAAACAAAGGAAAGATCCTGGCACTCTTGTCTCTTGAAGACAAGATTTATGCCTTATCCCCTAAACAGAGATGCCTTCATTTCCACTGCCAACCCTCCCAACTATTTCCAGTCTCCTGAGATGCATCTCTGCCACGCTGGGTGCTCTCTGTGGGCTGGCAGCCAATTCCCCGAGTGCTAGGGTATGGTACAGCGTAGCTTCCCCTCCCCCAAGGACAAGTGCAGAGGGAACCACAGACTATCTGTCAGGCCTGCAGGCAGAAAGCCATTTGCCCTTGGGGCACTGTGAGGCTCACCTTCTTTGGAGCAGACCTAACACCTTCCAATGTTCCATCTTGATGTGCGGTCTCTCTTTTGTAAAGAAAGGGCCTTACTCTGGTTTCTACCTATATCCTCTAATCATGCTGGTCATGTGGAAGATTTAAAAGTACATGGGGCGCCTGGGTGGCTTAGTCGGTTAAGCGTCCGACTTTCGCTTGGGTCATGATCTCGCGGTTCACGGGTTCGAGGCCCGCATCGGGCTCTGTGCTGACTGCCAGCTCAGAGCCTGGAGCCTGTTTCAGTCTGTGACTCCCTCTCTCTCTGACCCTCCCCTGCTCATGCTGTCTCTCTCTCTCTCCTAGAAATAAAAAAAACATTAAAAAAAAATTAAAAAAAAAAATAAATAAAAGTACAAAGTGGCCTGTCTACCTGTGCACAGGCACACAGAAACATTTAAATAACTCTCACCGGCTTCTCCACCACCTCTGGCCCCTGCTCCTCCTACTTGACGGCCACGGGCATGGCCTCAATACCTCCAATACCATCTTAGCCCTGAAACACCTCACTGTCTCCTTCCTGGGTGCTGTGGTCGCTGCTATCTTCAAACCGTGACACCTTTATGCCTGCTTGAGCCTCTGCAGGTCTGCCTTCCCTTCTCCAGCAAAAGATATGTTGGTTATTGGGAGGTGAGTTTTCATAAATTCTGCTCTGTGTGGTACAGCTTGTTTGTTGCCTATTTTTACATCCATTAGAGGCAAAGCAGGAGTTGGAAGAAGTGAAATTCAGATTGGTACAATTCAGTCACCATCTGACCCTTGTGAAGAATTAGGGAAGGAGCTAACATGACAGTTCTGGGATTGAATTAGGGACACAGAAGTCCCCATGAGCCTGGGAGCCTGAGCAGGTATTGTAAAGGGCTTCCATTCTTTGTTGCTGCCTTTACAGAACTCAGGTCACACTGGACCTACACCTTTTGTTCATGGTGCACCTGTCATAAACTTGTAGTGCATAATCATACTGTGGCCAGGAGCCCTGCTGGGGTCAGGAGCACTGATAGTGTTATCCTTAGGGGAACTCCCAGCCCTTGTCAGAAACAGGGCTGGGGTGAGCTCTGATCATGCCTCAAGTAGTCTTCCTTACCCTTCAGAGCAGCATTTAAGGAGAACACCTCAGTGCACGTATCATACTGTGAGCTCTTAGGAGTCTCTGATTTTTTCCCCCATAGAAATGAAAAAAATTCACTCCAAGAAAAGAAAAAGGAACCCTACCTTATAGCACAGTGATTCTCAAGCACACGTGGAAATACACAACTGGTAGCAGAAGCCTCAGTGTGGGGGGCATCTCAGGCATAGGATGGTTAAAGAAGAAACTGCAGGGGGTCAGGCAAAAGGTGAAAACAAGAGCAGCCTGAGTCTGCCCAGGGATCTGGAAGGGTCTGAGCACTCACTTGTACTCTGGCAATGTCCCATCGAGCCACTTCCATTCATTTTCGTGCTCCAAGTCTGTGAGGCCAATCCAGTGGCTGTCTCTTCCGACCATCTGCTTTTTTATCCATTGCTGAAAAACAAACCCACGATGGTGCGTTGTAATTTGGGGGGAACACCTATCTGGGGGAATTCTCCCATGGCCTACAACATTTGGGGGAAAAAAGGACATTTAAAAGAGGATGTTTGTTAGGGCACGTACGTGCTTCTGCTCTTTTTTTTCCTCTTATAAGTTTGCAAGTGACATTAAGGGATGCTCTTCCACTTCTAAATCACCCAGACAACTCAATGAATCCCACCAGGCTCTATCCCTCTCTATCACACTTTGCTCCCATGTTCTAATAATACTAACAGCTGTGGCATTATTGAGCTTTTCCTTTGGCCAGGTCCCATGTTCAGTGTGTCACATGCAACATGTCCTTAAGCCTTCATAGCAACCTATGTAACCAAGATAGTAAGTAACTGAGCTGGATTAGACTTTACGAAATCTAAAGCCCAGGCACCTGACTGGATGCTCATTCCCAGTATGCAGCAAACATCTGTTTTCAGGGCTGTGTCTGCTGGAGACACTTAGGGAAAAGGAAGGAGGCACAGTGTGGCACCAAAGACCACTGGCATTCTTGCTAGAGGGACCTCAGTTTCAGCCTCAGCTCTGTGTTTACTTGTTATCCCATAAATAAAGTCAGTAAACCTCGTGGGGCCTCAGTTTTTTTATCTGTAAAAAGGGGATATAATATCCCTAGGTTCTAGGGTTGTTGTGAGGTATAAAGGAGAAGTGCCTTGTACCGTGCCTGGCACACAGTAGGGGCCTAGAGAGTGGTCAGCATTGTTATATGTGGGCTATACCTGATGGCCTTCTCCACTCTTCCTGACCCTGCTGAAGCCACAGATCTGGTCCCCTGCACCTGCCCCTACAGTGCTCATGCCCCTTTGTTTCTCCCTCCACAGGCATTTGATGCCAGCCCGCAGGCTTCTTTTCTACATGACAGCACTTTCTACAGCCACCAGGGGCGGGGGAAGGGGCGGAGAACAGGGAGACACATATCCCTGGCTTAATAAAGCAGTATCTCCCAGGTTGAAGCAAGAGGACATAATTCCCGTGCCACGAATGCTTCTTGTCACTGGATAAAGCCCAAATCTCCAGAATGCGGCCTTCTGTGTTTATGTGACTATGATTTCTTGATATCTTTGAATCCCCAGTAAGCATGCAATTTCCAGATGTAAACTACCCTTAAATAATAGTTTTCTCCAAGTATGTTGCCAACATACCTGTTCGTCTCTCGTGTTTATGAAAACGAGATGTGAAGACTTGTCTTCACAGAAAAGTTTTGCATCCTCGAAAATTTCTTTCTCAACCGAAAAATAGTAGCATTTGTCTGTGAAGTTCTTCCAGTGAGGTGGGCAGCCTAGGAATGCAAACATTTAAGATGTTAATCAGGGACTCCGGGGTGGCTGTCAGTTAAGTGGCTGATTTCGGCTCATTATCTCACGAGTTGTTGAGTTGGAGCCCTGCATCAGGCTCTGAGCGGACAGACAGCTCAGAGCCTGGGGCCTGCTTCAGATTCCGTGTTCCTGTCTCTCTCTCTGGCCCTTCCCTGCTCATGCTCTGTCTCTCAAAAAATGAATAAACATTACAAAAATATTAACACAAACACGAAGCACTATGCCTTTCTTTAGTTATATTTAGGAGGCCATGGCTTTGGCCTCACTTCCCTCACAGGCCAGGAGCAAGCAGTTCCAGCATCTGTGTGTGAGCCTGAGACCGCCCCGGACAGACATGCGGAGAGCAAAGACGGGTCCAGGGGACAGGCCTCAGAGCACACAGCAGTCAAAACTACAATTATTTTTGCTGGGTCTTAGTTCCTCTGCGTCTGGATTAGTCTTTACAGTGACAGAAAAAACAACAAAAGGCAATGCAGATGCAGATGTTCCACGTTGGTCTGGAGTCACACGGAACTGATCAGTAACTAGATGGGAGCGCCCAGAACCAGAACTGGGCTTGTGGATGTACAAGGCTGACCAGAATCATGCCTAAGGAAATCAGATGGACCTGGGTGTGATGTAAGGGAGAGAAAAATAGGCTTAGCTGATAACCAAACACTGAGGGTTTTGCCAAGTTATCAAAATTTAGTAATCAAATTTAATAATTATATAAAAAAACCCTAGAAGCACCATAAGACCTTTTCAAAACAATGAAATCTGGGCTTTAGTAACAAAGTTCCATCTACGTGGTTGCTGAAGGATGTCTATCCCCAGGTGAAGGGCATAAAATGAGAACAAGATTGGTCGGGGGTAGCCAGCCTCAGACTTTCATGAAGGAAATTTGTGAAATTTGTCCCTGAGGGCTTGACTTAGCTAAATAAACAAGCAGTAGAGAACCTGATGGTGTTTAGAGAGAAACACATGTGCCTGAGTGACACCACCTGCGCAGAGGCCTGTGAGAGCAGAGGGGGCCACGTGCCAGCCCACGTGGTGCCTTTAGTGCCAAGAGAAGTGGGCTGCATGCTGGGGGCTGGGCACAAGCCCACACAGTACCCTTGACCCTGGGTGTGAGGGGGGGCTCAGACTTACCATTGGCCTCAGGTGCGGAGGTTGGCTCATTCTGTAGGGCCAGAGGCATCGCTGCCCCTGATGGGCCTGGGGGGCCAGGGGGGCCCTTTGGGCCTGGCATGCCTGGCACCCCAGGCAAGCCTGGCAGCCCCCGTGGTCCAGGCACCCCTGGCTCTCCCACGGTGCCCTGCAATCCCTGGAAGCCCGGAGGGCCCTGAGGGCCAGGGAGTCCATCCTTGCCTGGAGGACCTGGGGGGCCCGGGTCTCCACTGGGGCCCTGGGGGCCGGGCTTCCCAGGGGATCCACGGGAGCCTTTGGGGCCCTGCAAGCCTTTGGAGCCTTTGCCGCCACGCTCTCCAGGGGGGCCAGCTGGCCCTACTGGTCCCCTCTCACCGGCGGGGCCAGGGGGACCAGGCTCCCCCTTCTCTCCTTTCTGTCCTTTGTTGCCAGTGGGACCAGGGGGTCCCTGCTGTCCTCTGTCACCTTTCGGACCCCTGGGGCCAGGAGGACCTAAAACATTAAAAAAAAAATGTACATGGTATGAACATGAAATCCACTGTGAGGGATAGTAAAAAATTTATCTTATAAAATCTCCAATTAAAAAACTCTAGACATATATTCATTAAAGGAGTGCTTCTTGTTTCACTTGTTTCTGCTCTAAGTATTTAGAATATATCTCTTTAAAAATTTTTTTTTTTGTTTTTGAGAGAGAGTATGCATGCAGGAAAGCAAGGGAGGGGCAGAGAGAGAGGGAGAGAAAGAATCCCAAGCAAGCTCCATGCTGTCAGCACAGAGCCCGACACACAGCTCGAACCCATGAACCATGAGATCATGGCCTGAGCTGAAGTCAGATGCCCAACCAACTGAGCCACCCAGGTAGCCTGCATTTAGAATATATCTTAACGGTACACACCCTCTGGTATCCACTGATATTTTAGGGGGAGGGATAGCTTCACGCCAACACAAACTCACACCATTCACTTGGGCTCCCTTAGTCATCTGGGATTGTTCTGTCACCGGTAGAAAAGCTGTGCGGCTTGGGATGGAGATTCTCGCCTACCTATTTCCTCTTCTTTTCATCAAGTTGGATGAAAAATCCCATCAAGAGGGATTTTGAGCGGCACCATCCTGCTAATTCATCCTCACCATCTGCCATCCTCACCAAGTGGCAGCCTCTCCTCTGTCACATCACTCCCACCCTCCTGGCCCCTCCAGCAGTGCCGCAGGGATACTGCTGTCCTTAGTGCTGAGCCTTCCTCACCTGTGGAAGAGCTCAGAGGGTCTCTGTGGGCAAGTGCTCTACGGGCTGGGCTAAGTGTCATTTTCCCCAGTGTGTTAGTCTAATAATGCAAATAGGGATATGGGCTACAGAAAAAATAGGTGACCATGTAATTGGGCAGGTGAGAGAAAAAAAATGACACCATCTTTCCCCCAAAGGAGGAAGGCATCATTGTTGTCATCCTGGAGACACTCACACAACCTGGAATTGTTTTGTTTTCTGTAAATCCTCAGAAGTGACAGGGAACTGCAGACAGACACACCACAACCAGGATCTGTATAGTGACTGACAATTTTTGAGCTACTTTCACATACATTGTTATCTGAACTTTATCTATGAGATTATATTCCCAGAGCACATTTGAGGACTTGTAAGGCCAGAGACAGCAAGCTTCTTATACAACACTAGCTCCTCAAGACCGAAATATCCAGGAGAATTAGACATGAACAGTCAAGATCCAGTAGTGGACCTGGGATGGGAGTTCCAGTCTTCTCATGTTGGAATGACTGTATCTAGGAGGACACTGTTCTCAAATATTCTACTTCCCCAGAATTTTTAAGTGTCCGAGAGCTCCTTGTTCTATGTGAATATGTAAAAGAGATCCATGCTCATTCTTTCCATAGAAGTGGAGAGCTTTTCAGGCTGGGCAGGCAGAAGTGCTGAGGAGAAAGAGGGTAGGTAGGCCTCCTACCTATGTTTTTCTTGATCCCCTTACCCCTCTCCTCCCCCACTGGCTGGTCAGGACATAACAGTGAAGTAGGCCTTCCCTCCTCAGTGGGGGTGGGGGTGGGGATGGTGGTCTCTCTGCCCCACTCCCCTTTCTAAGCTTTGATGGATGTCCATGGTACCCTCACATTATCCATGGCCCCAACTAGCCCACCCATCTCCGTTCTCCCTTAGCAAGAACCTTGGCTCTGGACTCAGCTTTCCTCATTTAAGGTACTCATGATGTTGCCCTGGATTGATTGGCAGACCTTCTACCAAGCTGTAAGAGAGTTTATGCTAATGTTTAGGACTAGCTTCAGTGTGTACCTTTTGAGAATCCTTCCTAGAGGTGTCTGCTTGAGAAGACTTTGTGATGAAGAATTTTCTCTCTGAACCCAACTCACTGACTTGTGCCCACTAGCTCCTGTTGGCTGTTCTCCATCATTGGTTCTCCCGGTCTTTATTTCCATCTCATAGTTGGACAGTCCATTTTCCCTGGGATGTCCTGCCAGGACCTCCAACCTGGCATGTCTAAAACTGACCTTATCCCCTCTTTATTGTTATATGCCCTTCTTCCATCATCCTTCATTCTATATCATCGCAACCACCTCTTCCCTCTGTCACTCATCATCGCCCAGTGTGGGGGTTCCCTTCTGACAGATTTTTATAGTAACCTCTTAACTGTTCTTCCTACCTTTGATTCCTCTTCCTTCATTCTACTCTGCATCTTTCCCACATTTGTCTTCTTTACCCACAGTTCTGATCTCCACTTGCTCTAGAATATTTAGTCCTCACTACCTGGTCATGTGGTGTTAAATCAGGGTTTTCATGACCTGGTCTAACGTGTCTTTAGTCCATCCTCCTCTGCACTCCTGCATCTCTTCTCTTAAAATTGCTTCTGCTCATATCCATCTGGAGAATTCTCATCCACCTACCATGTGATCCTCCCAGGTGGAAGCTTTTCCTCTTTCTCTAATCTTTTAGTACTTGTTCTTTGAGAGCACTTCTCCATCTAGCAGCTAGCAGTGTCTGGTGCATAGTCATTCAGACAGTGTTTATCAAACCAATCTGCATCACAGATCTAAATGCCTACTGTGCTAATGCCAAATGTTAGGGTCCCAGGAGAGACCAGAAGGGAGAGATTTGGGGGCAGCAGCTATTTGCTTGGTGTCCCTTACCTCATTGTAAGAAATAGAGCTCCATTCAGTCTATGTATCAGGATGTCTCTGGCTGGAATCGTCCTGGGGAGATCTTTCCTGACTCTACTCATATTTAAGAATTGATCCAGTAGTCTCTTCATCTGCAATCTGAGTGGGTTTTTTTTTCTTTTTAAGCTGAAGAGGCTCTTGAAATGTATTAGTAAAGATAGGAAAGGTGGATTTTCACTGTCAAATCTATCTTCTGTAATAAAATATCTTAGTTCTTTTGTGTGGTTGAGAAATAGTGCCCTAGAGATTAATAGTGAGGAGGGTGGTGTGTGCGTTCCTCCATAATGGATGTAGCATTATGGAAGGTTCTAGTGGAATAATACTGACAATAGGCCAAAACAACAAAATTCTAATTTAGTTAGAATAATAGCAAAAATAAAAGTAGCTTTTCTTCTCACCTGTTTCTTTTTATGGTCTATGTTCAGCCTTTAGAAATCCAAATACTGAAGAAGGTTTTTTGGGAAATTCAAGTGCTTTAGATTCTTTATACTTACTATCCTTATGGGTTTTGCCAACAATCAGTGTTTCTCAATCGCTCACAACTGGGTTTGGTACTATACTATACTTGCAAGTTATGGGAAATGGGTTTACCTGTGCCCATGGAAGAGTGACTGTGCAGGGGCTTATCTTCCTGATGTTACAGGGAGGTATATTTCTTCCATAACAACTTCCTCCAAAGACACACAACTCTTTACTCCTCTCCTGATATGAATCCGAGACCTTCCTTACCTAGGATGACAGCTTTTCATTAATCTTCTTTCTTTCCTGGGTTGGGTGGGTTTAGGGTGTTTAGCTATGTCCCTCTGAATTAGAGTGCTTCTCAAATGTTTCCACTTACTCCACATACAAGTTATGGCTTATTTTAAGAACAGCATCAAACATGGATCCCACAGTCAGTGCAAATATCAGCAAGTGCTAACTTCCAGATCTTGAGAAGAAAGGGAAAAGATGTCAAGAGAAGATGCAAGTTTTTGCCTCTGATAAAGGTCAAAAATCTTTTTAAAAATATTTATTTTTGAGAAAGACAGAGCATGAGTGGAGGAGGGGCAGAGAGAGAGGAAGCCATAGAATCTGAAACAGGCTCCAGGTTCAGAGCTGTCAGCACAGTCTGACACGGGGCTTGAACCTATGCACCATGAGATCATGACCTGAGCTGAAGTTGGACGCTCAACCACTGAGTGACTCAGGTGCCCCCAAATTTTTAAAATTTAATTTATTTATTTTGAGAGAGAGAGGGAGAGTGAGTCCCAAGCACCCTTCATGCTGTCAGTGCAGAGCCTGATGTGGAGCTTGAACTCATGAAACCATGAGATCATGACCTAAGCCAAGATCAAGAGTCGGATGCTTAACCAACTGAGCCACGCAGGCATCTTGAAAATCTTATTTATGATGCATTTCCCATCTGGATTAGAATAAAAACTGATTTTTTTACAGAAAGCTAAAGTGGATCATGACTGTGGATAAACTCCTGACAGGCACAGTGATATTTATTTCTTCATCCATAGCTGCCCCTGCCTTGGGAAAACCATCATATCACTAGAGCAGGAAGCTGGTGCTCTACCTTCCAATGCTGGGCTAATTAAAAAAATGTACTCTAGGGGCACCTGGGTGGCTTAGTCGGTTAAGCGTCCGACTTTCGCTTGGGTCATGATCTCGCGGTTCGTGGGTTCGAGCCCCGCGTCGGGCTCTGTGCTGACTGCCAGCTCAGAGCCTGGAGCCTGTTTCAGTTCAGGACTTCCTCTCTCTCTGACCCTCCCCTGCTCACGCTGTCTCTCTCTCTCTCTCTCCCAGAAATAAATAAAAATATTAAAAAAAAATAAATGTACTCTATGGGTCCTATATGTAAGAGGATTCATTAATACACTTAAGTATTCAGTAAGACCGTACTTTGCTAAGAACTAGAAATTTGTAACTTTTTTTTTTTAATTTTTTTTTAATGTTTTATTTCTAGGAGAGAGAGAGAGAGAGAGAGAGAGAGAGAGAGAGAGAGAGAGAGAGAGAGCAGATAGGGGAGAGTCAGAGAGAGAGGGAGTCACAGACTGAAACAGGCTCCAGGCTCTGAGCTGGCAGTCAGCACAGAGCCCGACGCAGGGCTCGAACCCACGAACCGCGAGATCATGACCCAAGCGAAAGTCGGATGCTTAACCGACTAAGCCACCCAGGCGCCCCAGAAATTTGTAACATTTTTAAAAAATTACTGAGAAAAAAAGCTAAATCCACCACTTAAAAAAAAAAAAAGCCAGTACTGGCTACCCATAAAAAACAGATTATTAACGCTGGAGGTATATCTTCCTCTAGGACCCAGGATGCTAGCATCACATATTAGTATCTGGATGATCCTAGGCTTTTAGGTCTTACTTGAATCTTTTATTGGGCAGCTGCTGAAGTAAAGAGAAAATGAAATAAAAGACAAGTCAAACATAGTGCCTTATAGCTGAAACAGTGAGATAAATGACATGGGATTATTTATGAGGCTGGGCATAACAACTTGTGTTCGGAGTTGAGAATGTGGTAAATGGTACATGTGGAGGGACTTGTGATGTCCCATTCAGAAGCAAATTTGAGATTTGCTTTCAAGACTAAGTGAGTGGCTCCCTGGCTCAAGATTCTGAAATGCCAGGATAGCAGTATTGCTAGTAAAGCCATCACAAGCTCCAGAAATGCCTGAATATGACCTAGACCAGATCTTTGAGCAGCCTGGTTTCACTGCCAGCAAAACATCCTCCCTCTGTTTCCCACCTTCTAGAGCTGGGAGCCTTGAACACCTGAATCCTCCAAACAGTTTAAAGAGGACAGAAGACTTTAAATCACTTTGCTGTTTCTGCTTTGGAAACCAAACTGCAGGCCTTGAGGAGGGCCCAGCCCTGTGTCCTACCTCTGGGAGAAGTTTCCAATTTGTTTTCCAACAAAACAGAAAGTAGAGAAACCACTTCAATTCTTACTGGCTTCCAAAATTTTGGAGACTTAATTTTAGAACCTTTAGTGGTAAGGTTAGAAGATAGAGAAAACTAGTAGTCTAATCCAAGACATATTTCTTCTCATTTAAAAAGCTTCTTCATAGGGCGCCTGGGTGGCTCCGCTGGTTAGGCGTCCGACTTCGGCTCAGGTCATGATCTCACGGTTTGTGGGTTCGGCCCCGTGTCAGACTCTGTGCTGACAGCTCAGAGCCTGGAGCCTGCTTCACATTCTGTGTCTTGCTCTCTCTCTGACCCTCCACTGCTCACACTGTCTCTCTCTCTCTCAGAAATAAATTTAAAAAATTTTTTTTAATATTTTTAAAAAGTATCTTTGCAATGCATGAAAATTCATTAAACATTTATTAAATACCTACTTTATTAAAAAGTCATTCTGTTTCACTGAGGTACTTTAAAAGTACCGATTTCACTGAGGAAATTAAAATATTTTTTTTTATTTATTTTTGAGACAGAGAGAGACAGAGCATGAGTGGGGGAGAGACAGAGAGAGAGGGAGACACAGAATCTGAAACAGGCTCCAGGCTCCGAGCTAGCTGTCAGCACAGAACCCGATGTGGGGCTCGAACCCACAAACTGTGTGATCATGACCGGAGCCGAAGTTGGACGCTTAACCGACTGAGCCACCCTGGCGCCCCTCACTGAGGAAATTTAAAAGATATTATTTGGCAATCATTTTGAAAAATAATTTAATTCTTAATCTGTTTTAGACAGGCTTCTGGAAAGCCATGGAAGCTCCTTCTCCACAAATATGCCCTCATCCACAGGGTGTATTTAAACCACCATTTCTCACCAACTGGCCACAGTCTGTTTCTCTGCCCTCAAATGGATGTTATCAAGGGTCCTCAGACAAGCAGTCTTCTTTGAGGAAGCATGGCAAGAGTCGGGGTTAGCAATGAGAGAAATTGATGCCTCCTGCCGAATCCATTCAGCCTTCCTATGTGTCTGTCAAGGTACAGCTCAAACATCAGTCTCTTACTGACACGTCAACTGACTGCTCTCCTGAAAACAAATTCTCCCACATTTTAACCTCCCAAACAAGCCATCTCTTCTCTTACATCGTCGCACAGCAGCAGGGTGTCATGTGGAAAGCATGGGTTTGGGAATTAGAAAGATCCAAGTTTAGTACGCTCTGACATTACTAGCTCCTTGACCTTGGATAAGTTACTTGGGCTCTCTGCCATGGTTCCCAGCCCTGCAAATGTGGGATGCTGGTAATTCCTACCTTAAAGAGATGTAACATCGAAAGCAGACAAATTAACCAAGTGCTCAGTGTCTCCTGTGACTGAACGGCCCCATAAGTGTAAGGGCTCATTAAGAGCAAATCCAGAGAATTTCCCAGGAAGCCTCAGGGCATTCTGAATCTTGCAGAGGCAAACCCAACATAACCCAAAGTTAATCCAATCCTGCTCCATCCTACTTTTTTTTTTTTCTAGGAGAGAGAGAGAGAGAGAGACAGTGTGAGCAGGGGAGGATCAGAGAGAGAGGGAGATACAGACTCTGAAATAGGCTCCAGGCTCTGAGCTGGCAGTCAGCACAAAACCCGACGTGGGGCTCAAACCCATGAACCGCGAGATCATGACCTAAGTGAAAGTCGGACACTTAACCGACTAAGCCACCCAGGCGCCCCTGCTCCATCCTACTTACTTTATCTCCTCTTTCCCTCATCCTCAGGAAGAAGATCTGTGTGGAGGGACAGAGGAAAGGCACTGGAGAAGTGCATAGGAAATGCAGCTCTGCCCCCAGTCTCCTGTTCTCTGGGAACACCTCATGGGCATTCCTGTTCTGGAGGAAGTTGAACAGATGGAATAGAATAGGGGCAGTTTGTTTGACTTGAGAGGTTTCATTTACCTCACAGAAAGTGCAGGTATTTAAAAAGGAAAAAATCATTCAGAAACCAGGATCTCAGGTGTTTCAGAAACACGAAGTCAGAAACCTCATTCTAATAGACATGTTACACTTAATATGTCTAAATGGGTCTCTCTTCCTGAACCTCCCCAGTCTGTCCATCCACCTACTTGGCGTAAGCCAAAAACTAAAAACTGCTCCTCTCTTTCCCTCACCCTCCACAGCCGATCCACCCATCAGCCTCATCTAGCCACACACTCTGGCCCCTGACCCTGTGTTCAGTTTCTGTCCACATCCCTCTACCGCTACTCCTATAACACACAGTGCCTCATGGCTGCTCCTCTAGGCTTCAGACACTTTGGGTAGGAAATTCTAGGGTCCTGGGTATCAAGTGGGGTCAAGAACAGGTTGATGTGAGCTCTAAATACTCACAGCCCCTTGGACCTGTAGATTCTTCCCCTAGGCAGAGTATAGCCAGAGGAAGCCAGTCAGGGCTTCTACAGCAAGGCCCTGTTGACCAGGAAGGGCAAGGCTGCCCTTGAGTCTGCCGACTCCTCCTCACTGAAGAGACCCATTTCTCTCCTCTCCAAGTCACCCATGTCTGACCCATAGCCCCTCATTGGACCCCCGTCACTCTGCTTGCTCCCCATAATCTTTCTTCTCCCACCTCACCCCCTGACCTTGTACCCAGAATGACCTTTTAAAAATATAAATGAGACCATGTCACCACCGTGCTTCAAATCTCCTTGTCACACTTAGAATGAAATCCCAGCTCCCTCCCCTCACAGACTCCTTCAGGGGCAGCCGAGGGCTGGGGAGGAGGGTCACCCACTTTCAGTGATTACTGATGGGGTTGACAGCATGGGCTTTGTCACCAGATAGCCTGGGCTTAGATACTGGTTAACTATTTACCATCTCTGTAAATTTGAGCAATTTCCTTAAATACCTCTTTAAACCTTAGTTTCCTCATCTATATAAACTGGTGATGATCTTCTAAGTAAGATTTGTCTTACAGAGTTTGTGTAAAGCACTCAGTACATTTACTCATATTAGCTGATAAAAATAATTACAATAATGGAAACATTAATTTAAATCCAGGGTCTGAATGTTCAACTATCAGCTTTTCACATACTTCCCTAGCTGATAAGCTACACTGTCTATACACTAAATAAGTCAGAAGTTTACTTGTAGAAGACAAAATAGCAATTGAACTAATGGAATAATAAAACTATAAAACTTATAGCTAGAAAATAGCCAGGAAACCACAATACGATTCTCTTAGGTTTTACAATGCCCAGAGAATTCAGAAAGCTCTTACTTCATGTGTTGTATTATTTATTGGGATATGCCCTCATTTTTAATTTAGGTTGAGAAAAAACAGGGAAAAATCTAAATCACTTAAGGTCTTTCTTATCATTTGAAAACCCATCCCTTATTCAGAGTATGACTTACACCCACAATGTCCCTGCAACTGTCCATCCCCTCTAGAGTTGGGACACCCATATTTCTCAGGGAAGTCATTATATTTACAGGCAACACCAATTTTTATAAGCAACATCATATAAAACCAAAATGTTTTCTATTAATGAATACTCATTTGTCTTTGTTTCACTCTCCTCAGATGTCATGTAAAATATCTTCCATGTGACAGTCGTTAAATAGCTATAGATAGCAGCCACGTCTCCCACTAAGCAGCCTCTCTTGTAGGCTGAAGTTCCCAGGTCCTTCAATCCTTCATCAAGCACATCTAGACTGCATAATCCTGGGCAAATTTTTCTGAGCACGCTGGTCTGTGAATGTCCCTCTTGAAAGGAACTCCCCGCGCCCCCCCTCCGCTCCCCCCGTACACATTATCCTCTAGGGGTAGTCTTGCCACACTGCAGTAAGATAGTACCTCCTTGGGGCGCCTGGGTGGCTTAGTCGGTTAAGCGTCCGACTTTCACTTAGGTCATGATCTCGTGGTTTGTGGGTTCAAGCCCCGCGTCGGGCTCTGTGCTGCCTGCCAGCTCAGAGCCTGGAGCCTGTTTCGGTCTGTGACTCCCTCTCTCTCTCTGACCCTCCCCTGCTCACACTGTCTCTCTCTCTCTCTCCTAGAAATAAAAACATTAAAAAAAAAATTAAAAAAAAAAAGATAGTACCTCCTTCATTTTGGACATCATATTTTTACTGATACAGTCAAAGATCACATTAGATTCACTGGTGGACACAGTGACTCGCTTACAGTCAACTAAAACCACTTTTATGCTTTTCCTGCATACTTCCTTTAAGTCATGCTCTCCCATCAACATTAGCCTATTTGGTCTTTTCCATCTACCAGAAGGATTTTACATGTATTCCCCATCTCCTTCATTTGTTGGTATCTCTTTATTATTCTAGCTTCTCTGGGCCATTTTGGATTATGATTCTATCATCCTTGGGCTAGTATGTATAGTTCCATGTCATACAAGTATGGGATTACCAGGTCATCCATATCTTCATGTTAGTCACTGACAAAGCTGTTGAATGGGCCCCTGCCATCTGCCATCCAGACTTGCTGTCAACCACACAGGGGCTCATTAACTACCATTCTTTATTCTCATTCTGTGGTAGACATACCCGAGGGTCACCCCCAATGACTCATGTCCTTGTGTAATCCCTTCCCCTTGAGTGTGGAACCTGTGACTTGCTTCTAACCAACATAACATGGCAAAGATGATGGCAGGTCACCCCCTTGACTTAGATTAGATTAGATGACATTACATAACACAGACACGGCAGACTAGAGTGAGACTCCCTTGCCAGCTCTGAAGAAGCTGCAGTGTTGTCAGATGGTCATATGACAATGAACTATAGGTGGTCTCTAAGCCAGTACCCCTTACCCACCCCCCACCAAAACTCCCAGGAACCTCAATCTCACATTTGCAAGGACATGAATTCTGTCAAGCACCTGAGGGAGTATGGAAATGGATCTTCCCCAGTCAAGCCTCTGATAAAACCTCAGCTCCTCACTGACACTGCACCCTGGTGAGAGACCCTGAGTAGAGGACCCAAGCCTTGCCCAGATTCCTGATCCACAGATACTGTGAGATAAGAAATGGGTGTCACCTGGGTGGCTCATTGGTTAAGTGTCCAACTCATTATTTCAGCTCAGGTCACCATCTCACAGTTTGTGAGTTCAAGCCCCCATCAGGTTCTGTGGTGACAGTGTGGAGCCTGCTTGGGATTAGGTGTCTCCCTCTACCCCTGCCCCTCTTGCAATGTGCTCAGTTTCTCTCTCTCTCTCTCTCTCTCTCAAAAACAAACAAACTTAAAAAAAAAAAAAGAAATGGGTGGTCTTAAGCTGAGTTTGTAATTTGTTACATAGCACAGAAAACCAACATAACCCATAAATCTATCTAACTGTGCTATAATCCAGCAGCTATTTTCACCATCTTGTTCTTAACAGCATCAGTGACAAATGCCTTGGTAAAATTCAGATATGCTATTTTTCATTCTCCTAGTTTAAACAATTGAATAACTATTAATATGAAGAAATAAGATTAGGTTCATCTGCCTTCTTAGTGAACTCCTTGTGATGACTGCTGCTTTCCTGAAAGCTCACAAATTTTCTTCTTCTCAACTTCTTCTCAGGCTTGAAGACAAATTCCCATTCTACACAGTGTGTAGAATCCACCTATATCCTCTTTTTGAAAATAAGGATTACTTTGCTTAACTGGTAGTCTCCTGATACTCTAAAGGTTTTTTTTAAAAGGTTTATTTATTTTTGAGAGAGCAAGCATGAGTGGGGGAAGGGCAGAGGCAAAGGAAGACAGAGGATCAGAAATGGGCTTCGTGCTGTCAGCAGAGAGCCTAATGTGGCGCTTGAACTCAACCATGAGATTGTGACCTGAGCCAAAGTTGAACACTTAACTGACTGAGCTGCCCATGTACCCCTAAACTTCTCTTGATTTGAACTGCCTGAGGGCAAAGACCACCTGGGCTTCTTTGCATTCCTCAGAGTGTTAGCATGGCACCTTTGACATAGTACTTACAACTTAAAATCTGTGAAAATAGTTTATGACTGAAAAATACTATTAATATATAATTGCTGCAGATCTTCAGAAGGAGTCTTAATTTGAGCCAAATATTTTCTTTCTTTTTTTTTTTTGAGCCAAATATTTTCAATTTACATGGATGACCTGAATGAATGTAAAACTCAGATTTTATATGCAAGTCATATTTTTCCTCTCCTCTGTGTCCTTATGGTTACTGGGATGGCCATCCATCCATTTGGTTACGACATTTAGGAATAGGAATCTTTGGGGCTCCTGGGTAGCTCAGTCAGTTAAGCATCTGACTCTTGATTTTGGGTCAGGTCATGATCTCATGGTTCATGAGATAGAGCCCCGCACTGGGCTCTGTGATGACAGCACAGAGCCAGCTTGGGATTCTCTCTCTCCCTATTTCTCTGCCCCTCCCCTGTTCATGCTTGTGTTATCTCTCTCTCAAAATAAATAAACTTAAAAAAAATAGGAATCTCTGTGGCCTAAAAAAATTAATCTTGCTTTCAAGGGAGGCCAATTTATAATGACTTGAAAGAGCTAGGCACTGAGAAAGTCCAAATTCAACAAATACTTAATGGACTGCCTTTAACCCTGACCACAAATTCATAGTTAGAACTCTTTCCAAGATGTGGAACTTTATGTCCCCACCCCTTGAGTGTAGGCTGGACTTAGTGACTTATCAGATTATGGCGGAAGTGATGGTAATGTAACTGCTGAGGCTAGGTCATAAAAGGCACATGATTTCCTTTTGTGCTTTTTCTTGGATCACCTACTCTGGAGGTGGCCAGCTGCCATATTGTAAGAACACTCAAGCAACTTCACATTGCAAGGAACTGAGGCCTCCTGCTAAGAGCCAGTGGGGAACTGAGGCTTCCTGCCAAGAGCCATGTGAATGAGTCATTTTGGAAGCAGAACCTCAGGCCCTGTTAAGGTTTCAAGATGACCGTAGCCCTGGCCAATCTCTTGAAACAACCTTATGAAAGATACTGAGTCAGAATCACCCAGCTCAGCCACTCCTGAATTCCTATCTACAGATAGCAAGTGTTTATTGTTTTAAGGTACCAACTTTTAGGGTAGTTTGTTATATTGCAATCAATAGCAAATACAAATTCAGAATTTTCACTTACCTTGTAGTATTGTAAAATTCTTGATGAGCTGACCGTGCTTGGAGTCTACTAGTTTCATTTCTTCCATAATTACTGATAAGTTGGCTACTTCAGTATCTAACCTTGACCTCATCATGTCTTGTTGCATCCTGAGAGAAACAGAATCCAAACGGATGTTGGCTAGTGTGTTATTCAAGGAGGTCAGATCATCTGTGTGTTTGGTCAGCGTATCTGTGCAAGTGGTCCTGACTTCATTCAGATTGCTGGTCAGCGTCCGCAGGTAGTGGGCAGTATAACTGATGTTGCTAATGATGTTCACAATATCCGTCTCAAAGAGCTGGAAGCGTTCTTCCAACTGGCTGAACTTGATGGCTGTTCTGTTCTCTGCATCCTTGTGTACATCCTGCAGGTCTTTTAGGTTCTGCTCATTGGCTTGTGAGGCTGTGGTGATGTTGTCCATCTGACCTGTGAATGAACTGAGCTGGCTGTTCATATCCTCCAGGGTGTCATTGTTAGCTTTGGCCAAGGCGGAGTTATTGGCAGCCAGCGTCTGTAAGCTCTGCACTTTCTCCTTCAGCCAATCAGTGTCCTTCTTGGCTTGAAGGAAAACCTGCTGCAGATTTTGGAAGTCGTTCTTGATTCGCTGGATGGCCTGGCTTGTGTCATCCACAGACCGCTGCAGATTAGTGATGAGGTTCCTTTGCTGCAGCTGGGTGAGGTTCAGGTTGTTGAGGTTCATAATGACCACGTTATGAGAGTACATCTGGCTCTGCAGATTGCCCTGCAGCACGCTGGTGTCTTGTTGCAGGTTGGTGACATAGCCATTATATGCTTGGAGGGTTTTGTTTACAGTGGTGATGAGGAAAGAGTTATTCTCCAAAGTTTCTTTCAGTTGACTTTGCCTGTCTACCAGTGCATCCCCACTTGCCTGTAACTTCTCCAGCGTATCTATGTTCTTGCTGGTTTTCTCTGTAATCTCACGAAGCTGCTGGCGAAGATCCAGTATGTCTGATCTGAAGGTAGAGAGTTCTGAGTTGGTGCTTATAGCTTTCTTCCCAGTTTGGTCCCCTGGAATAAGACATGTTTTGTTACTTAGATTGGTGATATGAAGAAATGTTCACATGAGGTCAAAGATCCCAAAGAGACTTAACTGGTACACACCGCTCACTTCAGATATAAAATGGTGGTATATGCAGACTGCTCTGCGTTAGCAAAACCCATGTGTCTGTTAAAATTGGGTCCTGGGGTAAGTGGAAAGGGTGCTAACTTTGTAAGTGCTTTTCTCAAAGAAGGAGGAGAATCCACCAGATTCTAGAGCACTGGGCAGGGTGTCAAGAAGGAAAAAAATCTGTTTATTAAATTTACCATTAATTCCCTCCTTTAAAAATGGAAACAAAAAATCCAAGGATAGAACAAGCTGGAATCTTTCATTTTTAAAAAATTAATTTCCAGTTTACATTCCCACCAGCTGGTACAGCCCCTCTGGAAAACAGTGTGGAGGTTCCTCAGGAAACTAACAATAGAACTCCCCTATGACCCAGCAATAGCACTGCTAGGAATTTACCCAAGGGATACAGAAATGCTGATGCATAGGAGCACATGTACCCCAATGTTCATAGCAGCACTCTCCACAATAGCTAAAACATGGAAAGAGCCTAAGTGTCCATCCACAGATGAATGGATCAAGAAGATGTGGTTTATCTATACCATGGAATACTACATGGCAATGAGAAACAATGAAATCTGGCCATGTGTAGCAATATGGATGGACCTTGAGGGTGTTATGCTGAGCGAGATAAGTCAGGCAGAGAAGGACAAATACCATATGTTTGCACGTATAGGAGGATTAGGAGGAACATGACGGAGGAACAAGGGGGAGAAGAAGGGGGGAAATAGTGGGGGAAAGGGAGAGAGGCAAACCATGAGAGACTCTTGAATGCTGACAAAAACTGAGGACTGATGGATGTGGGGGGGAGGAGGGATGGGCATGGAGGAGGGCACTTGTGGGGATGAGCACTGAGTGTTATGTGGAAACTAATTTGACAATAAACTATTTGTAAAAAAAAAATTAAAAAAAATTAATTTCCATAATTATTCAATGTAGTTTACAGCATTTCAAATAGGAATTTACCGGACATTTTCTAAAAGAGCTTTTATTAAAGTGTATTTGTGGTTCTTTTTGATCAGGATTGGTCTTTAGATTTTGAAATGCTTATTTAGTTTTGAGAAAAAGAGAGAGAGAACATGCACAAGCAGGGAAGAGTCAGAGAGAGAGGGGGAAACACAGAATCCAAAGCAGGCTCCAAGCTCTGAGCTGTCAGCATAGAGCCTAACATGGGCCTCAAACTCAACGAACTCTGAGATCATGACCTAAGCCAAAGATGGATGCTTAACTGACTGAGCCACCCAGACGCTCCTGGTCTTCAGATTTCAACTGACACATAGAGTAGTTTTGGGGGGTGGGGAGAATCCAAATCTAAAATTTCTTTTTAACTTTCAATTGTAGACGTCTTTAAATTAAATCATAAGGAAAAATTCAACACACAACATAAAAATTTAATGTCCTCTGGGTGAATGTGAGTTTACAGCAACATCATTCTATTTTTTTAACTTTGTTTATTTACCTTTGAGAAAGAGAGAGAGAGACAAAGTATAAGTGGGGGAGGGGCAGAGATAGACAGAGACACAGAATCCAAAGCAGGCTCCAGGCTCTGAACTGTCAGCACAGAGACCAATGCGGGGCTCGAACTCATGAACCGTGAGATCATGACCTGAGCCGAAGTGAGATGCTTAACCAACTGAGCCATCCAGGCACCCCTAGCAACATCATTCTGAAAAGCTTTGGTCATTTAACAAAGAATTAGAGGATTTAGTTTAATGGGTCATTCTTGTTGCAGATTACCTAATTTTTTCAGGTCGCTTTCCACTGCTGTGAGCTTGTCATCATAGGTTTGGCGAGATGTCTCCATGCCACCTGTAACATTGTCCATTTTTTCTACAACTAAGATTTGGAAATTAGATTAGTACATACACCTCATAATTTATTTTTCAGTTTCAGCAAAAGGCCATTTCATTACAGAATACAGGAAACAGACTGACACAGAGTATAAATGAAATCAAATATTAGGAAAAAGCCACTCTTTTAGAAAAATAACTTGTCACAAAACCCAGTGATAGTTTATTTGGTTGAGAACCATATGTTCTTAACTGTTCTTATGATTCTGTATTGCCTCAGATGTTCTAGACATTGTTTGAAACTAATTTTTAATTTTTATGTATTATATAAGCTTTCAATCTGTATTATTTTTTCTAGTAACTTCCAAAGGTCAGAGGTATAACACTGATCATTTACAAAATCTTATCATTCATCAGACTCCCTACCATTCCTGGAAGGTGGTACTCAGTTATCTGGAAGGAGAGTCCATAGCAAAGAACACCTAGCCTAAATTTTTTTTTTTTACAAATAGTTTATTGTCAAGTTGGTTTCGTATAACACCCAGGGCTCATCCCCACAAGTGCCCTCTTCCATGCCCATCTCCCTCTTCCCCCTCCCACACCCATGAGTCCTCGGTTTGTTCTCAGCATTCAAGAGTCTCTCATTGTTTGCTTCTCTCCCTTTCCCCCACCATTTCCTCCCTTCTTCTCCCCCATGGTCCTCCGTTAAGTTCCTCTTAATCCGCCTATACGTGCAAACATATGATATTTGTCCTTTTCTGCCTGACTTATTTCACTAAGCATAACACCCTCAAGGTCCATCAATATTGCTACACATGGCCAGATTTCATTCTTTCTCATTGCCATGTAGTATTCCATTGTATAGATAAACCACATCTTCACCTAGCTTAAATTCTATAAACAGTCTTTGCAGAAGGGACAGTGTTAGCCGCTCTCTTTCAGGAGGCCTGAAAAATCTGCTTCTCCTTAGTGACAAGTGAATCTGTAGTTATCACTTCCCAAGGAGATGCCTAAGTAGGTTTCCAAACAACGATCTATGAAGAAGACTTTTCCTTTTTAAAAATTTTTTAAGCATTTTCTTTATTGTACATGATAGAGAAAGAGTCAGTGATACAATGTTAAATAAAAGCTTCTGTTATCTTTGTTCTCAGAAGGCAGTCATTCTCTATGGTTGTGAATATGGTTTCTTTCTAAAATATCTATTAAGATTGTATTTCTCCAGAAGTGACTCCTGTGAGATCCAACCTCTAGCAGCTTGATATCGAGTCTTTCTTGGTATCAATGGTTTTCTGAAAATAAGGACTTTATTATTTTTTTTAAGCATGAATACGTTTTGTCTATTAATTGTGAGGCAGTGGAGCTAGTTTATTTTTATTTATCAAGTGTCCCATCCACGCATGACTGTGTGAGAAGATTCTCCTGGCTCCTATCAGGAAGCAAAGTACACTCCATGTGTCTGTCTGACATAAACTGAACCAGCCCTGTGGCACATAGCACCTTCCCTGGAGAACCTTGCCTGCTCTCCCTCAAGCTTCTACAGTGTGGCTATAATGAAAGAAATGTGTGCATTGTACCAAATGCTTTCTCACCCAAGCCCTTCCATGTGAGCTTCTTTCTACCTAGAATGTTCTTCCCTGGACTCTCCACCACACTAACCCCTACTTCAAGATTCAACTCATTACTTCCTGTGGGAAATCTTTGCTGCCGGGCATCTTGCAGAATTCTTTTGGCAAGTAGTCCTTTCCCTACTGTAGGACTTCCTTCATGGTGTTATCATGGCTTGTTTTCTATTAGATCCTTTAAGGCCAGAAAATTTGTATTCAGTTTTATCCATACGTCTTAGTGGGTGGCACTTAGTAGGCGTTCAACACATATTTGTTTATTATGCTCTTTATTTAAATAAGTGAGAGTTTGCCTGCAGGAAACTGAAGCCTGTGAAAAACTGGCTGAGCTAGACACACAAACCAGCCACCCCAGGGAAGCCTCAGCACTGGCAATGAGTACAACATCCGGTTGAATGATGATTTTTTTTTTAAGTGACTATATAGACAAGAGAGGTATAGTTATAATAATCTGTACCTTAGGATTGTTAGATAGGCATGCACATTCATAAATCCCTGAAACTCTGAACAAAATGTTTCATCTGCATTTGAGCAAAATTAAGCTTTTAAAAAATAAAGTATAAAATGTTTATGAGTTAAGATTCAGTTTTGATCCTCAAATCAAAACACAAGCCTCAGTCTGTCCTCAAACCACACACAGGATCTTAAGTCCTGCCCTTTTTTCCCCGGAAGCCAAAGAAACCTCTAAATATGCTGACAGGCAGTTATTTTTCTATCCTCTCTAATTTTTCTTCCATTTTAGTTTTAAAAAACACAGAACTTTCATGGACAGATAATTCAGGTTTGCGCAAAGGAAATAAATACATTCTCTACAAACAAATAACAAACCTGTTAGGTTTCTCTTTTGCGCAGCAAGGAAGCTATTTGCCCTGGCCACACGTGCTAATGAACTGGTTACACGCACTGGGGTGTGTGTGTCTGTGTTTAAAAATAGGATCTGGGTATAAAGCTGCAAACTTCTGGGTTGCAAAGCTAGCAGCTTGGTATTGCATAAACATACTTGGCTGATGGACATCCAGAACCAACACCTGCTATATTAGCACACAGCATTTTCATCGATTTTTATTTACTTTTAACTTATCAGCACAAGTAGTCAACCAGGAAAACAGTGGCAGAGCCATCCTCTCTTAGACTAGAAACTCTTAGTCTGTCGATGCAGATCCTTCTCATGTGAGGAAAATAAACATAAAACAGAAGAGCTCCTAGCAGTCTGTTTTTTCATGGGCTCCCCTTTATCACTTCTTCAGATATTATACCTAAAGGGTTGGCCCTCTTCAAGTACCCAAAGCCTATTTCTCTAGGATAATCTGACAGTAATCCCTTTTCTACAAAAGCAGTTTGGCACCATCCCTTGGTCTGGACCATCAACCTCCTTGTCTTTTCATTCTACCCATCCTTCAGGGTCCACTCCAAGATGACCACCCCAACTGCACTAAGCCTTCCCAGATGACTGGATTCCATACCACACCAATAAGAACAGCAACAACAGCCTCTATTTATTGAGGGACTACTCTTTGAGAGGTGCACTGTACCATCACTGCAGGTAATCCTTAAAACTATTTTATAGATGAAGAAATTGAGGCTCAGAGATGTTCAGTAGTTTGCCCAGAGTTACACAGCTTGTAAATGACTAGTCGGGCTGGCAGGCCAGGAGATCTAATTCCAAAACCCGTGCTTTCCCTATAATTCCACATTGCCTCTTATTTACTATTCTTTCTTCCTAAATATGGTTCCTTCCCACAAGAGAAATAGCTCATGGTCCAGGCCCTGGGGACAAGGAACAGCAGGAGGGCACAGAGCTCCTGCCTGGTGCTCACAAGTGTCTGCCCAGACTGACTAGGGGATGTTGGGGCGGGGGGGAGACACAACCCTGCATTGGGACCTGGGACTTCTGGGAATACCAGATACACTCCCCTGGAATGTAACAAAGACATTTCTACCTTGAACACTGTTTCAGGTTTCATTACAAAAATACAGGCGATCTGGTTGTACAGTGTTACCCTGGCTTCTAATGTAGCCACTCAGTGTGATTTGATGCACATTTGGAAAACCTACTTATCCAGTTGTCACTGCTAGTTTAGGAGAGCTTAGCAGCAAGGTAGACATTCTGTGACTAAGAATGTTGAGTTACAGGAGATTCTTCTTGAGAAAAATTCAGATTTCTTTCTTCTTTAGCCTAATTACCTTAAGATGGATGACTGCTGGGCAAGACAACTGAGTACAATTTTCCTGTTCAGGGAATAGTTTTGGAGGAAACACAACTCACTGCAATTAAGAGATGGCTTCTTCCATGGAAGCTCCATGACTGAGGATAAAAAGCCCAAGCAGAGAATGCTCCAAGCTGAAATAGTCCAGGAACACGCTTTCTATAAAGTAGTTCATGAGTGTCATGGTCGCAGCCAGTGTACAGACCTGTATGGGTGACTCAGCAGTTCCCTGACCTGTGCAGCAAATTCTCTAGAAGGAACTTAAGTTATATCCCAACTTGTAGCTGTCTGAGTGACATAAAAGGAGAAGTAAAAATACAATTTTGAGAAAAACAGTATGGAGATGCCTTTGCTAACTCTGATACATAAAGCAGTTTCTATTTTATTTCCTTTCTGACTTTTCCTTCATAGAAACATCTTCTTTCTCTGAATATTCTTTCTTCTTCCTTTCTCTTTTGAAATGGACAGAGTTTCTCTAGACTTCAAAGGGAGACACGGGAAGGGAGAACTAGGTCTTATCTTTCTGCCTCTTACAATGTGGGGTTACTAGAATCTTATTAGCAAGAAAGAAGAATTGGTGTGCAAGTAAAGAGAAAACACACCTGGAAAATATCCACACTTTAGTTCATTAGGACTATGTTTGGAAACCAAAACTGCATGTTGTATTATCTTATATTTTGCAGGAGATGCCTAAGGGATGGGGGCCCCTGAAGGAGGAAAAAGGGGCAAGACTATCATCTTGTGTCCACATGTACTTGGCTCCTTCAAACTCTCCCCACTTCATCCTGGAGAGATTACACCCACAGAGAAGGCCATGCTGATCTTCAGGATTTTAGGCTTACAGGTAGGGCTCTGAGTGATAGCAATGCCTTAAGTGCAGAATGGTTTATAGTCCCTGGGAACTGCCTGATAGTCTTTACAGAAGTCAGCCCTGATCTACCATCCATCCATCCATCCATCCATCGTTAATTTATTCAGTAAATTCACTTGGTCCCTAATAAGCACTATGAGGTAAGGTACTAGATGGGAGATGTAACCAACTAAAGACAGAAGTCTCTGGTCTTCACAGAACTTAGTTTGGGTGGCGAGACAGACAAGCCCACTGGCCATAATGATACAGTGTGACAGGGGTTAAGTGTAAATAGAGTGCTGAGGAAGCGAATAGGAGGGCACCTAACTCAGTCTTCCGGGGCTTCTCACTTCTCCCCTCTGAGTGAGACATGAGGGGGAAAGAAGGTGTCATTTTAGCTACAGAGCAGAGAAAATGTGTTCCAGACAAATGGACCAGCACACGCAAAACATGCCAGAGCTGAGAAGGGCTTTCAAATGTCATAAAAATGGAAGAAATATCTGTACTTTAAAACAAACAAACAAACAAACAAACAAAACAAAACCCTCCTTTCTTTTGCATCTTTCTGTATAATTCTAAAGGCATAAAGATCCAGATCTTACTTCTTTGCAATGGTAAAATTACAAAATCCCATATGGTGATATGCTCTTCAAACCTTCATCATCTCTCTTTCCTAGTAAATATTTGCTTTCGTGATATCACATAATACTGAGCCCTAAAGGTACTTATTAAATGGCTGCTTGCCAAGCTTCTCCTTTATCTGCTGGGTGTGCTGGAAAAGTCAAGGAGAAGTGAGTAGTGACCTAAATAATTTGGTAAAGGAGGAGAGCCAGTCTGAATTACCTGGGACATAAAAGACCCTTCTTTTCCTCACTGGGATCCCTCCCCATTCCCTGTCCTGCCTTACCACAATTTAATAACCTTTCTAAACATTTACTTTGTTCATACTAGCTTGGATTAACTAATCACAAATGGATAAAATTACCTGGTAATTTCTCAAATTTCTACTGCTCAAATTCATCAGTCAACACACTACAGGATGCACATAATTTTCCATGTGTGTGTCCTCAGAGATGAGACTTCCAAGCCTCACCAACACTAAGTATTTTTAACATTTTACCATTCTAATGGCTACAGCTGTATAAATGCAGGTATGAAGAAGAAACACAGAAATATAGCCACTACCTAGTAGGACTAGATGGACAGGTGGTTCAATGACATCATCTTTGCTCATCTCAATCACCTTGAAAAATGGCATTATTAAGTTGCCATTTTAAGAAATAAGAAACTCAAAGAAGTTGTGATTCATACCCAGGTTACACAGCCATGCAGAGAACTTAGTTCTAGGCATGGAACTTATGCCTAGTATATCAGCAAGTACTTAGCAAATATTCACAATTATACTACAAATGGCAGACTAAAGAATGAACTTGACCATTTGGCTCCAAAGCCCATTCTCATTTCAACACAGTGGATTTCCTCAGGAAACCTCTAGTCACTGGGAGAGAGAAGATAAAGGCTGGGGGGAATTCACTTTGAATCTTCCTCTCCCCAAGGAGAGAAAGTCTAAAAACCAAGAACACGTGGGAATTCTCCACTGTTAATCTGTCAGTTCTGAGGGAAGGCAGCCTGGATGGCTGCTGAGTGAAGGTTTTGAAGATTAGCAGACCCCACGTCTGCCACTTGCTGAAACCAGATGACATGCCTGTCTCACATGTCTTTGATGGAACGGCTTCCATGGCTGTTTTCTGTAAAAAGGTTTATGTAGCTTGTGATTCTGAATCATGACACCTTTTACCTGCAGTGTCTGGAATAGGTGTGGCGGCGGCAGTGGTGGTGGTAAACCCGCTTTGTTTGCAAGTGAGGGTTTCAGGCAAAAATCCTCCACTGACCTGAAACCAGACACACTGAAAGAGTACCTAACATCCTATAAAGTATTGTTGAGGTGGCAGTCCTCCCTCTGTGTTTAACTTCTGCAGGGCAATAGTTTTATGGAGCTATATAAACAACAGTGGTCACAGTAAATGTGCTGAAGAGGAAAAAAAGGGAACTGCCTGCCCAGTCCCTGTGTAAAGTAAGTCATATCTCTGGAGACTGTGTTTGGCTTACCCTGTGTCAGTACAATTTTCCTGTGTGCTGACTCCAGGGTTTCCATAGGACTTCTTAGAGAGAAGATGAAAAAAACACTGAAGAGGGTGGAGCAAGAAACAGGTAGGAAAATGCAACAATGAGGAAATACCTTTATAATTCATAGAGGACCTTTATCATTGTTGAAATGAGTCAAAAGGAGTCTGATCCCACAAGAGGCTCAATACACAAAGTTTATGATGTTGCTTACTTTTGCATTTGAGTTGAATTAATGAGATACTTCATACTTGCAAACATGGGTGTCTTTTTTCTTCATGTTTAAATTCATAAAGAAACCCTGCTATTTGGAAGGAGAAAGGAAAGAGTACTTACCTTTGTATCCCAAAATGGCTACTGTGATTGTTAGCAAGGCACACAAAATGTATAATAATATAATAGAAAACTTCAGTGCCCAGTTATTTTTACATTTGGTACATTGCGTTCCTTCCTGGATACCTGTAAGAGAAGTCAGATTTTAATAATAGTAACCAAAGATCTCATTTTGAAAACTATTTTTCTGCATGTTGTTTCAAACACTATAATTAGAAATAATTTTTCTGGGGCTCCTGGTTGGCTCAGTTGGTTAAGAGTCCAGCTCATGATCTCAGCTTAGGATTTGATCTCAGGGTCTTGAGCTCAAGCCCTGGGTTGGGCCCTATGCTGGGCATGGAGCCTACTTAAAAAAAAGAATAAATTTTCCATATGCCTTACTATAGGATGAGTGGTATTATTTCTTAAAGTTTATTTATTTATTTTGAGTGAGAGAGATTGAGAGAGAGAGAGAGAGCGCGCGCGAGCGAGCAAACAGGGGAAGGGCAGAGAAAGAGAGAATCCCAAGCATGCTCCACACTGCTCTGTACCAGCAGCTCAGAGCCTAACATGGGGCTTGAACTCATAAACTGCATGATCATAAAAGATCACGACCTGAGCTAAAACCAAGAGTAGGATGCTTAATTGACTGAGCCACCTAGGCGCCCCAGAATGAATGGTATTTTAAAATTAAACATACCACTTTAGCAACATACACACTATGAATAATGCCATTATGTTGTAATTATTTAATGTTGTATTTAATGATGACTTGGATGTATGCATATAACTTTGTCTCAGAATAATTTCAGATCAAATTCCATTATAATTTCAATAAAAATCACTACATGACAAAAATTATAATTTCAGTAAAAATCTCTACCTGACAAAAGACTTTAAACATCCAAATTTACTTGTTTCAGCTATTATTTGACCTATCTCAATTCAAACACAACCAACCAAAAAAACTGTGACCTGTCCCTTAATGTTTGTTTTAGTGCTATGCTTGAGCTAGTTCCTACTGGCTTTACAAGAGTCAACTGTTAAGTTTGTGGGAATTTGGGTAGCTGGTTGTTAAACTGTTGGTAGCTTGAAGTCAGCCCCGGAGGGAGTGTTTACACCATGGAAATTGGCAACCATCACAAACTGTAACACGCATTCATACCCCTAAGCCCCACCCTCCTGACGCTGAACTGGTTTACTATGCCACTGGCTGTAATGCACTATAACCTACAGCAGAAAATATAGGTAACTTCATGATTAAAATGCTCAATATATAACTATTCTGGCACATTATATGTATACAGAAAACAGACATTGATCCTTATTTATGTTATCACAGTGACTTGAGTAACAACCAGGAAACTAGAAAAACCAGACATTTAAATAAAGTTTTTTAAATGTTTTATTTATTTTTGAGATAGTATGAGGAGGGTCAGAGAGAGAGGGAGACACAGAATCTGAAGCAGGCTCCAGGCTCTGAGCTGGCTGTCAGCACAGAGCCCGACGCAGGGCTCGAACCCACTAACCATAAGACTGTGACCTGAGCTGAAGTCAGATGCTTAACTGACTGAGCCACCCACGTGCCCCAAAACCAGACATTTTTGATGAAAGGAGGTAAATCTTTACTGCTTATAGTTCAACTTTTTGAAAAACATTCTAGTTTAAGTGATAAACCACCATCACTTCTGCAAGTGACTCCAGAAACTAACCTATAAAAAGGGAACTTTGCATTAAATTGATTAGAAACACAGAAGACAAAAGACAGTGGACATTTAAATGTGAAAATCACATTGTAAGAAATATTGGGAGATCCCTTGTTTTCTTCCTATGTGTGTCTTACTAATAGCATCCCACAGGAGCAACAGCACATAAGTACTGATCTCTTATAATTGTGCTCAATAACTTTTGATGGGTAAGTCGTGAGGATTAAGCTACAGACAAAGTTCTCCCCTCCTTTTGGTTTGCAATTTTACGCATAGTGCCCTTCTTCAGTGAAAAGAGTTCTTCAGCTGTGTTTAATGCAAAATGATGAGAGAAACAGCATAGAACAATGACTCCATTTTAACTTTCAGGGTTTAACCAATCCCTCTAGTGTTCTGTGCTACAGACCCAAGGGGAGGGGGTTCAGCCCATCTGTTCCATGACTTAGAGCAGTGATTCTCAAGCTCTGGGGTGCATCGGACTCATCAAAATACAGCCTTTCTAATTTAGGAGGCCTGAGAAGGTGCCTGAGAATTTGGATTTTTAACAAGTTCCCAGGGTATGCGGTCATTGCTAGTCTGGCTACCCTGCTTTACAACAGTGCTTCTCAAACTGTAAAGTGCTTACAAAATACACTGTTAAATGCAGATTCTGATTTAGAAGGTCTGAAGTAGGAGCTAAGATTCTGCATCTCTTTTTTTAATTTTTAAATGTTTTTATTTATTTGTGAGAGAGAGAGACAGCGTGAGCAGGGGAGGGTCAGAGAGAGAGAGAGGGAAACACAGAATCTGAAGCAGGCTCCAGGCTCTGAGCTAGCTGTCAGCAAAGAGCCTGATGTGGGGCTCGAACCAACGAATGGTGAGAGCATCACCTGAGCCAAAGTCAGATCCTTAACCGACTGAGCCACCCAGGCACCCCAGGAGTTAAGATTCTGCATTTCTAACAAGATCCAGAAGATGCTTAGTTGGAGAAACTAAGAGCTAAGGTTTAATGAGAAGAGCTAAGGTTTATTGAGAAGGTGATCGTGCTGGATCAACCTTTGAATAGCCAATCCCTTGAAGGTGAAGCTGTAAAATTAGATTCAATGGTCAAACAGACCTAAAGGAAATCAACTTCTCTCTCTCTCTTTTTTTTAAAAATCAGCTTTCCTATGTCTTTTACTCTGTTTCCTTTCCATCCTCCTGCTTTAATTGCCACCTGTATGTCTCCATACTATCTCTCCTGTCCAAAACTGACCTTGGTACCACCTTCGCCAAACCAGATCTCTAACTTGCACCAATGTCCATATTTCCATCCAACCTAAATACTACCACTATCTGAGTCCCTCACTCAAAGACACACTCAAGTTTTCTCTTGTACTTATTCTTTAATTCACTCAGTTGCCAGGCCCTGCAAATCCTCCCTGGGGATATTTTTACCACGATTATCTCATCTACAGCTTACTGCTGTTCATTTACTGCCTACACTGTACCAGGTTCTGAGCAAGGTACTTTCCACACAGCATCTTTATTTGTAATAGCCTTCAAGAAGGCATGGCAGCGAGAGCTGAAATGACGTCCCACACACATCACAGCCAGGATTCAAACCTGTGTCTGTCACTTCAAACGCCATGATCTCACTTTGCTATGGTGACTCTCTCTGGTCATCCCTTCATTTCAATTTCACTGACCCTTCATCTCAGTGGGAGCTTCCGCTTCCATTCTCACTGGAATCCAGCCTCACCCTGTGCTCAGATGCTGCTGTCCTCATGACAGTGCCAAAGAAGAAAAAAAATCATCCTTGAATAAAGGATAAACCCGCACACACACACACACATCAACTCTTAGTTTCTCTATAATTTGGCAGTTTAAAATCAAACAAAGAGCCCTTACATCAGCCAGAATGAAAATATTTTTGGAATTGGAGAGGGGGTAAGTGTAAGTAGACCCACAAACATGCCACATCTCATGTTCAGAAACCATAAACTTGCTTTGGTGGCAACTATAAACACAGAAGGATGATAGACACAGCAACGCTGGACCGACCTTCCTTGGAAATACTGGATGACATTTTTATGACTGATTGGGGGGGGGTGTTCATTCCTTTTGGATTTTAGGACTGTGGTGGGTGAGCTCTTTATGTCTCTCCAGGGCTATTTCTTGCATTCTATTAGCAGAGCCTCGGAAGAGTTGCTCACAGGGGAGGTTGGGGTAGATAACAGAATCTAGGGTGAAGAAGTTGCTTAGAGGTCATCTGGTCAAGTGTCATTGAGTTATTGATGGGGAAAGTGAGGCCAGTGAGGTAAAGCAAATCAGGAGCCACGCGTCCTCACTCTTAGGGCAAGGGTCTTTCCCTCCCATTCTGACCATGTGTGCTAGTGCTGTGTTTGCCACCAGACATCTTGTGCATGTGGTATTCATGCAGATCTGCTCCCAGACCGCTGCTACTAGCTCACATTCTGAAGAGCAGAGTTATTTCCTCATGATGTGCTTTTCTCACTGCTGGCCTAATCAAGTATTTAATAAATATCAGATGGCATCGCCTGGCCTCCCTTTCCACTTGACACACTTTCTGTGTCTTGTTTTTTCTCTCCCTAGAGACTTATTTTTAATAAGAATTCTGTTTTATCTTTCCCTCTCTGCCCTCTGCTGGGAGGACACCTGGCCAAACATACAGATGCCTACTACAAAGAGATCCTGCTGGCTCACGTAGCTGGGGGACCCCCTCCTCCTTGAACCTAGATGGTCACAAAAAACATTCGAGAGAGATATCCCCCTGTTACCAGCCTTTGTACTGTTTGTTTTCTCAGCATTACTTTCCAGAGACTGGGGACTTTGTTCCTGTTGGAGGGGATGGGGTGGAAGGAAGGGCAAGGGAATCAATCTGCAGAACACTGGAGAGAAGACATTCTAGTTTAGGAAGTGAAGCAGTTTTGCCGCTGTACCACCAGCACACTCAGTGGATCAAAAAATCTGGCCCAAATAGCACATTTGTGATTCAGCAGGCCACAGACAGAATGTGCCTGAAGGATCCATGCTTTTCCATTGGTTATCCCCCTTAAACTAGATCCCACTGAACTAGATTCTTGGCTCCTGTTTTTAAATGTGTTTTCCATGGTCCCAGTCTTTCTTATGTGAAAATAAGTTCGGGGGCCCAGTGAAGTCAGAATCACTCTGGTTAAGTCCTTGCGTATCCCACAGAACTTCAGAATAGGCTGACAATTTGGTCCCCAGGGCCCAAACTCAAAGTTCCTCGTGCTGCCCTGTTTCCAATAACACATGTTTAAAGTAAGAAGGATGAGGGCCGGGTGGGGCTGCTGACCAGGGGGCTGGTGGTTAGCTGGTTGGAGAGAATAACTGCAACACTGCAGGAATGACAGTGCAAAGGGCCAGAATTCTCCAGCAAAGAATTCCTTTCTGCTGTGGTTCTCCATAAAGAGCCCTCCCAAGTGCTGCGGTCCAGGCTCCAATCCAGGTTGTTTTCCCAATCTTTCTGAAGAACAAAAGGGTCTCCTTCATTCACTATCATACTTGTCTGCCATCACAAGGATGGCTTGTCTTCTGAAATGGACTCGTGCTGATCAATCCCCTTCTTTGTCAGGTGAACCCTGGCACTGTGGGCAAATATTCCTGGTCTATCCTAATTATCACAAGTGTCTAAAAGAGCTCCATGGTGTTGCCATAAAGATCACATTACCAGAGAGGAGCTTCAAAAAGCTGGTGGGTTGTAAAATCCAGAAAACCACAGGTTTTGATCTGAGATTTGCAGTGACCTTTTCATGTGGGTTTCTTATAGTTATTAATCTACTGCCTGGTGGCATATATTCCCATAAGCCCATGAGAATGATTTGGCTCTAACAGTAAAACTGATGATTCAAATAAATTCCTACAATTAAAATGCCCTCAAAAACAACAAAACAGTAAGAGTTAACATCCTGGTTAGTTATTTGGATATTACGCAATATCATTAGAACAAAAGTTAAATACATAAAACACTTTATCCACAAATAATTAGTTTTTTGCTTATTATAAAGGTCATTTACTAAATGACAGAATATGGATTCAGTTAGGAACAATTTTTTTTTTATTAATGAGTGATTTAGTTCCCCAAATATAAATCCCAGCCCTGGACACCTTATTATGCCAAGTTTCCTAAACGATGTGGAGAATCATGAAAACGGAAGCAGGACAAAACTTGGGAATGAAATAACTTTCTGCACAAAATAAATGAAGTCTTACAGCATTTGTGCATTCATAAAAGTGTACTCAAAATTATTTAGAGGAGAGTTTTAGGAGTCTGAAATCTTCAGTACTCCTTCTGAGCTAATATTAATATTCTGCACATGTAAGAAGTGTATAGTATTTTCATTAAAAAATATATATATGGCAGTCCTGGTTTGGGTTTAATGTTTTAAAAAGAGCATGTACTATTTGTTTAAAATTTATCATTAATTCCCTGCCTACTAAAAAAGAACTGTTGTAGGCAAAAGCCAGATGTAATGAGCCACTCAGAGTATATAGTGTCTGCCAGAATATATACTGTCTCAACAGAACACCATTATTTTCTCTTTGTGGTTTTTATAATAAGAAATCCTTTATTATATGAACCATACACAAATGCTTTCAATTCTGAGGAAAGGAATCTGGGCTCATCGGGGAGCTCAACCATCACATTTGTCCCTCCTCAGTGCCCCCCGCCCCCACCCTTGGCTCTAGTCCTTTTCATTTTATTCTATGGACACAGAGTGAGCTGTCACCAATCCTGATGATATATTTCAGCAGCCCTGACTACTTCATTATCTGGCACTACCAAACAATATCCTTCTGTGATTAGGCACTGAATCTTTTAATGAAAAGAACTTATGAAAATGCAGCTCCAGCTCAGGCCATCAGAGTCTGTTGTATAACTGAGCCAGACACATACACTGCACAGGTATTTGGAGAAAGGCCACTGGACATTTGTTTTGTGGGTGAGAGTTTGCCATTGCTGCTAAGGCAAAGAGGAACTGTTGAGGGTGGCTGCTCTTCCTGAGGCCCTGATATATGCCAGGCACACTCTCCTGGTTACTTATGATCCTTTCCACAATTCTGCAAAGTAGGAAGTCTGACCCTAATGTTATAGAGTTTGGAAAAGTGGGCATCAAAGAGGTTGACTATCCAAGCCAGTGAGCAGCTGAGCTGCAAGCAAACTCGTGGAGTTATCACATGATCGCTGACTTCCAGGAGTAGAAAGCAAAACAAAGTGAGATTAAGGGTACCTAACAAGATAAACTGTAGAAAGCTGACAGGTTAGACTTCTAGAAGCACTCTGTCAAAATAAAGGGGTGCAGAAACACCTTTTCAAATGTTGATAGACAAGCCTTTCTCAGAAATGAGCAGTCAACTTCAGTCTCCAGTAAGTTAACTATTACAGGCCTGGGGATTCTACCGGCTGTAATTTCTCTCTATTCTGTGGTGACATACTGAGAAACGAGTTAATTCCACCCTAAATAAATGTGCATTATCTCTGTGAGAGGTCAGGACAGTCTTGAAGGTTGACTGGTAAAGTCTGTTGGGCCTTCGGGGGAATCATCCCCCAGTGGTGATGGAATTTTTGGAATGGGGTGGGCCAGGAAGAGAAGGCAGCTTTATAATTTTGAGGCAAACTATGAGACATGCGGGGGGCTTGCACAGTTTAAGATTGGAATCAAAACAAGTTGATTGCTCCTACAGAGCTTTCTTTTGAACTTCCAGTATATGACATAGTATCCACAAAAACCAGTCTCCAATGGATCATTTAACAGCTGGCTCACACCTGCAGAAGTTGGGTGAAATAAGTCAGTGGAAAGAAGGAAGTGCAAGAAGGATTTATTAAATGGTGATAAAAAATTTATCTCTAGCATCTTAACGCTCCCCCCCCAAATAAAAAATCTGCCTGAGTATATTGGGAGAACCTCTTCACAAGTATCAGCTTGATGCAATGCTTCAGAAACCCATGGTAATTCTCTACTGCCATAGTAAGTTCCAGGGGGCTCAAAGTAGATTCCAAGATGCACACCAGCTAGCATCCTCTAACCACACAGGTGTGAAGAACCTTAGGGCCAAAAGGAGAATCAGTTGTCATCTCGGCCAACATCCGTCTTACAGTGAGGAAATTATAGCCCAGTGAACTCCACTGTCTGCTCCATTCACAATTAGGCCAGCCCTGACTTTAGGATTCAGGTTTCCTGATTCTTTGCCGGAATTCTAATCTAGACCCCCAAACCCTGCCCATTTCCCTGTGCATCTTTCTTGTTACATCCCACTGATTCATTTATTCAAGAAATAAATATAGAGCACCTATTATGTACCAGGTACTGGGTATAATGGTAAGACAACAATCTTGGTCCTTATGTAACTTATACATCAGTAGGAAGATACAGTAAGGTGTCAGAAGTTGATAAACACTATGGAAAAAAAACAAGCCAGGAATGGGCAAAGAGTTGGTGGGAGAGGAGGTGGATGGCAATTTAAATAGTGTGGTCAGAGAAAGCTTCAGAGAGTAACACAGAAGCAAAAGCTTGGGGGAGTGTCGGAAAGAACACCAGGGTACCCGTATGGAGCTCACACTGCACTCCCCAAACGTGCTCATTTCTTCTCCAGGTCTTGAGATCTGTGGTTCTTCTCCCTGCAACACTTTTCCTTTCCACCAAAAGACTTCTTTTAAAGCTTCACTCACACATTTGTGAATCCTTTCCTAAAATTAGCCCTGCCCCATGCCCAGCTGGGCCTGAACCCCTTCAGTACCTGTGTGGTTCATGCTGCATAAGGCCATCTGCATGGCTACCACCTCCTATAGGTGTGGGAATTTTATTTCTCTGCATGATTGCTTTTGCATTTCTCTAAACAAACCAGTTAGTTCTCTCTAGAACCCTACACATCAAGCTGTTCAATAAAGTGAGAAAAGGAGGCTCTGTCACTCCCTCAGTGAAGGTCTCTCACACAAACTGGAAGTGGCCACTTTCCTCAGCTCTCAGGTGCCGGGATTTCACAACCTTCTCTCCCACCTTCTGTCTAGCCTTCTAGATGATGAGTGACATGCTGATCTCACTTGTGGGCCAGGGTGTCGCCATCCTGGGAGAGGCATGAAGCTCAGAGGCCTGACAGTCAAAATGCAGACACTCAGGAGAACGCTGCCTGAACAATCAGGAACCCACAGCCTGAAAGGAATAGTTTTCTTTTTCACCGCGGGAGGTGGGAGTGCAGTGGGGCTTACTGACCAAAGGAACATGAAGCATTCTTTACACCCTGGCCCAGCCTGAAATGAATCCCAAGATCTAATGTGGGGTGTGTAGCAGCATTTCTATGTTTTCTATCCCTAAATCCAGTAGAGCAAAGATGAGAAAAGTGAACCCACAATCCAACATCTGCCTTGAGTGTTGTTGCTTTATTTTTTTTAAAGATTTATTTATTTAAAAGTTTATTTTTGAGAAACAGAGAGTGCTCACGCAAGTCAGGTAGGAACAGAGAGAGAAAGGGAGAGAATCCCAAGTAGGTTCCACGGTGTGAGTGCAGAGCCCAAAGTGGGTCTTGAAACCATGGACCGTGAGATCATGAGCTGAGCCAAAATCAAGAGGCAGACACTTAACTGATTGAGCCACCCAGGTGCCCCGGAGTGCTGTTGCTTTAAAAAGTGCTATTTTGGGGGCAGCAGAGGAGCTAATATCATGATGATGGGAACCCTGCTGAGCCAAGGGGGAGCGAGTCTCAGCTAATGATAGTGTATTTGCTGTTCATCACTGAAACAGTGTTGAGGCATGTGGAAATTATGCTGTGGAGCAGGTGCTGGCATAAAAAAGAGACTAATCCACTCTCTCTCACATACCTACTTGATTTTTTTCAAACCAACAGAACAAGTGTTTTGATGGGAAAAAAAAGGGGGCCTCAATGTAAATGAAAATATCAATCAGCCTGACAGACATTCCTCAGTCCTTTATGAATATGTGTTTTTCACTTTCTTCAGGTGAACACTATAGTTGAAGACACTTAAATTAAGGGAAAAGTGAGCCAAAGGAGAGCAAGAAATTTTACCGTCACTGTTTTTACAGTAATTATCCACTCTACATTGAATGTAGCCTCAGTTCTGAACGTTGATGAGAAAGGAGTCAATCAACTTGAAATGACCCAAATGAGGAAGAGTTGGCAAATAATGATGGAAATGGGGGGATCTATTTTACAGACTATGACCCAAAGTGAGAAGAATGAGGTCCCCAGATTCGGTGAAGAGCATCCTATTCACCAGCTTGTTATTTTTACTTGTTATTAAGGTTGGACAAAGGACAGAGAGAGGAGGAAATGTTTCCATGGGGCAGGCAGCTATGGTTACAGAGGTCAAAGGAATATACAAATGGAAACCCACTACACAAAAGAGTCAGAAGGCATCCAATGAACTATTAATTGAACATAAAATGAATGGGAAGATATATGCTTATTAAATTTTCCATGACTCTATAAAGAGTTCACAGATGACAGAGTTAAATTTATGAAATTATCTAAAACTGAAATAATGATTAAAAAGTGGTTGAGTGCACACACTTGTATACATACACATACACACACACACACAAAGTGCTTTTCTTGACACTATTAGAGATGTCGAGATCCTAGATGGATCTCTAGGGGCATCTGGGTGGCTCTGTCAGTTAAGTATCCAACTTTGGCTCAGGTAATGATCTCACTGTTTGTGGGTTTGAGCCCCGCGTCAGGCTATGTGCTGACAGCTAGTTCAGAGCCTGGAGCTTGCTTCAGATTCTATATCGCCCTCTCTCTCTGCCCCTCCCCTGCTCATGCTGTCTATCTCTCTCAGAAATAAATAAAACATTAAAAAAAAAAAATAAAGATGGACCTTTAAGTCAAAATCCAAATTCACAATTTCCCATTAATTCCTCAGGGGTGTGCCAGAGCCAGCTGACACTGACTGGTGAGAAGCAAGTATTTGTATCTCTTCACAACTCCATGTTCAGTGCCTTTACATTGGCAGCTTGGAACTGGTCACATTAGAAGTATTTACACCCCCCCCCCAAAAAAAAATCAGCAAACACTACGAAATCAGGGCTTTTGTCCGCTGGAGAGCTGATTGTTAAACATCTGCCAGCACACTACTCAACCTGGTTCAATTGACCCATCACATTTAAACAAATCAAACTGCCCTGGCCATCTGGAGTAATCATTTGAGAAGTTCAGGATTGTTGGACAGGGTGAAAATAATACTGGACCTTTGTTTCTTCTCTTCCCTTCCAGATTAGAGAGATCAGATGGTATTATTATTAGTTATATTTGTGCACATTAGATGTTTTGAATTCAAAATTTCCAGGGATACTTCATACTTTTCAAATCCATAATCTCTGTGGGGCATGATAACCTTAGATTCCTAGTGAAACTGACAAAGTTTAGGGTTCAATTCCCACATGTCCGTTAACTTCATACCATGGATAAAGGTTTGACTTAACTCTGACCAACCAGCCTGAAAGTGAATGTTCCTCTTGCTTCGGAGATGATGTACAGAAGGGCTGGCCTGATCTGTCACCCACATGAAGTTAATATGACAAAGTTAAGGGGGAGAGTATAGATGAATCAGCCTAAGATAGTTGTGGAAGACACATCAAATGACAAGCCTCAGTCTGGAAGACAATTCTCTTTGCTTCCTAAAATTATGCAGGAATTAAAACCCCATGTGCTAGGCAAAAATAAATACATACATAAATAAATATTTTAAAAATTAAAAAAAAAAAATCTAAGAGTCCAAAGGAGCATGATACTTCTATACATTCATGAGAGGCACAAATATCTGTGACAGAATCAATCAGACCCAGAAACAGAAACAGGAAAACATAAAAAATTTACCAGCCGAGCTACAAACAGTAGAGGCAGAATACCTTTTGAACTTGACCTCTTCTAGCAGAAAATTGCAAAATTTGGTCAGAACCACATTAGCTCTGGTTCATTATTCAGTGGAGATTAGAGATGCAGACTATATACACACAATTTCACCAATATGAACTTCTTAGGGCAAATTACTTAACTGTGTTTCATGCTTAAAGAAATGGATTTTATTGCCCAAATGGCCAAACAGCTTCTAATTATATCTGTAAACTGGTTAAACAGGCAGAAAGAAGAGGTTTAGGACAAGTTTTTAACAATGCTGTCCAATCCACACCTAGGTCATAGGATTTTCTCCACTATCCCAGTGGATGTGGAATTTGAAATCTGTATCAGAATCACCCACTAGGGAATCATTCATATATTTCATTTCTAATTTGTAGCATATATTTATTTACGTTAGTTCCTAGTAAGCTGTACATAGTCTAGAATATAGTGTGAATTCATTGCTTACTACTCTTTAAAATATCCTGTGATTCGGGGTGCCTGGGTGGCTCAGTCGGTTAAGCGTCTGACTTCGGCTCAGGTCATGATCTCGTGGTTCGTGGGTTTGAGCCCCGCATCGGGCTCTGTGCTGACTGCCAGCTCAGAGCCTGGAGCCTGTTTCAGAGTCTGTGTCTCCCTCTCTCTCTGACCCTCCCCTGCTCACACTGTCTCTCTCTCTCTCTCAGAAATAAATAAAACATTAAAAAAATTTTTTTAAATATCTTGTGATCCCTTCCAGTAAAGAACTACTTGAGTGGTCACTGCACAGTGGGATGCCACAGGCCAGGGACGGGCCTGACTTGGCTCAGCAGACCAAGGACACACACCCCTTCTAGAACATGGCTTGGGGTGCCTGGGTGACTCAGTTGGTTAAGTGTCCAATTCTTGATTTTGGCTCAAGTCCTGATCTCACAGTTTGTGGGTCTGAGTTCCACATTGGGCTCTGTGCTGACAGTGTGGAGCCTGCTTGGGGATTCTCTCTATCTCTCTCTTTCTCTCAGCCCCTCCCCCATCTCAAAATAAACAAACTTTAAAACCGAAAAAGAACAGGGCCTAAGCAGGAATCTTCCTCCCTGGGGCGGCAAGACTTCCCCAGGAAGTGTTGGAAAAGCACTAGTCCTATTGCTGACCGGCCAGCAGTGTGATTCTGCAATCCAAAGACAGTGCTTCTTCATTACTTTCACATCATGGATGGCCCTGAATTGGAACTAAAAAAGGATTCAGTGATTCACAGAACATCCATTCCTAAATGAGGAATAGAATGAAGTCTGGACTTAATAACTCCAGCTAGTATGCGATATTCCTTCTTGTAAGAAAGCGGTTGTATTGTAGGAGCAAAGCTAGTAAAGACAACCAACCACCTGTAAATACAGTCTACTGGTTGCCTTGAAACAATCTGTCACTTTATACAGCGCTTAGGGGAAACAACACCTAATAAACAACACCTAGTAAAAGCACAGGAACATATACTACAGTAAAAGGAAAAATCCCACTTAAAACTGTGGTTATGACAGTCCTTATAAAATTAGAAGCACTAATTTACTAGGGTATACAAAGCCCCCAACAAGTGGGTGATTGTAGATTTACTCAATTATATCTATGGGACTAGTGCATAGAAGTAAATCTTCTTGGCTTTGAGCTGAGTGGGAAGATCCATCGGTTTCTATCCACTCTTGCTTACTTCCCAGACACACATGACAAGTGGGCACAGATGACCTGATGAAAATGTTTGTTCAAGTGGGGCCAGGAGAGTAAGGGCTCAGGGAGTACTCCTTCTCTCAAGAGCTTCACTATACAGGCTTAGGGTAGGAATGGAAAGGATCTCAGAGTAGGAGACAGAAATAACCAAAAAAAAAGTTTTTTGGAAGAAGAGCAAAGATTAGTGAGTACTTAGAAATAACAGAAGAAATGGGAGAACTGTGGCAACAGAGAAATGAAAATAGTTAACAAAAGGCCTTGGGAAAGATACTATAAGGAAGGTTGATGTCACTGAGTCATTTGTGTCCCAATAAGTGGGGAAATCCTGAGGTGGAATGTCTGTGCTCCATGCACTGGGACATAGAAATGATATGGATTATTTCTGTTAGTAATGAAGAGTGGGTTCTAGAAAGTAAAGAGAAAACAAACTGGAGCATGGTACAAGTATCTGCACAAGTCATGTAAAATTACTTGGACATCTAGGGCATAATCAAGTAAGCCTGTTAGGTAAAGAAATAAGTACCAATCTAGCTCTTGCTGTTAAAATGCAGTGATTCTTAGTTCCCAAATGGCCAATACTAAGGTGTTATAGCTGCACACCTGGTCCTCAGAGCAGGGTGAGACTTTGGCTTCCACTCAACCCCACCCCCACCCCATGGACATCATGGCCAAGTGCCCTCGAGTGACCCCTACTGGGACCCAAACACCGTGGCTCAGCAAACAGGTCAGGTGCTCCCCAACTGGGGTGCTAGGTCTAGACAACGAAAGCATTCTTTCTTAGTAGATGCATTTCAGAATTCTTCCTCAACCTCAATTCTCCTTCCTCTACCCACTCTCATGAAACAGGTAATCAACTGAAGAAACCAAACTGACTCTATTTTTACTGCACTATCTCATTTCTAGAAAGTCAAGTACCACAGTTCTGAAGTCTCTGAGCCACAGCTGGGAGCAAACTAGTCAATCCCTTAAGTTGGTGCAGAAGTGGGTGCAAAATAATTTCCCAGCTCTATCATTTTGTAGGGTATACCTGTAAGTGTTAACTTACTGACACTGGGCAGTGTAAGTGACATTCGGCAAACCACTTTCTGTCAAGTGGACATGTAATGTGACACAAGAAGCATACTGATACCTCCCAAATAGGGGATTCACTTTTTGGTCATATCTTCCAGCAGAAAAAAGGTTCTGGCCAAACAAATTAAACCTCCCATCTTTCCAGGAAACAGATGATAGCTCTGTAGCAAAAGATAATGAATCGCTTTGAGAGACTGGTATTGTTAAATTAATTGATCAAGGAGGCTTTTAGACTGAGGTGGCTCTCATGCCCTGGAAGCCTATATAAGCAAACCAAAGCCTAAGTCTGTAAATGCCTCAAGGTTATAAAATTGCAACCCAAGGACAGCCAATCACAAACAGCCAACTAGGCCTAAGCACCAGCCAATCAAATATCTTCCTTGCTTCAGCACCTTCTCTGTAAGTCTTTCCCATGGCCCCATACTACTTGCAGTTTGCCACTGCCCTAATTTGAACAGATGTTTGCTTAAACTCTTAAAATTCTTAATATGCCTTACTTTATCTTCTAACAGTATGTTTGAGTTAGAGAGGAACAGAGACTAGGGCTCCCCTGTGGCCAGGACAAAACTGAAATGTTGCCTGTGTTGGTGGACAGAAACAGACTAAACCTGTGGCAAACATTTTCATAGCTTTCCTTTTAAAATTCTCATCTCAATCAAGAATGTGAAATTTCTATGCAGTTGAAGAAACAAAATAAACAGGCTTCTGTTTCATAATCTGTATCATGGATCTTTTCCAGTTATTGAATACAAGCTTAATCATATTTTATCATGCTTCTGACAGTCCTAGTTTTCCCCTCCACAGCAAAAAATAGGGGGGCTTATGGATGTTCCTGACCCTGACGTGAGAAGCAGACATCTCTTTAGTCAGTGAGACTAAACAGTGGGGAAAGGGGCAGGGTGGACCTATGGAAGCAGATTCAGACAGGACCAGAACTATTTCCTTAGCCACAATGATGAAGGGTTTTTACCAGTTCTTTTAGTGAGGAGGAGCTGGAACCTGATATCAAAACCCACTGTATGTCCTTTATAGTTTATTGTATATAATTATGTACCATAAACTGTGCAGGGTTTGCATTCCAGGGCGTGGGATCAGTCATTCTCAACAAATCCTTTTGTTGACTTCTCTAAGTCCCAGCTAAGAACCCCTTGAGGGCTTCTCTGCACTGGGCCCCGTGGACTAATGTGCCCAGGGGAAGCAGCGACCCACCAAATTCTGCCTGGTGTGCTTCAGGTACATCTGCAGATGAGCAGCAACCAACAGATACAACAGGTGCACAGCTTGTCTCCGGTACCAGAACACGTCAGGATGTGCCAGCACGACTTTAGGAACATCTATTTCTATCACTGCTGCGAAGTCACTGTGCTTCCCTGCTAAGTTTTTCTCTTTGTTCCCTTTTGCAGCTTGGATATCATGTTGTGTGTGAGTTCTGTTCCACCAAGGACCCAAGGGAATGGGGGTGGGGGGGGCTCCAAATACCTAAGGCCTAGGTTGTTGTTTTAAACCATTTGGCTCATGTGCATGTCTATAAAACATTGCTAAAATTGGAGGTGTTTCAAAGGCAATGGGGAGCATATGAGAATTAGTGATCTAATACAGTGGGTGAATTCCTAGCAGTTTAGTCACTGAGCATGGAGGCAAAACAGACCCTGTATGATAACACACCTTGATGTCATCAAAAATACATTCCATGCCTTCCTAGAGACCACGATTTATCTTTCTATTTTGGAAACACTGCAAGTAATATTTGTTAAATAGAGATTTTGCAGATTCTTAATATTGGGAAACTAAAAGGTCCCCTGATGCCCCTTTTTGAAATGTGTATATTGCCACATGCTTTCATATAGATTAGTGCACTAGTATATCCAACGCTGTAAGTATGGCCTACAATTGTGATGAAGACATTCAAGGAATAAGCAACATGACAGTTACAACCTCTCTCCAGAAAAATGTACCCAGACATACACTTGGACCTTATTTCAGGAGATCTCTGGGCTCCAGAAGCTAACTCATACCTAAGGCTCAGAATTTGTGATGTCTGGCCCCTCACAGGAATATTAGGATAACATAAACCTTTCCCAAAGGATTGTATAGGTGCTAATGAGTTCTCTGTCACACTGAAGGGGGCAAGTCCATTGAAAAGCATGTCCTTCCACATCTTGATCTTCACTGGTTCTCTTGGTTGCCTGGCCAAAGCAATATTTATGTGTGAGTCCCTGGTCCCAATAACTAATGCAAACGCAGCAACACATTATGAATCACAAGTATAGACCACAGTCATCTATGCGGCCACTTTAGCAGTATCATCAAGACAATCCAGTGCAGAGAGGCAGCAAAGGACGGAATCATCCAGATGGGAGGAGGCTGGATACAGATAGAGGGGAAGTTGGGGACAGCTCATCTGTTGTCAAAATCAACAAGTACACTGTTGACAGTAGAGGCCCAGATGTCCTGTTAAGAAATGTCCTACTTAAACAGTCTCAAAAAGTTGGCAACTGTCCTTGTGGGAACCAACAGCAGGGGCAGCAGCTGTAATGAATGAATCAGAAGTGTCCTTTCTACACATCTGACTTCATCTTCATCATGCCCCTGCTCTGCTCAAGCTCTTCTGGTAGCTTCTCATCTCACAGAGACAAAGAGCTGAGGCCCATGCAGCCCTACACAGGCTGTGCCCCAACCCTGACTTCTCTGACCTCATCTGTTCCTTCTACTCCAGCCACACTGGTCTCCTTGCTATACCTTGGATACACCAGACATGCTGCTAAAGGGCCTTTGCATTTGCCATTTCCTCTGCCTAGAATCTGTCTTTCTCTCCAGGATATCCTCATGGCTCCCTCTCTCCCTTAAAGTCTTTACTCAAATGTCATCTTGTCAAAGAGGCTTTCCCTGATCATTTGTTTGAAAAATGACAACACTACCCGTCCCCCACAATCCCCCTTTCTTGTTATATTTTTCGCCATAGCACTCAACACCATTTAACATGCTATTTATTTTACTTATCTTTTGTCTTTCCTCAAAAAGAATGTAGGTTTCATGTGGGCAGAGATTTTTGTCAGTTAGTTACAATTCACTACTGTATTCCCAGGAGCCAGTTATGGTGCTTACCTCACAGGGTTATTGAAAAGATTAAATGAGTCATGTCAAACATCTAACAATACAGAGCATACAACAAGAGTTATGTAAATGTTGGCTATTATTTTGAATTCTGTTTTATTATTTTAATGTTTGTTTATTTTTGAGAGAAAGAGTGCAAGCAGGGGAGGGGCAGAGAGAGAGGGAGACACAGAATCCGAAGCAGGCTCCAGGTTCCGAGCTGTCAGCACAGAGCCTGACACGGGGCTCGAACTCGTGAACCAAGAGATCGTGACCCGAGCCGAAGTCAGACGCTCAACCAACTGAGCCACCCTGGTGCCCCATTTTGAATTTTGTTTTAAACTTTATGACAACCTAATGAGTAATTATTTCTATGCCATTTTACAGATTAAGAAACTGAAGCTCAGAGTAACTCACCTAAGGTGACATATTAGCAATTGGCAGAACCAGGATTCAAACCCAGATCTGAGTCTAAGGTCTGTGCACTCATCCCCCTCACTCTGCTTTGTAAGTCCCAGGACAGAGGAGAGGCAGAGATCCATGTTCTGGAACAAGTCCACAAAGCCTGAGAAGGCTCCAGCCCAAGGGAGTGGGGGGCAGGGAATAAAGTTTCTTGAATCCAGAGACCTTTGTATTGCATGAATCTGAAATGGCATGTGGCATTCTGTTTACTTCCTAACTTCACTGAAAAATGTAAAAGAGCCTGCCAATTACAAAATGTTTTCATGACCCCAGAAAATCCATGTATTGGAGACATTTACTTTAAACAGTCATTCTACCATAACAGGAAAAAGAGGTAGAGCAGAGGAGTTTATTATAACAGCTGCTTTCATACCCAAAACAAGGTTTGGCTGTTTTTGGCAGGTTGTGCCGTCCTAGTGTTGGCAAGGAGCTGACGGACTGCGTGAGTTTCCTTTCAAAAGATCATTTTGCTTCCTTAGAGAAACCCATGACTGGACTATCTGGTGTGAATTGCAGATGTTTGTTCCTCCTCTGCTCCTCTGTCCTCCTGGGGCGTCCACCCTGCCCAGGCCTAAGGAGGGCACGAGCTTGCAGAGGAGAAAGTGCGTAGGCTTTGGATTTGCGAAGATTGTGGTTAGAATCCAATGCTTCCTTTATTATCTGTGCAGCATTCTGAGACTCAGGGTCCCTGTCCACAGGGCTATGTGAGGAATAAGGAAGGCAGACGTCACTCCTAGTGTGTTACCAGGCACCACTGGCAGCTACCATTACAATATAGACTTTTAGATGGCTAGAGGCTTGAGTCCCAGTTTCCTCTGACGGTTCTCTTGAAACATTCCACTCTACAAAATGCACAGAGGATGTAAAAATGCAAGTCCTTTCTTGGGGGCTTTTTAAAGAGTGACTTTCCTGCACACTCCCCCCCCCTCCAAACCTACAAGATAGGCAAGAAATGACAGAAGGAAAATTGTTAGAATCTCCCTGCAAGCATTACTGCTCTTAGGCTCCAAAAGGAGAGGAAAGGGAAGGGATATAAAGGGACCTGATGATGGCCTGGAGGGTAGAGCTTCACTGGGTTTTAAACTGGAAATCCTACAGGAAGCAAAAAGCTCCTGGCTCCTAGAACTGGGGCTGTGCTGGGCTGCGCCTCTTGCGACACACCAAGCACACAGCAGCTGAAACCATTTCAATGCTAATGGTTTCCAGATGGCGGGAGAGCAACCAGCACATGATGCACTCGCCACAAGTGAGCCCAAGGGATCTGATGCCCATCAATTGGGCTGGTGACCCAAACTCATTAAGAGCCCATATGAATTAGAAATGGACTCCCAGCAAACTTGGATCCCCCCATTGGACTGACAGTGCATGCTGCACTATCCCTGTATTCTGCAGTGGATCAGTCACACAGAAGCCACCTCCCTCCCTCTGTCAGCAATGCTTGCTCCCCAGCATCCAAGTTTGAGGCCCACAGACAACACAGGTCTTGTTGCACAAAGGAAATGAGCTTCCCAAAGCATTTGGGAGATGTTGCTGGGCTGGGTTTCTGGACCCATGCTGTAGTGGAGAGAATCCTTGGCCACTGCTGGCAGCTTTGAAGACCTATTTTTGACTTCAAAAGCCTTTAATCCTCTGTCTATTCAGAGCCTGAACTTGGAGCTCTTGCCTTTCAAAGAAAGATAGGGAGGCCAATGAGCAGCACAGGGAAAGAGGATTCAAGGAATACCCCTCATTGGGCACCTTTAAGCCCTACTCCTGGGCTCTAGCCTGGCAAAGAGTGGGGTTGGGGGGCTTCACTCCTCCCCCACTGAGAGGGCTGAGGTTTAATTCAGACATTAAAACATCCCATATCCCAAATACCAGTTCAACCACAAGGAAAATATGTGATTGTGCACAATGTCAGCCCCAACCCCATATCTAGGGGTAATCGTCCAAATATTGAATAAATGTTCTGGCAGAAGCACTGATCAATCAGATGGAATACACCATAGTGCTCCCCTGCTGAGCATCAGCCCTGCCTATATCCTCAGAGGTTTTAAAAATACCACAGCAATTACTTGTGGGTGGAATATCCCAGAGCAGCAAACACACTTTCCACTGTTGACACGCAGCTTTCAGTGCCTGGAGCTCTGCCTGGAGGGCGCCCTGCTCCATGGTCACCTGGCTGCACAGAGCTCGGTGATACATCAGAAGATAGACTGTGTGCCCCAGTTGTGAATTAAAAACAAGAACTGTTATAAAAGTAGATGATGAGTGGCTATTTTAAGTTGCTCCACTGTTTAGGGAAAGGAGCTGTGAGGACAGGTGCCAGGGCTTGGAGAAAATTCTTCCATTCTGTCATATTGTGTAAAAACCCCAAGTGTATTGCTTTGTGAATGAAAACACTCAGATGCGACTGCCACAGGTCCTTCAGCAGGATGACCCACATCGAGTCCCGAAGGGCATAGCTAGGGAGGGAGGAAGAAAGAAGCAGACAGCACTCAGTGTCCACCCTCCAGAAACTTACAATCGAATTTGCAATTATTGTCGTAGTTGTAGGTAACTAGCTCCTTCCACACAGCATTCTGTCACTGCTCTGCAGGGGGGGCATTCTGAGTGCTAAAGGAGATACTGCCAGAACCACAGTTGATTTGTTTTGTCCTTTTTTTTTTTTCCCTCCAAGTTTATTTATTTATTTTGATAGAGAGAGTGCAGGTGGGGGGCTGGGGCAGAGAAAGGGAAGGTGGGGGGGGAAAGAAGGGGGAAGAGAGAGAGAGAGAGAGAGAGAGAGAATGAATCCTAAGCAGGCTCCACACTGTCAGCACAGAGCCCAATGTGAGGCACAAACTCACGAACCATGGGATCATGACCTGAGCCAAAATTAAGAGTCAGATGCTCAATGGATGGAGTCATTCAGGTGCCCCGTTTTGTCCTTTCAGGACTCTTCTGACACGGTGTTTTTCCCTATCTATTTTCCCTTCTCACTCCTAGAAGATTGCTACCTTCTCTCTTTTCCCCTTTTTCTTCTTTCCCTAGAGCCAGCTCTCCATGGCAGTCCCTTACATGCTTAGCAGCTCTATTTCTTCCTTCTGGTTCTTTCTTTCCAACAGTGCCCTTAAGAACCTTACAGTTGGACTACCAGGAAGAACCCTGAGTACTTGTGACTGAGGATGGAGTGGGGCAAGGTGGAAATATGCAGGATGGTTTCCAAGAGCAGGCCCCCACCAGCCTGGGATTCCCTCTGGTGGGCCAGAGCTGGATGGACTATTGGCGATTTTATCACAAACTAGATCTTCGCTAGGAGAAAAAGTTGTAACCAAAAGAACAGGTCACTTCTGGCCTAGGTCCATGCAACCTAAAAATTCTGTTAAAGTGAAAAAGGAAAAATGGAGGGGAAAAGGAAGAAATAAAAGGAATAAAGTGCAGAAGAGAAAGACTCAGCTTCAGAGTGACAATACTGGATTCAGGTCAAGGTTCAAAATACTAAAACTGTTTCTAATGTTCCACTAAGTAGCAGCCTCTCAGTGCCTCTGACAAGTGATTTAAGACAAGTGGTCTGCTCCCAAGGGGGCTCATGAATCTCCACGCATCGTGGTTCGATCGAGAGTCTGGGGTCACACAGTTGGAAAGGTGGCGATGCAAAGGTCAGAAGTACAAGGGAGGAGTCCATCCATCAACCCCGACAGGCGGGCATGCCCGGGACGGCGCAAGGGACAAGAGCCATCTGGTAGCTTTGCTTGCAAGACTAGATTAAGAAAGCACTAGCCCAGAAACCACAAAGGAGAAGATGGAGCTGTATTTCCGGAGGAAAAAGCTAAGATTTTGACCCAAAGCTGAGGTAAGAGCTTTATTTTATTTTTTTTCCAGTGATTAAGAAAGATTCTTACTTCCCTCTGATTTGAATTATTTTTAGCATACAAGCTTCAGCTTTGATGCCCAACACGTCTGGCCATGTCTCTCTTCCCCTGCCTGAAATTTTTCAGTAGCTTCCCACTGCCTAGAGTGTAAAACATAAAAACATGGCACTGAAGGCCTTCATGAAGAGACCTCCGCCTAACATTTCTTGTCTTCTTCCTGCCTTCTCAGCTCAGACGTCAGGGGACTTGCACCTTCCAAAACACATTACACTGTCTCATGATTTACCCTCTGCTCTGAACACCTTCTCCTGCTTGTTTGCCTTCCTGCCCAAATTTTACTCTCCTGCCCAATCCTCTATAACTCATCTCAAAACTCCAGCTCCTCTGTGAATCCTGACTTCTAAGGAGTTCCCTCTCCTCGATGCCCACAACACTTGAATGCCTTCCCATTATGCTAATTCTCTTTTACTGTAATAGACACTAGAAATGTATCTTTCCATCTTTTTGCAACCAGTGCTTAGCATACAGGCAGTGCCCCAAACATATTCGGACTATTCAAATATCATTTGTTTGAATTCTACATGTATACATATTTAATTTCTCTCTCTCTCTCTCTCTCTCTCTCTCTCTCTCTCTCTCTCTCATCACCTCCTGCATTTCTAGGGTTGTGGGTTCTAGTCAGGATACTGGTTAGAAGTTTTTGACCAGGGCACCAAGGTTTGGACGGATGTGATATAATGAACAGAGTGGTATAGCAGAAATCAAGTTTGAAACCTGGAAATGAATGGCTTCAAATGCTTAGAAATATTTCCTATCCACAGTCCTCAGCTTTCAACACAGAGTATACATGTTTGCATGTGGGGTGTGGGGGTGGAATAGATCAAAGTGAGAGCAGAGAGAGGGGGTACAGGGTCTTCTGTAGAGTCTCTCTTTCGGTTCTCTTCCAGCCTCCTAGGCAAACGGCTCCTGGTCAGTGGTTCTATATAAAGAGTCACTTATTATTTCCATCCATTTTAATTAGCCCTTTCCCCCAAGAACCACAGAATGTCAAAGATGCTGAGGTAAGCACTTGAGACTTTTGTAAATGTCTAAGGCAGTGGAGCTAGACTCAGAGAAAGTCAGGTAAGTGCAGGAAGGGACCCCTTGCATTCCAAAGCATGTGCAGAAAAGTGCAGAAGTGGGTATGAAGTGTATGAAGGAATTTTTGAAATAGTTCATTGTATGGAGACATAAATCTGCTCCAAAGCCTCAATTCTCAAGAAGTCTAGCATGAAACTGACAGGAGAAGAAAGGGCTACTAAATCTGGAATGTTCTGCACTTCTGAAATTGGGTATAGTTTGTAGGTGTGCTCACCTCTCATCAGGAAAGAAATTGCTGGATTTACAAATGTCAGGAACTCATTCATTTGGGCACGTTAAACAAGCATACCAGGTCTGTGATCTTCTAGAGATCTAAAAAATGCTACTGCCACTAAAAGGGAGACAGGAGCTTTCTTAGGAATTAGGAATACACTGCTGTAATAATCCATAATATATTCATGGTGGAGCTGGAATAGTATTTTCACTGTACATACCAGGTACACAGTGGGTTGAACAGGCATTGCAGATGGCCAGAAGGTAAAATATTAATTCTAGGTTGAAATGTATCTTTAAATGATCAAACTTCTGCCTTACAAACTACCTTGCCTGTTCCAAGTTAGGAACTACCTGTATAAATCATTCAGACACACTGATGAAAAAAAAAAACAAAAAACCCTCTTTTACTTTTCATGCACAGAGTCAAGAATACAGGATCAGGCAAACCATGAGAGACTCTTGAACGCTGACAAAAACTGAGGACTGATGGATGTGGCGGGGGAGGAGGGATGGGCATGGAGGAGGACACTTGTGGGGATGAGCACTGGGTGTTATGTAGAAACTAATTTGACAATAGACTATTGTCAAAAAAAAAAAAAAAAAAAAGAATACAGGATCAATTAGTTTCAGAAGCGTATAGACTGACTTACTACTTTATACAGCAAGTTGTTCCAAGGCAGGTAGAATGTCTCCTAAGTGTTCTGCATTTCATCATGATGGAGCAGGTTTTTGTAACCTAGCAAATGTATGCCATGCAGAAATAGGACTCAGAAAGACTGACAGCCTGGAACTCTGGAGTGAACCCAATACAATGAAATTTAAGAGGGATGAAGGGCCTTCCTTACCTTAGCAGTATGGTGTGGTGGAAAGGGCATGACACACATTTCCATCCTGACACCCCACTTATTAGTGCTCTGGCCCTCTGAGCACCAGCTTCCTCATCTGTAATGTGGGCATAATTACATGCACATCACAAAATTGTTGTACAGATTAAGTGAAATCATGCGTTTACAATGAATATGGTGAATGTGGTACATATTGGGTCAATGCATCATAGCTATCTCTTCTTTCCTTGTAAAATGTAATTCCCTTTTTGGGGTATCTTCCTGCAGATAGAGAACACACTTTATGGTCTGTGCCTCCGTGCTGTACATTTTACAAGACAGCTCCCACATAAGAAGTTTGTGGTTTTTCTAGTACTCCCTGTGGAAAAGTCCAGCTAATTCTAGAGTCCAGGATTGGGAAGCTCATTGCTGTGGTACACCTAAGCCACATCCTCCCACCTAGCCCTTATCAGTATTAAATTTTTCAATTAAAAAAAAAAAAAAGCACCTGCCAAAATATAAGATGGGGTAATAGCTTAGTAGTGCATGAGGGAAAAAAGACTAGGTGAGCAGTAAATTCAATATAGGGATCTGGCGCAGCTAATGTGTAATATGTAATATGATAGAGGTAGGGAGGGGAGTGATACCTCAGAAGGGAGATGTATGCGTCCCCGTATCCCAACTCCCCAAATGCCTTGTCATAACATCCCAGAACAAAATAAAATACCTACCAGAAACTTGATAAAACATGAGACATAAAAACATGAGCTCACTTAGCTCAGCTGCAAAACTTAAGTTACGATTATGTTGGTTTTGTATTAATGCAATATAATTCAAGATTAAAGCTTAAAAACCAAGCAACAAGTATTGGTTTCATCTTAAGGAGAAACCTGCCAATTCAACAACAGGTTATCACTTCTCCTCTACCCTAACCACCCTCCCCATCCCTCCTCCACACTCAGACCATGCGGCCAGCCATGCCTCTGATCGGTAAAGACTCCAGAGTAGTGGTTCTCAGCCTCAGTTGCATTTGACATACCCCAGCAGTCTGTACAAATCTTGACCCCAGGTCAGTAAAGTCCAAGTGATTCCAATGTGCAGTCAAGGTTGAGAACCACTGCTCTAGAACACTGGTCCCACTCAAACCAATTCTGGACCACAAACTTAAGGAAGGTTGGAAAGAGAGCTGAGAGCCTGTTCAAAGGAGAGTGACCAGGATAGTGACAGAAGGACAACTGGCAAGGGACATGGAGACGAAGGAAGTATAGAGAGGGGTGTATAATTGATACTTAAAATACCTGGAGCCCTGTCAAGTATAAGAAAAAATTGTTTAGTCTTCCCTGCATGACTATCAAAGGGTGGGAACTAGAGGGAAACGATTTCAGTTCAATCTCAGGAAGAACTTTCTTAGAAGAACTCTTCAAAGATGAGGAGGCCCCAAGGGAACTCACCACCCGCAGCTGGACGTGAATGACCATTAATGAGCACAGACTGGTGTGAGGCCCCAGAGGCCAGAGATTCTATAATGGGAAGTCAGGCATTGGATAGGGGGCCAGATGGGACAGCTTTTCAGGTCTGGCACAGCTCTGTGATTCCAGGGGCTTGATGCTAGTAATGGACAAAGGTAGCATTTGCATGATGAAGAAAAAATTTCATTTAACTTAGAAAAATAAATCCATTATAAACCTTACTTAATGAATAAACATGAGTGGGATGGGACGTAGGAACAAACTCAAGAAGACTAAAATGCCCCAAAGCTCTCTCCGTAATACTAATACAGTTCATTAGAACAATTCAAAGTACAGCAGTAAAAGGCAGCTATGCTGAATGCCCTCTTTGGCGGCAGCTCTCCAGGAGCTATCTGATTTGAGAAGGCAGACACTCTGGAGGAGCCCCCTACTGTTTATATGGCTGTCCAAGTTAATTATCCCTATATTTGCAGATGAAGTGAATGGTAATCTGTTTATCTAGGTCAAATATTTGGACCTGCCTCTGTCCCTTGATAGTCGTACAAAAATACATAGTGTTGTCCTTCTGGGCATTATAAGAAAAGATCAGGTTAAAAAAATAGCATCTGTTTCTTTATAGGTTCAATACAATAAGCCCTTATTTCTAAAGTAATCTAATTAAACCTAACTCTAAACAAGTAGTTTATAATGAAAATCTTTTTAAAAAAAGAAACGAAATTTTGAATTCATGCCATATTGTTGTCCTGAGATTATGAATGTGTTTCCCCATAAAGATAATGAAAAGCTGACTTTTAGGCTCTAAGAGTAGTCACTAACACTGAACAAGGAAAAATGCATGGTGCTACCATACACAGCTAATAAAGTGCAGGTATTGGTTACCAGAACAAAGAGGGACGTTGGAGTGGAGGAAGAAACTATATATCACAATGTATGTGGGGGAGGATGAGATTTAATATGCAAAATAAAATCTCTGGAAGAGTAGGTGTTTCCTAATGTCATCTACCTTAAGATATACTTTAAGGTCATCTCATTTTGGATCAAGTCAGTCAGAGTGAGCTGAGAATAGAGTTAGGGTGGGTATGCCCACCCCGGAGAAAGGATTAATAGGAAACATACTATGGTGGGAAGAAGGCCAGACTCAGTTTGTTCCTGGAGGAATGGAAACTTCAGAGGACTACAGAATCACTGAGCAGCTAAAGTTACCAACTCCTATCCACCTACGTCCCTTTGAGCCACTTTTCTATACTAACTAGATCCAACATGTCTAACATTATTACACGCAAAGCATCTAACCAAACATGAGCATGCAGCAATGACAGGAAGAGTAAGACATGCTTGCTACCATCTTGGAATCTCAGAAGGGTAATGCTATTAAGACCTCCTCCTATCTGTGCACCAGCAGCAACAGCATCACCTGTATAGAAGCTTGTCAGAAGCATAACATCAGGCCTCCCCCCAGACCTACTGAATCACAATCTGCATTTTAACAAGATCCTTAGGTGATTTCTTTGGCTCATTAAAACTGGAGACGCACTTTACTAAAATACCTTAGAATTTCTATCCTTCATTTAAAAATTTAAAAAATATTAAGACTGTATTTTTAGAGCAGTTTTAAGTTTGCAGCAAACTTAAAACTGAGGGGAAGGTCCAGAGAATTCCCATGTACTTCCTGCCTACACACTTGCAGAATCTCCCCCATTATCGACATCCCCCACGTGGCACATTTGTTATAGGTGACACACTTACATGGACACATCATTATCACCCAAAGTCCACAGTTCATATTACAGTTCAGTCCTGATGTTGCACATCCTGTGGGTTTAGACAAATGTATAATGGCATGTATCCACCATTACAACATCACACAGAGTAGATTCATTGTCCTAAAAAACTCTGTGCTCCATGTGTTCATTCCTCGCTCTCCATAACACCTAAAAATAACAATCACTGACATTTTTAGTCTCCATAGTTTTGCCTTTTCCAGAATGTCATATAGTTGGAATCATATAGTATGCAGCTTTTTCAGACTGGCTTCCTTCACTTAGTAATATGCATTTACGTCTCCTCCATGTATTTTCATAGCCTGATAGCTCCTTTATTTCTAATACTGAATTATATTCCATAATCTGGATTACTATAGTTTAGTCGCTACTGAAGGACATCTTGGTTGCTTACAAGTTTTGGCAATTATGAATGAAGCTGCTATAAACATCTGTGCATAGGTTTTTGTGTAGACATAGGTTTTCATCTCCTTTGGGTAAATGCCAAAGAGTATGATCGCTGGACTGTATGGTAAGAGTATGTTTAATCTTGCAAGAATAACTTTTCATTTCTCAGCTACAGAGCTGAGGCCCAGAGAAGTTAAACGACTTGCCCAAAGTCACCATAAATTCATGGCAGCCAGGCCTAGAACACACATTTTTTGCTGCTTCATCTGGAAATATTGTTGTTATGGGAAAATAATAAAAGTGGAAGCCAGGGAGACCTGAATTTGGAAGTCCTGTGCCTCAGTTTTCTCACCTGTGGCCACTACAATGCTAATATGCCCAATAGTGTAATTGTGAAGATTTAGTGAATACCCAACGGAGCTCAAGGTGCACAAAAAAATATAACTTCCAAAAAGTTATTATTCCTATTGGTACCTTCCAGGGGCCCAGAACCTCTGGAAGGGGCTAGCTACACTCCTCACTGAGGCCTGAGGGGCTCTCCACGTGGTGAGGAGTTTTGTTGGGCAAGAATGGAGAATTCTACTTCATCTGCTGAAGGGTGGGATGCCACACTGCTGCCCATGATCTTTAAGACTGCTGTCCAAGCTTTATATAGATCCCTGGATGTTTCCAGTCCTGTTTTCTAACACAGTGACAAGCTCACTTTTGGCAGATTAATTGGTAGAGTTGTCAGCACAGCTGCCTTTTATTGCCAATAAATGTGGGTCCCTCTGAGCTGTGGTCTTAATTATTTGTTATTTCTTTTTCTAAGGGGGATAATGTATGTCCTTCTTTAGCTGGTGTTTTCTTGCATCGGGACAAGAAACTGAAGGGTGCACTGAGGCATTTATCATATGGCAGTGACTAGGAGTGTTAGAAAAGGCAATAAACTAGCAGAAGCTGGAATACCCTTCTACTAGCCTTTTTCCTTTTCTTAATCCTCTCATCCCCCTTTCTCACCTACCCCACCCTCAAACCCATGCTTAATGGCAAGAAGCAGAGAAACTTCTGCTTCCAGTCTAAGCCTCATGATAAAATTTCTACTGGTATAATATTGCTATTTCCCTCTCCACACTTAAGTGTTTGAAAAGAGATGCCTGGGTGGCTCAGGCGGTTGAGCGCTGACTTCGGCTCAGGCCATGATCTCATGGCTTGTGAGTTCAAGGTTCGTGTCAGGTTCTGTGCTGACAGCTCAGAGCCTAGAGCCTGCTTTGGATTCTGTTTCTCACACCCTGTCTCTCTCTCTCTCTTTCTCTCTCAAAAATAAAAATCAAAAAACAAAAACACAAGAAATGTTTGAAGGCTTCTATGCCATAGTGCAATCCCTCACTGATGTTTTCATATGCAACACTTGAGAACTGATTGATCTCTCATAGCACCATTGACTCAGACACAACTATATGTCTGTATTTTTATAGCTCTTAAAAATAATGTACTGTAAGAGAATTCAGAAACTTTGATGACAGTATTTATATAATTAGGCAAAAACTGTTTTGATCTGTGTAGTCACTGTACAAATCATGTGTAATTTAAAAATCTTCAAAATCCTGTTGGATTTGTCATTGTTTTTCCTTACAAGTAACAAAATTAATGTCATATAAAGCAAAATACCACTGAGTTTACTTTTTATCCTACCAAGAAATATTCAGTTCAGCCAATTATTAGCTCTTTCCAACACTGGGGACCTAGAGGAATCAAAGGAAAATGTAATCCATGAAGGAACACATAAGTATGTTTTCAGCCAATAGTTTCAGTATCTTCCCCACAAAATGGTTTACCAGATCTGCTGCTAGGCAGACAGACATGAGCTTCATTCACCTTCTTTATGTCTACCTTCTTGTCAAGGGGCTAGGGAACTGTAAAACAATCTCAAGTGGACAGCAGGAGGGATAATGAACAAAAAGAACTTGGTAATAAGCCATCTACATAATTGGTACATGAAAAAAATCAAGCTAAAATGGTAATCTTTAAGGCTGTTAATAGCACTCAGATTCCACAATGGCAAGACACAGTAAACTACTTATTATACTATTTTATGATAGTCAAACACCACCTCATTTTAAATGGAAATCTTGTAAAATTGACCTAGATTGATGTCTTAACCAGAGTTATCTGTATAATCTCTAACTAAATCTGCCTAATTGGGTCATCAGCAATGGCTCTTTTGGCCGTTAGCCTTAATTAGCATGGCGCCATCAATACTGCACATGCTCATGTGCCTTCCAAGTAGGAGCTAGCATTAGCCACCCAGCTTTTTTTTTTTTTTTTGAGAGAGAGAGAGGGTGCAAGTGAGTGAGGTGCAGAGGGAGAGAGAGAGGGAGAAGAAGAGAGGGAGAGGGGGAGAGAGGGAGAAGAAAAGATGGAGAGGGAGAGAGGGGGAGAGAATGAGAGGGAGAGAGAGGAAGGGAGAAGGAGGGAGAGAAGGGGGGAGGGAGGGGAGGGAGAAAGAGAAGCGAGGCTCACCCAAAGTGGGGCTCATGCTCACCTGAAGTGGGGCTTGAGCTCACCCAATGCAAGACTTGAACTCCTGAACTGAGAGAGAGGTCATGAACTGAGCCAAAGTCAGATGCTTAAGGGACTGAGCCACCCAGGCACACCCAACCTGCCTTTTTATGAAGAGATTCACTAAAATGTATGCATGCGGGTCTCCCCAGATGGCAAGCATACAACCAGTGAAGGTTGTAAACCTCAAATTTAACTTGCTGAAGCAAACTGATGAACTACTTGTGGCCACCCAAAGTCCAAGAGCCAGTATGTCACAGAGATGGACTAAATAGAGATAATACTGGAGAAACAATGGAAGGTATTCCTGGCAATGATGGGCCACCAACTAATTAACGTGACCCTAAAGCCAGCTTTTGTCACAAAATCTGATTCCCAGGGACACGTGAAGAGGAGGAGACACATCAGTAACTGTAATAACTGATTACTGATGACCGGTGCTTATAACATTCTCACCGGTTATTATTGCTCCCTTTTTTTCAGGCCAAGGACCACTTGGGAGATCATACACCTTTCCTCCCAAGCCAGGGTCTGCTTTACACTTTCAACAGAGGGAGAAGTTAATCTTTGGAGTCCTCCTGCCCACATCTCTGCCTTGCTCTTCTTTCTCCCAAACGCCATCTACCTGCCCCCTGCCACCCCCCGCCCCCCCGCTCCCAGTGTGCTCACTGTGCCCATTAGCTAGTGGAATTTCCTCACTCGCTGCTCTCTCCAATTCTCCTTGATTCTGAGGACCTCATCCTTCTATAGCAAACATTTCCTCTCCTGGTGAGTATGTAAGCCAGGTGTTAGAAAGAAACAACTTGTTTGCATGATTCACAATTTACTGTGAAAATATAACAACTTGCCACAACTCTCCCAAGGGTATTAACAATGGAAAGAATGAGCTTATTGACAATATAACAATTTATAACTGATAGACTTCCAATCAGTGTAACTTTGAAATTAAGTTGTTTCAGGCAGAATGAGGAAAGGATGTTTGAAAACCAAGATACCTACATCCATTTCACATACACACAGCCATGCTGTACAATACTATGTAGCAATTTTTTTAAATGACATAGTGCCATATATACTAAAATGGAAACTCCAAGGTACTGTAACAGCAAGCCCCTTTGGGGATTCTTTAATCCAACCACAAGGACAAAAATAAAGTCATCCCTGGTCTTCTCCCACTACTTCAGAATAATCATCCCCTCTGCTCCACCTACTCCCTAAGAGAATCAAGCTGACTCAAATGCCACCCACAGACTCAAGCCTGAAGAACAGAGCTAAAAACCTGGCACAGCACCTCTGAAAAATGGTTAAGTCCCGAGTCTGGCCAATGGATGTGGAAATCGCATCTGTGGTCAAAATCACACTCACAGATCAGGCCACAAATCCAAATCCATTTTCTGCCATGGTATCCACAGACCTCATCTACAGCTTCTGATGACTGACTTTCATTCTAACTGAGAGGCCAAAGATAAGATCCTGATGAAAATTTTCCTTAACATTTAAACTATAAAGGGGCACCTGGATGACTCAGTCGGTTAAGTGTCTAACTTCAGCTCAGGTCATGATCTCATGATTTGTGGGTTTGAGCCCCACGTGGGGCTCTCTGCTGTCAGTGTCTTCTTCATGTTTTTGTTTTTGAATTTCTGAGAGAGAAAGAGAGAGAACGTGAGCAGAGGAGGGTCAGAGAGAGAGGGAGATACAGAATCCGAAGCAGGCTCCAGGCTCTGAGATAGCTGTTAGCACAGAGCCCTACGTGGGGCTTGAACTCATTAACTATGTGATCATGACCTAAGCCAAAGTTGAACGCTTAACTGACTGAGCCACCCAGGCGCCTCTGTCAGTGTCTGCTTCAGATCCTCTGCCCTGCCCCTCTCTAAAGTAAATATTTTTTAAAATGCACAAATAAATAAAAACATAGAGCAAACACACTGCCAGACTCTTAATTTCACAGGTTGCCATGTCAACCCAAGGTCTTTCCCAAGACCCATAAGTGCTTTGCCCAGCAAGGGGCTAGAGTGCTCCCAATCACATCTGCACTTCCCAAGAGCAGGCCTCAGATGTTCCCAAAATCTGGGAAAGGAAGCCAGTCCTGCCGCACAAACGTTGGTTTGTTATGCAACAGGCCTACGCCTGTTGTCCTGTGAGCTATTTTTGAAAAAGAGGCAAGATGAGAAACTTGAATTAGAATCCTTCAAAACAGAAACTACTCTCCAGGACCCAGATATTTTCAGAGATGTTCCATTAACTATTTCAAGGCACAAAAGATCATTTAGCAAATCACCCTTTTATGTACTTAAAGGTTAAAAAGATAACAAAGGCAAAGACTCCTTTGGTCCATGTGTTGTAATCCTAAAGACTTAAGAAGGCCCTGTTTTCCTAATGCTCTAGTCACACTGTAGCAGCAGGTCACAAGAACACAAGGACAGTCCTCTCCTGCTACACTGGTGGATCAGACGTCATCCTCACAGCAGCAAACTGGGGTCTGTCGGGAAGTAACCATGCAGGTGGCTGCGGGCAGCTGTGTACTGATGGGGAAATGGTTCCACTCTTCTTTCTTTCTCCCTTTCTTTCTTTCACATGTGAATTTCCAGTTTTACTGCAAAGCCATTTCTAAATAATGGCTTTTTTCAAACCAGTCTCTGGTTTGACTGTCAGAGAGTCTTGTTTCCACTGACTTAACATGAACTCCATCTCTAACAACTTGGGAGGTTGGAGAGAAGAAAGCTCTTTGGGTATGTACCTACTTTCATCTTGTAGACTTCCAATGTTTTGAACTGCAAAAGACTTAGGAGGGGATACATTCTCTCATTTGAAGAGTATGTACCAGGGGCGCCTGGGTGGCTTAGTCGGTTAAGCGTCCGACTTTCGCTTAGGTCATGATCTCACGGTTCGTGGGTTCGAGCCCTTCATCGGGCTCTGTGCTGACTGTCAGCTCAGAGCCTGGAGCCTATTTCAGAGTCTGTGTCTCCCTCTCTCTCTGACCCTCCCCTGCTCACGCTGTCTCTCTCTCTCTCTCCTAGAAATAAATTTTAAAAAAATATTTAAAAAAAATGAAGAGTACGTACCAGCTGGATGCTAACTGGAAAGGGGTGAGTGATAATATGTGTGCCCAAATACAGAAGAGAATAGGAAAAGACATTCTGGAATGTTTCACCCTGATTGATTTGGGGAGGGGTTGCTTTGGAGTATCTTTGGCAAAGGTGTCTCCATTTTTCAGTGAATATACAGCATGTTAGAAGTTAACAGGCATGACTGCCATATTAAGATCTGCCATCTCCTCTAAGGCAATAAACTGGAGATATTTAATGCTATCTTGAGATCACCTGTTTGAGTGCCTGTGGTTCTCTTGTTGATCGGGAGGGGATCCTGTCTTTTGGGACACTAGTTTAAAATTAGTGCCCTATGCCAGCAGTGACATCAATGTCTGCATTTTACTTCCTATTTGTATTTTCAAGGGGGACCAAGAGAAAACAAATTCCCTCCTATACACTAAAGTAACTAGATACAATTTAGTGCTTTAGATGTTCAATGAAAAAGTAGGCAAGAGGCAGCAAGAGTTTATTTTTACTTAAGTAGAGTACTCGGAAAACCAATTATTACAATATACAGAGTTCAAGTTCATCCTTATATCTACAGTGAGTAAGTACCTTTGGGAAGATCTGGTCATTTACTATCAACAGATAAGATTATTTAAAGTTTCTACAATGTTTGTGGAACTGATCTTACATTAGACTGAGAACATGCACGTCGACACATTCATATGTGGCAATAAACTTTGTATGTTTGGTAAATAAAAGGCCAAAAGAACAAATCCTTGGATAGTCTATGGCCCATGCTTACCTGGGATCATCCAGGGAGCGTAGGACTAGGAAGTGCTTGTCTTCCCATAAACAGAGGAATGACTTTAGCATTTCTGCCTAAGGAGTTGATTTTTTTCTGGGTTAAACTGCAGGGAGCCCTCCATCCCTACAGTGTATGGAATTTTTTACAACTGGCAGTACTACATAGCCTGGTGGCTGCTAAACACAGTTATCATAACCTACAATTCACTATTCCTTTGGTTAAGTCAGGTACATATCAGAAGAGAGAAAAAATAAAAGGGTTATGATCCTTGTTCTCCTACCCCATGTCCATGTCAACTTGGTCAAGCCTTTAGTTTTCTCAACCGTATTATGGGATAATCATAGCAGTCCTGCTCAAAGTTTCATGCAATTCAAATTAGATCCTGTGTCAGAATGATGGAAATCTATTTTATAAATTATACAGTGTTGCATAAATATGTGGAATTTGTGTTTTATATGCGGTAAAATTTATACTCTTTTAGTTAACATGCTATTTGGTGAATGCCACAAGCCTTCTGAGACAAACACACATACAGCAGCCTGTTGGACCTATGTTTATGCTTCACACAATTGCTTCAGCTGCTAAGGAAAGGGGCCTAATGTCAAAAGATGCTCAGATAGCAACTTGACTTGTATGATGTAAGAGCTCTTAATGCATCCACCTTCAGCCTAGAGTTCACAGCAAGACCCATGCAGTCAGTTCAGGGAGCTTGATTTAGCAACCCAGTCCTAATTCCAGGTCAGCTGGAGCTGAACCACAGATTACACTATTAGTCCAGGATGACCAATTACTTTCCTTCCAAGATTAAACATCTTTGGAAAAGATTTTTGTGTTATATAACCCAAGGTTCAAACTCTTTTGTTCTTGACTTCTTTAACAATGAATAGAAGCTTAAGTTCACTGCCTGCTGTCCAATACTTTTTAAGAGCCCCGTTGTAAGAAATAATATTCATGGATGATTGCCTAAAAGATATGAAGAACTTCTATTCCTTTATATACCCAAAATTGTATCCGCACATCAAGCCAAACCATCAAAAAAGCAGCAGGCTTAGGCTGAACTGCTCTGGCCCTGTGTAGAACTTCCTTTACTGAATTACACTTTGGCAGTATGCCATTGGCTTGCAGTGAGGGACATTACAAGAAACAGCTCTATAAAAACTGCTAGTATAAGAATGTTGTTGAAGACATTTCCACTGTATCTCCACATTGAGCATTTGATGAGAATCAATGGAGAAATTTCTCTTGGGTCTTAGTTCCAACCTGTTTCTCCGGCTTTTCTCATATGGGGACAGAAAAGTGCCTATTTCCCTGTTTGCTGTGGCACTTAGGAAACGCAGAGTCAAATTTGTGTCCTACCTCTAACAACTAACTGTAGATAAACTGTATATGAACAACTAACTTTCATGGTCTTTCCATTCTCATCACTTAAACCTCTTACAGTTTAATTTCTTCTTAATGTGTTTATTATATTTCTGTAAACTCTCCTAAATTTGGGGGAGAGGGGAAATGTGCAGTTGACTCATGGGCCCAGAAAAGGCTCTGCCAGATCCCACCTGCTTTTCCAGCCTTGTCTTTTGCCATTTTCCACCATGAATCTGTGATCCAATCACACTGACCCACCTCATGCCTTGACTATGCCGTGCCCTTTTGTGTTGTTTTCCAGCTGCCTATGCAGATTCCTCTGCCTTGAAGATACTTTGACTGTTTCTTACCAAATAAAATCCTGGCAGAACTCATAGTTTCTGTCTCTGTTCCTGTATAGCTTTTCATCCATGCCACCGGTGTAGCATTTATATTATACTCCGGGACACTAGGTATACACCTGAGTCCTTTGTTAGATCATAAACTCCTTGAAGGCAATTTGCATTTATCTTTGTGTCTCTAGCACCTCACCACAGCTCTACATATATACAATAGGTACTCAACAAATGTTTGTGAAATTAACAAGTAAATGAATACTCCTGATCCAGAACCAGGACTAGGACCCTTGGGAGGCTTGTTACCAAGTTTAATAACAAGCTGCATTTCAATATTCACATGGGCTTCACAGTGGTGGCTGCTGGAGGTGCAGGTACATGTGATGGTGTCTTCCAGAGTTTGAGATACCTGGCTATATCAGTCTTTCCTCAGCAAACCCCAATCCTCAAAATTTCTTCTGGAGACAGGAATACAGGGATGCTCCCCACCCCCAACCCTTGCCTTTGGTATTTGCTACCTGGTCAGATTCCAGCTGTTTGGCACTGATGAGGCTAACACCACAACAACAATCAAATAAAACCAAAAACACAAAAAGCTACACCTGAGTCTGCTTTTGGATCCCAAAGGACAGAGAAGAGGGGCCCAGACAAAGGGAGCAGGTAGGAAGCAGTCTGGTATACTAGAGGCCTGGATATATGCATATATGTATATATGCATATGAGTGTTGGGGAAAGTTAATGCCAGAAACCAATTATTCAATTGTCCAAACAATAGGATGGAAATGTCCCTACCACACCCTCCCCTGTCCCTCCAGTGCCAGCATAATTTCTCATTTGTTCATGAATTCAAAATAACCACTAGATGATGAAATAGAACATGAAAATAGCATCACAGTGTTTACAGAAGAATCCTGCACCAAAGCACATTCAAAGGGCACTGCATAGCAGTTTTTAATATAGTAAGCAGTAACTTTCTGCCTTGGCGGTTTCCCATTTTTGCCTTTGATGGTGTTTGCTTTCCTGGAAACCCCACAGTAAAACTAATATGACTACTACGGTTTCAACAGGAAGACCGCAGAGTCCAGCACCTCCATTTTACAAATGGGCAAGCCGAGGCCCTGTCAGATACTCTGAGTTGCCCAAAACTACACAATGAACTGGCAGCAGAACCAATGCTTGACACTCGGCCCATTGTTGCTCCCAGGATCTCATGCCAGCTGCCTCTTGGTAGTCCTCAGACAAAAATCAAGTACAAATAGCCAGAAACTCCTGGGAGAATAAACCACCCCACTTGTTTCTACATTAATGCCATCTCAGTTAAAAGGGAAAAAAATCCTCTATTAAAGGGCTAACAGACTCAGTTAAACATCTGAGCAAGTGATTAATGTGTACAGGGACAGGGACAAGGTTGCAAAGAAATGTTCTATCTTTGAGCTTGGAATCTGGGGCCAATTCTGTAAACACATGGGGAGAGCCTAGCATCTGCTGACCCAAGTGCTGGAAGAAAGAGAGGAGGTGAATGAAAGCCGAGCATGTAAGAATGCAGCAGAAATCTTGGTCTCAGACCTCCTACTCTGCTGACAAATGTGTTATGTATGTCACTTGGCAACTGGGACATGGCGTGCATCAGCAAAAAGATGCTCAGGGTTTCTGCAGTTGAATTGGGAGGGCACAGGGCTCTACAAACAGTTCACAATTCAGTTGGAAGTGCCATAAGGAACTCAAGAGTGTTGGTGCCTTCTGGTTTCAATTCTGGGACAATATCCCAGTTTTAGGGGGCCACATGTGTCCACAATCCCTGGGCACACACAGCACAAGCTATAGGCTCATGTGAGGATGTACTGACTCAACCACGGGAAGGGCACTAGACTTTTTTGAGTTTCTGATCGCCTTTTTCAAACAATAAAAACATGGATCATAATCCTTCCCAGAAAAATGTGAGGTTAAAAGTTTAATCTGAGTTCACAGCACACACATTCCAAGGGGGCACTGTACTTGGGGAAATTACTCACCTAGAGTTTATATAAGTTCCGAGGCGATTAGAGGCAGCCGACAAATTGGAGCCAGGACACGTTTACATTTAAGGTTTAAAATGTAGACTCCTCTTACGGAAAGAAAGAATGGGGGGGAGGGAGGGGGAGGAGAAATCACCCAATGTTTCTTGTTAAGGGACCAGACCCCATTAAGTGTCAGTCCATCATCTCAGAGAGTGTGGGAGATGCCAACACACGATCCCTCTCTGTCCCTCTTGAAAAGCACACGTCACATCTGCTTGCTATCAGTATTTATCTCACAGCGTGCGTCTGACTCATTTGGAAAACTCAAAGCACATGTTTATTCCTGCTGAGGAATCAGCCATTACTATAGAATTTTACAGGTCTTCTGTAACCAGAGTGCACTGTGATGAAGAGAACTGCCAGGGAGGCAGGCTGGGCTCTTGGTGCTGCTTGGTTTGATTATGTGGCTCTCAGCCCTGGCTGGGCTCTTGGTGCTGCTTGGTTTGATTATGTGGCTCTCAGCTTTGTACGTGGAGAGTACACCTTCTCATCCTCCACTGAGCTCTCTTTCACTTCCTAGCCTGGGTCACAACTAACTCCCCTTCTTAGCCAGTCACAGTGGGTGAGGACCCCAAAGCAAGCATGTCTGGGAAAGAGTGGCAGCAGGTAATGAGAATGAGAAACACACAGCTTGTTAGTTTCTGGAAACTAATGGCATTTGTGCAGCAACTCAAAAAGTCTTGGTCACAAAACAAAATCCACATGCTCTTCCTTTTCTTATCCCTGCTGTCTTTGGGATGGCTCCCAGTGACTGTAACACAGTTCTCACATTGGGCTTCTCTGTACCACCTAATCTGATTTCAAGTGGCTTCTCCAACAACACTGAAGATGAGGGCAATGTGAACCTATGTTACTTGGGCCTACATAAAGCCACACTCTGGGCTGAAGAGTGAAAATTCATTAGAGTGTTTTGTCTGCTGGATCTTTTTTTCTCATTTTTGACTCTATTCTGCCAAAATTCATAAATCCATGAGAGGGCAACCTAAATACAACATAAATGCCTTTGTGTGAGTTAGGAAAAGGTGCCCCTCCAGGCAGATCAGCTCTTCTGGAAACCTTTCTGCACAGCCAAACCTGCACAACTGAATGCAGCAGCCCTGGCAAGAGCTCCTACACCTTTTTCTATCCAGAGACCTTAAAACTCTAAAGTTTACTTGCCTTAACTGGGAAAAGCCACATTAGGATGACTGAACGCAAGAGGTCAAAGGTTTGAATCAAAACCTACCATGGGTCATCTGGGTGGCTCAGTCAGTGAAGCGACCTACTTCGGCTCGGGTCATGATTACACGGTTGATAGGTCTGAACCTTGCTTCAGGCTCTGTGCTGACAGCGTGGAGCCTGCTTGGGATTTTTCTCTCTCTGCCCCCTCCCCTGTTCACACTCTATCTCTGTCTCTCAAAAATAAACATTAGGGGCGCCTGGGTGGCTTAGTCGGTTAAGCATCCAACTTTCGCTTAGGTCATGTCTCACGGTTCGTGGGTTTGAGCCCCGCGTAGGGCTCTGTGCTGACAGCCAGCTCAGAGCCTGGAGCCTGTTTCAGTCTGTGACTCCCTCTCTCGCTGACCCTCCCCTGCTCACGCTGTCTCTCTCTCTCTCCTAGAAATAAAACATTAAAAAAAATTTTTTTTAATAAAATAAAATAAACATTAAAAAAAAAAAGCCCTACCATATACTTCTATTTGTGTTCTCTGAAGGCTGAGTCCCACAGAGGGCTGGATGGGGAAACTGGCATGAATTAGCTGTACCCGACAGGCCTCCATCTGGCCAGATGAGCTGGTAATCCTCAGTTTGCCCAAGAACCAGCTGCCAGATGGAACTTGTTGCTTTGGTGACTTTGTGTCCACTTTCTTAAGCTGCTTCCTTAGTTCTGCATACCTCTGGAACGACAGGGGAATTTCCTGTCCTCCTGGTTTGTATATACCCTACTTCTCATCAGTGGCCTCTATCATCCCTCAGATTTTGCAGGCAGGCCTGTTCTCTGTGGCCACTCCCACATTTGAACAGACCACCAAACTCTGACCACTAACTTTAGTAGGTGCCATCTCCTAGTTCAATGGGTTCCAAGCATTTGAACATATAACCCCCAACTTCATTACTTTATTTATTTCTTGTTAACTTATAAATTATCTACACAGGCTATCACATCATTCCTTAGTAGTTCAAGGCACAAAACAGCTATCGTAACAACTGTACATGTAAATTTTCATCCATATCCCCCAGTGACATTTTAATAATTTTGATGATTTTCTGGCTAACTGCTTGGCAAATCACAACAGACTGTCAATGTTTCTACCCTGTAACACTGTTACCTTGTAATGTGATTAGCAAACCATTTCTGGGAGGAATGGAAGTGTTTCCTGTGCCCATTTTTTTGTCTATTTGATTCTCTCAGGGATGTACTGTTAGAATGCCATCTTTTGACAATAAACTATTTGTAAAAAAAAAAAAAGGCACTGGAAAAGGAGAAATTAACATAGACCTTCAATGTACAATGGGGTTATGTCCCAACAGACCACATGTTGAAAACGTTGTAAGAGGAAAATGCATTTAATAAACCTGACCTACAAATATATATATATATATATATAAAAAGAATGCTATCTTTATTATTTTTTTATTTTTTATTTATTTCTAGGAGACAGAGAGAGACAGCATGAGCAGGAGAGGGTCAGAGAGAGAGGGAGATACAGACTCTGAAATTGGCTCCAGGCTCTGAGCTGCCAGTCAGCACAGAGCCCGATGCGGGGCTCGAACCCACGAACCATGAGATCATGACCTAAGCGAAAGTTGGACGCTTAACCGACTAAGCCACCCAGGCGCCCCTAGAATGCTATCTTTAATCCATGGTTCCTTTATAGGAGTCTTTATTTTTATTTATTAATTTTTTAATGTTTGTTTATTTTTGAGAGACAGAGTGTGAGCAGGGGAGGGACAGAGAGAGAGGGAGACACAGAATCCAAAGCAAGCTCCAGGCTCTGAGCTGTCAGCACAGACATGGAGCTCGAACCCATGAACCACGAGATCCAACCCGAGCCGAAGTCGGATGCTTAACCAAATGAGCCACCTAGGCACCCCTATTTATTTTTTTAATGTTTGTTTATTTTTGAGAGAGAGAGAGTGAGCAGGGGAGGAGCAGAGAGAGAGGGAGACACAGAATCCAAAACAGGCTCCACATAACCTGTCTGTAGAGAGCCTGATCTGGGGCCTGAACCCACAAAATGTGAGATCATGACCTGCACCAAAGTCAGATGCTTAACCAACTGAGCCAACCAGACATCCCATAGGGGTCTTTTAAAGTCACATGTTCGTTTTGTGGGGGTTAAAGCTAGACAATACAACTGTTAAATCCATTCAACTAGCTAAGTACCCATAACCAGCCATGGAGTATTCTCTGCCTTTGAAGACTTGGAAACAGAAGTATAAAGACTGGCCCACTCTTTCACTTAGGGTTAATACTATGTCACCCAGCCAGGAAAAAATGCACTGGATTTTATAGCCACCAGAAACATGAGAGTTTCACAGCTGACTCCACATCTACATCATTTCTGGTTCAGAGCACTTCCTAGCAAGAGAAAGGAAGTTACAGATACCATGTATGTCCAAATGTCTTAAGTGCCTCCAAAGGGAAGCAGGTAAAGTATACAACTTAACTTTCTAGGCTTAAAAAAATAAATGAATAAACAGGGTCTGTCTTCACTCATCTTTCCTCCAAGGGCACTTCAAAAAAAGCACAGGAGCTGCGTAGAAGACAAGAGCAAAGGGCATGCTATTCCTCCCTCCCTTAGCCCACATTGCCTCACCTTCCACAACAAAAACACCTATAGTCTTAACACCTTCCGTAAATTGATTTTGTCACCCCATTCTAGGTTTGAAAAATTAGACCTGCTATATACATTTTCAATCCCAAGGGTCACAATTTCTAGTTTTTGAGGAATGTTGCTACTTATCCAAGAAAAGCAACCACCAACAAGATGAAAGGAACTAGCCACAAATTCCCCTTTCCACCCACTCCTACAGTAAAAGCACAAGATCAGCGCATTTCTCCAATGTTGCCAATGAAGACTTTTCTCCAATGCTTGAAAACTGGCCCTTCTAAGCCAGGTCTCCTCTCTGTGCACAAGTCTCTGTCTCTGAGGGCAGAAGCATCTCTGTGCATTCAGTGGGCCTCATGCAGGTAAGGGGATCTGGGGAAAGGGTGGGTAAGCTGACTTAGCAACTTAGCAGGGTCAGCTTCAGGAAATTCTATAGATGGGAAAAGCAGATCCAAACTGTGTAAGAGTTAGAGGAATCAGTTAATCAATCATAAGTTAATTCTAAATTAGATTCTCCACTGAACTATCTAACTCCGTGGCATCTGTAATGAAGTTCAAAGAAGTCAGTAATTATAAAGAACAAGAAGAAAACCAGCACTGAAGCCAACTGAGGGTACAAATTGAGACATCCAGAATCCCCAGCCTTTTCTGAGGTGGGAGGAACATGTAAGCTGACAGCTTTGACCTCAAGTTCTACGTGCTGACTCTTTTTGCACTACTTGGAGGCATTTATATATTGATTCTAAGTGCCCATGCACATAATACAAGAAGAAAAGAAGGAATTCAAAGCTGGCCTATATGGAGTATCCAGACTTAAATCCTAACCTAAACATATCCAAATTCCTCTGATCTTGTTAAGATCAATTTAAGCAAACAAAGCAGGTCTAAATAATGCCAACCAGTTGAGGGCCACCCATGTAACCCAGGCTACTTTATCAGCAGCTCAAGGCACTATTTATAAAAAGCAAAACCAATCAAATAAACCAACAAAACACACACACACACACACACACACACACACACACACACACACACACAATGCCATCTCAGAAAATGTACAATGGAGTCTGAGGTTGAGGACATTTTCCACCCTGTCTCAGGCTTGAATATCAGATGACTGGGTGGGGACCACCAGCGCTAGAGACCTGGGGTATGTTACAAGGAAATGAGCCAGGAGAGCAACTTACGTGAAAAGGTACTTCTTGGGGCACCCAGGTGGCTCAGTCGGTTAAGGGTCTGACTTCAGCACACATCTTGCAGTCTGCAAGTTCAAGCCCTGCGTCACTGGGCTCTGTGCAGACAGCTCAGACAGAGCCTGGAACCTGCTTCAGATTCTGTGTCTCCCTCTCTCTCTGCCCCTCCCTCCCTCACGCTCTGTCTCTCTCTCTCAAAAATAAATAAATATGAAAGGAAGGAAGGAAGGAAGGGAGGGAGGGAGGGAGGGAGGGAAGGAAGGAGAAAGAGAAAAAGGGAGGGGGAGGGAGGAGGGAGGGAAGGAGAAAGAGAAAAAGGGAGGGAGGGGGAGGGGGAGGGAGGGAAGAAGGAAGGAAGGAAGGAAGGAAGGAAGGAAAGAAGGAAGGAAGGAAGGAACCTCTCACTCCCAGGTGACAGCTCTGTGCCCCTGTAGCTGTTCCTACTAGCTGGAGTCCTTTCTGTCACACCCTTCACAATAGCAGGCCATGCTCTGCCATCCATGTCATGTTATTCACGAATTTATTTGTCCATTTAGCAAATATTTATTGAATTCCTCCTAAGGGTCAGGCCCTGGGGATATACACATAAATGGAACACACACAGCCTCTACCTTCATTTGGAGCTTTCTCTAAGTCTCTGGCAGGCTGTTTGCTTGAGTTTTAATCCTGGTTAACATGTAGATGCTGTGGGGCAGAACTAGACTTGGCTATTGCCAGTTGTTAGTTAAGCAGGGTTTTCAGACCGATGCTGAGTGCCTGGAAGGAAGCACTAGGACAGATGGAGGGGGAAGGACCACAGTAGAGCACTAGGGAAATTGATTTTCATCTGTTGGGACTAGCCCAACCTATAACAGACCCTGGTTCCTGGCTCAGTCTTCAGACAACCCTTGTTAAAGGGTGTACATGGGGGCAATGACTGGAGAGGCTATATTTATTCAGTCTATAGAAAGTTCCAAGACACAGTTTTAGCTAGACATTCAGCTCTCTCTTTGTATAAGTGGTTAACCCTTTTCATCTTCATTTCTGTCCTCAGTGCATAACTCTTGATAGTGCTCAGGAGGAGTAAAACTGCAAAACGTCAGTGGCAAGTGGGTATCTAGCAGCTGGAAAGGGCTCACATTAACTCTGATCTGGATAACCTCTGGATACTGGATAATGAAGCACTGGTATGCTCTAAGAGTCGAGCAACATTCAGCTTAAATCATTGCCAATTGAGTGTTCAACAGTTTCTAGAGTAAATAGATCCTTCTGATCTAAGTTCGTGCACTTGGAATAACCAATAATGTATAGTTAAACATGTAATAAAACTTCAGGGAAAAGAGAGTCCAGGGCGTGCAGGGGAAATGAGCTATTACTCCTCTGGCATGGAAAGGCCATTGTGTTTCATGTATGATTTGACCATGCTTCAGGAAAGCAATTTTGGCTTTAAATGGCACATTTCCTTTCTTCTTTTATTAGGCTTCCTGAAGGGTTATTTCACTCCAGGTACTTTCTTATTCTGAGTAGTATTTCAGCTGTTTCGTGCAAACCCAGAGATCTTGCAGAGATCTCAGTAATATTTGGTATGTCACTAATGGTCAACAACGGGCAGACTGTGGTTCTGGAATCCTGAGTTGCATACTTGAATCCGTGATGGATGTTTATAACTGTCGGAATGTGTCTTCAATCATCACAGAAATGCCTGAGCACATGGCTGGCTGTTGTGCAATGGAAGACGTGACTGACCATGTTTCTTAAGATGGGCATTTGTGCCATTATTTATTATTGTTCTGGTAACATTTACTATTTTCGAGGGCTTGTTGTTCTGTTTTAAGAAATAACAATTTGAGTGTTATCCGCTCCCCAAAAGAAGTAGCTTCAACCTTCCTTCCCTGAGTTTTGGAGCACGGCAGCATCTGGGAACATATGGTTTCGGCTTCCTGAAAAATAAACTTTCCTTCCTTATTTTGTTAAGATGCATTTTTTTATTCCTAGTGAAACCAAGGCTAGATTAGTTAGTGGAATTGTATTTCCTTGGAACTTATCTACACAGGAACATCAGTCTCATTAGAGCCTCTGGAGGCAGGGGCTAACGGAATGTAGACTATCTTACACATGAATGTCTTCTAAACACGAAGCAACAATTCTTACCTAGGAGCTGCATACATATACTTTTTTCAACACTATCTGCACTCAGGCTTGCTTCAACCTTCTCAGTAGTTAGGTATCTAAAATTAGTTACTCATGAGTGAAATAAAATATTTGTATTTGCATTATAGTTCTTCAGATCTGTAACCAGCTAACACCAGCTGGCTTTTTAAATAATTCCTCTGTAAAATCTCCAGCAACTCCACCACTCAAAGAAATGCAGTTACCTTTGGCTTCCTTACAGGGATTCAACCCCGATTCCAAAGGAAACAGACCAGATTTTCAAAAAGCCAAATGGTCCTTGGCGCCTTAGCTGCTCATGAAAGTACAATTATTATCAACAGAAAAGATACTTTCTAATTGTCGCCAAGGACTTGTCCTCAGTGTTCTGTGCTGTTCTCGGACCAAAAGTCTCTAGGTGTCATGGGCGGGGCCATTGCCAATACATGACTTAGCTCCACCGTGTATCCTCTTGGCATCTCAATGTTCTTGCTTATGAAGCTGGGCCATCTTATCCTTTAGAAAATCTCCGCAAGCACCTCAAAGGAATATACTCATATACCTGCTTCAGTATAATTCCTGGGGGCATGGCACTGGCCACATCATGTTGCAGGAGGCTTCACAGCAGGTTTCAAACCTTCTTTTTTCAGGGTCCAGGGACAGAAAAGCTGAAAACTAGCTGTGTTACATGATGACCTGGAACTCAGAGGACCCAAAGTGGCCTGAAAGGGATGGGTGGCTTCGGAAAGAACCAACACTTAACTCTGACAAAGGCTTCCACCTTACGCCAGCAGAAAGAACTATATACTGGAAAGCACAGTTAATACACTCTGAGTCCAACTGTTGCTTTACCACACTTTATGGTTTCCTCACCTGTACAATGAGAGTTGGATATTCAACAACCTTCAAGACACCTTCATGTTCACTGTGTTATTCTGTAATTCCATTCTAGTCAGAATCATGTCCTAGCAGACTGTGATCAAGCAAAGCTGCAGTGTAACTGTATGAAACAGGCAACTTATGATAGCCTGGCCACTTGCCTACTGTAATCTAAAAGATCCAGAACTTCTACTTTCACATAATAAAGGCTTTCGCAGTTGTTGATATAGGGCTATTTTCATGGCTGACACAATTCCACTCCCACCCCCAGCCCCACCACGGGCAGCAATGAACATTTGTTCCTTGCTTTCGGGTGTGTGTGTGTGGAAGCCTCTTGATGGGTTAGGTGTGCACAAAAGCAGAACAAGTGTACTGGGCACAAAGTGACTAAACAACTATGAGCTGAGTTGCCAATCTGGGGGAGAATCTAAAGTGTTATATAGTGACGGTGCTTCTGACAATGAGCAGTCCATGTTCATTTCTTTAAGGGTTAAGTTACTCTGCCCTTCAAAAGGACTTTTTAACTTCCCATCTGTAGCCTTAGCATTCAGAAGATTGCTAATCCTGAGAGGACTTTTAAATACTTGCTTCTTAAGAGCTAAACTTTAAGATATAAAGACTAACAGCTATGTGTAACTAGCTATGAAAGACCTTGAGGTAAGAAGTGCAAACCAGACCAAGTGGGACAAGATCATGATAGAAAGGACTCAGGTGGAACCAGAGCTCCACTAAGGGTGACCAAATCCTCAGTGAGTTGGAACCAGCAACTGATAGCCAAACACCTTATCTTCTTTATGGCTTGTGATGTCTACACAAGTTGTATAAGGTCCTTACTTATCAGACGGTTTGTTTTTAATCATTCTCCCAAAATTCCTTTGTTGTCTTCATACAGACCCTGGATTTAAAAAACAACAACAATAACAACAAAAACTTTCAGAGGTTGTTGTAAATAAACATATAACCTGGGTAGACACAGGTGCCTATAAAAGACAAGATTCTGATGCCCAGAGTGGGAAAATGCAGACTAACAGCACCTATTTGCCAAACCTTCCAATTCACGGAAGACAAACAGCACTGGGTATGCTGAAATGCACAAAACAAGAGCATATGAAGCAAAGAGTATTTTCTTTTACCTTCAAAGACTCTCTACTATCGAACCTTCTGAAAAGACAGCTTGGAATGAAAACCCATCAATCCAATTTGAGTTGGAAATTTCAGTCCAAGAAATAAATGGAGACAAAAGATTAAAAAGTTGTATTTCCATTAGCTAACCAAAGCGGAGAGCTGACAAAATTATCCAGCTTGGGCAAAACTAAAAGACCTTTCAAATCTAAAATGTCCACACTCTCTCTCCGGGGCTGATTTTGTCAGGTTGCTGAGCAGCCTTCTCATTCTCCTGAAGCCATGCAAACATGTAAAAGGAATGGTCCTTTTGGAAGACATTTTGTCCTCACATACCTATGGTTCTAAAAAAAAATGGGGGGGGGTGTCTTTTGCTGCTTCGGAATTGGAAGGACTCCAAGATCCAACCCAGGGCATCTTCCTTTTTTCCCCAAATGTATTCCTAGTTGGGCTTTATTTACTTTAGGCAAAATGAGAATAGCAAAACCATCTGAAAATTAAGCATAAAATGAAAACTCTGGTGTTTTGATCTTCACACACAGCAGCCCTGATGTACTGGTAGGATACAGTCATGAAAGCACACCTCGATGAACTTTGGTGACTTCTTCTGATCTCTCAAAATCTGTTTATTCCCTTGAACGAACAGTTCCCGTAGCTTTATTAGCAATTGCTTTTCAAAGTTTAGGAAAAATGGGGGAAAGAGCAAATGATAAAACAAGAATTCATTCCTCTGCCAGCTATTTACAAGATACTAAAATAAATTAAAATTTACTCTAACAATATAGAATCCCGAAGTGTCTTTCATATGTTTAAAGATAAGATCAGTGTGATAGAAATTTATGAGGCACTGGCTTATAGTGTTATAACCAAGGCTTTTTTTGACCAAGTCATGAACTTGTGTTGCTGAATAAAATGAAATATTCAAAAGACAAACAGAGCCACATCTTAATATAAAGTGGGACTAAGGATGGGACTGTAAAAATTGAATGAAAAATTAGCCACTCAGGAGTGCCTGGGTGGCTCATTTGGTTAAGTGTATGACTCTTGGTTTTGGCTCAGGTCATGATCTCATGGTTTGTGAGATCAAGCTCTGCATCAGGCTCTGTGCTGACCGCACGGAGCCTGCTTGGGATTCTCTCTGTTCCGCTCTCTCTGCCCCTGCCCCACTTCACACTCGTGCTCGTGCACACTCTTTCTCTTCCCCAAAATAAATAAAAACTTAAAAAAAAATAGCCATTCCAAAACAGGACTTTCAACCAGGCTGATCTATTCATGGCTGTGTGGATGGGAGCCAATACAAATGAGTCACAGATACGCAATGATGGGGACTTCTGGTTTACCTTCTCATCTCCCTCTCACCCAACCCCATCCTATTGTCCTCTGGTTACATCTACTGGACTCTGACTCTTGCCTTTGCCTCCCTTTCTGGCTCCCTCCTTGCCCCTTAGACTGGCATGGGACACTAGCCTGGCACTCAGTGCTTTTTAGGATTGGCTTGTACCCCTCTTTGGTTCATTTTGCTTTTGTGTCTTTGAATAGCCACCTCCCCACTCAGTGCTGGACTCTAGATGCCAAGTTCAGCTTTGAGCATCTGGCCAACACTCTGAGCAGACTGATCCCAGACCACCAGGACAGACAACTAGTGTGCATTAACAATGGGTACCATAAGGTGCCTTTACCCCCCCACCCCCCGCCCCAGTTTGCTCTTCCTGTGATGAGACCACTTCAGCTAGGCTATGTTTTGATAGGAAGGTACCGTGTTCCTTGATTTCACAGCTGCTTCTGCTAGAAGGGCATAAGTATAAAGGCCAAGAATCAGACCAAGCTGGCTGAGGGAAGCACCGGGGCAGGAATGTGAGCTTCTTGTGGCTGAACTGCATCCCTAGCATCAATGTTGAGGTGGAACCTTAAAGAAATGTCCATCCCAACCGCACTTCAAAAAACCTTTCCTTATGATGTCTAGAGGGACATAAAGTATGAAAAGTCTCAGAAACGGAAAAGGTGTCAAGAAGTCTTAGTTAAAAAGTAAATGTATTAGAACCAATAAGATGTACATATGTATAGAAGGAGATTTATTATAAGGAATTGGCTACTGTAATTATAGAGGCTGAGAAGTCCCAAGACTGGCATTTGGCAAGCTATAATCCAGGAGAGCAGATGGTGTTAGACTGAAAGCCAATTGAGACCCAAGAAATACTAGTGTTTCAGTTCAGCCAAAGGCAGGAAGGGACCAAGGTTCCAGCTCAAGGCAGTCAGACAGAAGGACCCAGTTACTCCCAAGAGGGTCAGCCTTTTTGTTGTATTCAGGTCTTTGACTAATTGTAGATGACCATTCATATCAAGGAGGCCAAACTGCTTTACTCAGCCCACTGATTTAAATGTTAATGTCATTCCAAAACACTCTTACAAACACACCTAGAATAAATATTTGATTAAATGTCTGGGCCCGGTCAAGTAGACACACGAAATTTAACCATCACAGAAAGTAATCTTAGAAATTACAGGAAGCAATGAGACTGCAAGGTGTCAATCCTGGCTGCACATCAGTCACCTGGGGACTTTAGAAATAGCTGCCTGGGCCCCATCCGGGCCAATAATCAGAATCTCTGTGGGATGGAACCTGACATAATTAAAAAAAACAAAAACAAAAAACTTCTCAATGATCTGATGTGTGGTCATAACTGCAAAGCTCTGGGCTAAAAGGAATACAATAAATGTCTGGACAAACAATGAACAGATGGAATCCAGTTGCTGGCCCTAGCCTAGCAGATGACTCTTTAGTAGGTCTTCTTCAGAATGCAAGAGGTTAAGTCAATTTCTCTGGTTTTCAGCTTAGGAGGATTTTCTAGCTTGGCGTGGGGAATGTGTCCTGGAAAGAGTATGGGTTTCAGGGTCTGAAAGATTTAGGTTCAATCCCAGCCTACTACACAGTTATTTTATCTCTCACAATCCCCCACCCTGCATTTCCTAACTGGTAAACTAGGGATAATGATGGCTGAGTCAACACTCTTAGAAGGTCACTACAATGCCTGACCCTGACAGGATACTAGCAAAGGCCATTCTCTTTCTCTAAACTCAACAGGGATCAAGTATTATTAAAACTGAGAACCAAAAACGTTACCATCATACATGTAATCCCATCTATGTTTCAATACATAAATTATACATCACATAACACATCTCTTTTAGCAGTCTTTCTTTTCAATCACTATCTTGTACCAAAAACTCCTGTCATTCATAAACAAAAAAAAAAAGATGTCAGATTTTAAGTTGAAAAGAAATGAATGCAGTATTAAACCTGAATTACTCATAGCTGTCTCAAAGTTGAAACTCTCCAAGGAATTCAAGTATTGCCAATATTGGGGGGGGGGGGGTTGGGGGGGATGGGGAAAGTAAAAGGGAAGAAACAGATTAAGATAACTTCTTTAAGTCAAATTTCAGAGACGGGAAGTAGGTCTAAAATCAATGTGTACAGAGCCCCTCAAAAAATAACTTTTCCTCAACTTATTTCACACCAAAATAGGGGTTGAAATGCCTAACTCAGAAATGATTGTGTTCAATAATTATTATTGGCTTTTTAACCTTAAATGGAGGCAAGATTCTTCAAAACTAAAGAATATCATTTGGATATTCTGACAGCAGACAAATTTTTTAAGTTCTCCTTTCCCCAAAATGTGATCATTCCTATAGAGTGGCAATGACTTGTTTTACTTATGATTTTGTATATATTTATTTACTTAGGCAATCAGTCCATTACATTGCGAGCACAACTTACATGGTGGTACTAGAACACACTAACATGGAGGGATCTCTCACTTATTTGCTCTTATAGGTATTTGTTAATTTTCTTCTGTAAGTATAGGACTCCTCTCTAACTATGGAGGTGTATATACATTTATACACAAAAACCACACCCATAAGGATATGGTTCATCTAACTGAAAACTGATGTGGACCTGCATGGGATTTATTAGGTATGCACACGCAAAAGAAGCAAGAAAGATCATCTCTGTCCTGGTTGAGTTAACAAGCTGACAGAGGCATGTCGTGGAAGAAACATGTGAACAAAACTGGCTTCAAACTCTGGCTGTGTCAATTGCTAAATTGTGTGATCTGGAACAGTTACTTAATTTCTCTAAACTTTAGTTCTCACCTCTGCAAAATAGGTTTAATAATACCTTCCCTGTAGCATTATTTTCAGGATTAAGTGAAATTATGCATAAAGTACCAAGCACATGGTAGACACTTTTCCTCTTACATAAACCCGAGAAACAAATATTTCCTACAGGTGGTTTGGTGTCCTTCTGGTTTGTTAAGTAGTACAGCGTGTTTGTACAATATTGTGCTTGAAAACCAAGCTGACTAAAACTTAAAGATCCAGGACTTCCAGCTTCCAGGGAGATGAAGTAGATGTACTAGCTCCCATTTTTCCTACTAAGTAAAACTGACATGCTGGACATCAGATATTAAACAAATGTGAGATTGAGAAGAAAGAAAAGGGAGACTAGTTAGAGACCTCAGGACACATGAAGAACAGAGTAGTGAGTTGTTCTTAGTTCTTTTATGTCAAATACCCCAACAAAAGACTGCTTTTTCAAGGAAAGGGACAGCCTTGCAAGGTAGTAAACTTTTAAATTAACAAACACTGTGCTCCAGCCAAACATCACACACACACACACACAAAATGTAGCCCAACCTCCATCTGTGCCAGCAAAGCCCAGGTAGGGAGCCTAGACTTCCACCCCTGTGAAAGTAATAAGGTGAGGTAGTAATAAGGTGCCTGAATACCCACAATGGGGTGGTGGTGGTGTCAGGGAATGCCCAGTTGAGAGTCAGGACTTTCATTACGGTCTAGTGATAATGAGGCCACCCTGCCTGTGGTGTCAAAGGAGATCCTCACCCCTGCCCAGCAATAATAGTTAATAGTAGTTAATAATGATAATAATGAGTAATAATGACAGCTCTCAAGTGTCAACACAGGCTGAGTAGGGGTCCTGAACGTCTGCCTCCATCTGCCGTAATGAGGCAATTTCCAGGCCTTCTCCTGCCGAAGGCCTGAGAAAGCCAGCTTAACACAGGGTTTTAGTAAGATCCAGAGTCTCATAAAATAATATGAAAATATACCAGTTTCAATTGAAATCATTTGTCATACCAACAAACAGAAAAATCTCAGACTCAGTAAAAAATGATAATCAACAGATGCCAGTAATGAGGTGACAAGAGATTTTAGGATTACCTGACAAAGATTTTAAAGCAGCCATGATAAATTGCCTCTATGAGCAATTATGAATACATTTCAAATGAAAAAAGTTAAAATGTTAGAAAAGAAATAGAAAGTTTCAGTATAAAACCAAATGACCTAAAGAAGAATGAAATGGAAACTTCAAGCAAACAAAAAATACAATAACTAAAATAAAAAGCTCTTTGGAAGGGCTCCACAGAACAATGGAGGGAAAAGAGGAAAGAAACAGTGAACTGGAAGACAGAAGAGTAAAAATTACCCAATCTGAATAGATAGAAAATAGATTAAAAAGGAAATGAAGAGAACTTCAGGAACCTTTTAGAAAAATCTAACATTCATGTCATCAGAGTCTTGGAAGGAAAAGAGAAAGAGGGAGGAGCTGGAAAAGTATTTGAAGAAATAATGGCTGATAAAACTTCTTAAATTTGGGAAGAGACATAACCTACAAGTACAGAAGCTGAGTGAATCCCAACCAGGATAAAGCCAAAGAAATCTATGCCAACACACATTATCATTAAACTTCTGAAAACAAAAGACAAAGAAAATATTTTGAAAGCAGCAAGAGAGAAACAACACTTTACCTACAGGGGAAAAGCAATTCAAACAATAGTGGCTTTCTCATCAGAGAATATGGAAGTGGGAATGAGATTTTTCAAGTGCCAAGAGAAAACAACTGTGAATATAGAAGCCTATACTCTGCAAAAACATACTTTAGGAGGAATGGAGAAATGAAGACACTCTCAGAAGAAGGAAAACCAAGAAAAGTTGTAGCCAGAAGATCCATTCTGAAAGAATAGCTGAAGAAAGTTCTCTAAACAGAAAAGAAGAAACTGGAACGTCAAGAAGAGACAGTAAACAAAAAAGGAGATAAATGTAATAGACTTTTATCTTTCTTTGGAGTTTTCTAAATTATGTTTGATGGTGAAGCAAAATTCACAGGACTGTTTGATGTGGTTCCAAATGTATGTAGACAAACTACTTAAGACAAGTATATTATAAATGGAGGAAGGTAAAGGAAGGTAAGGTTTCTACACTTCACTTGAGTTGGTAAAAAGAAAATAGCAGTAGGCTGTGATAATTATGTAGATATATAATATAGTATTTATAGCTACCACTAAAAGAAAAAGATACACTCAAAAACACTATGGATAAGTTAAAATGGAATTCTAAAAAAGTTCAGATCACCCACTGGAAAGATAAAGAAACGGAGGAAGGAAGGAAGGAAGGAAGGGATGGAGGGAGGGAGGGAGGGAGGAAAGAAGGAAGCAAGGAAGGAAAGAAGGAAGGAGGGAAAGAAGGAAGGAAGGAAAGAAGGAAGGAAGGAAGGAAGGAAGGAAGGAAGAAAAGAAAGAAAGAAAACAGAGAACAATGACCAAAAAATAAAAATAAAACAGCTGACTTAAGCCCTAACATATCAATAAAAGCAGTAAGTGCAAATAGTTTAAATAAACCAATTAAAAGACAGGCAATGGGAGAACATATTTTAAAATGTGACTTAAGAATATGTTGTCTACGGGGCGCCTGGGTGGCTTAGTCGGTTAAGCGTCCGACTTTCGCTTAGGTCATGATCTCACGGTTCGTGGGTTCGAGCCCCGCTTCGGGCTCTGTGCTGACTGCCAGCTCAGAGCCTGGAGCCTGTTTCAGTCTGTGACTCCCTCTCTCTCTGACCCTCCCCTGTTCACGCTCTCTCTCTCTCTCCTAGAAATAAATAAAATATTAAAAAAAAAAAAAAAAGAATATGTTGTCTACAAGAAACTCATTTCAAATATAGCAATATAGGAAGGTAAATTCAAGTAAGAGGATAGAAGAAGATATATCAGGCAAACATTATCAATGAAAAGCAGGAGTTGTTATATTAATATCAGATAAAGTAGACTTCAGAGAAAATAAAATGACCAGAGACAGAGAGGGACACTACATATTGATAATAAGGGTCACTCCAACAAGACATGGAAATCCTAAGTGTACATGCACCAAACACTAAAACTGCAGAATATGTGAAGCAAAAACTGATAAGATTAAAAGGAGAAACAAACAACTTTAGAATTATGGTTGAGGAATTCAACACCATTCTTTCAACAATTGGTTGAAAATGATTTTTAAACAGCAAATCAGCAGGACATAGAAGAACTCAACACCATCGACAACCAACAGGATCTAATTATAATTTCTAGAACACTCTGCGTAACAACTGCAGGATATATACTCTTTACAAGTGCCCACAGCACATATACCAAGATAGAACAAATCCTGCGCTAGAAAACAAACATCATCAATTTAAAAGAGTTTAAATCATACAAAGTATGTTCTCTGATCACAATGGAATCAAACTATAAATCAGTAACAGAAAGGTAACAGTAAAATTTACAAACACTGACACTAAATAACAACCTGCTAAGTAATCCATGGGTCAAAAAGGAAATCTCTGTGAAATAAATACAATGAAGTGATGAAGATGAAAATACAACATGTCAACCTTTGTGGGACACAGATAAATTAGTGCTGAGAGGAAAATACACAGCACTAAATGTAAACATTACAAAAGAGGAGGGCACCTGGGTGGCTCAGTTGGTTGAACATCTGACTCTTGGTATCAGCTTAGGTCATAGTCTCACAGTTTGTGGGACTGAGCCCTGCATTGGGCCCTGTGCTGAGAGCACAGAGCCTGCTTGAGATTCTCTCTCTCCCTCTGCCCCTCCCAGCTCATGCTCTCTATCTCTCTCAAAATGGATAAACTAAAATAGAAGAAGAAGAAAAGTCTGAAATCAATAATCTAAGGTCCCTGCTCAAGAACCTACAAAGAAACAAAATAAACCCAAAACAAGCAGAAGGAAGGAAATAATCAAGATAAGAGCAAGAACCAATGAAAATTAAAATGCAAAAACAGCAGAGAAAATAGTAAAATGAAGAGCTGGTTCTTTGCAAAGATAATAAAAGTGACAAACCTTCAGCAGGACTAACAAAAAAATACATATGTAAACTACCAATAGTATCAGGGGAAAAATGGGGTATCACTACAGACCTTGCAGACATCAAAGGATAATAAAGAAATATTAAGAACAATTCTACATGAATAAATTTGACAACTTATATGTAATGAACAAGTTCCTCAAAAAAAAAAAAAAAAACAACCCACAAACGACCTCAACTCACTTAACAAGAAATAATTTAAGCATATGTATTCTTATTTATATTGAGGAAAATGAATTTATGATGTATTCATTTTTAAAATGTGTGTTTCTTTTTGAAAGAAAGAGAGACAGTATAAGAGTGGAGAGGCAGAGAGAGAGGGAAACACAGAATCCAAAGCAGGTTCTGCACTGTCAGCACAGAGCCCAACATGGGGCTTGAACTCACCATGAGATCATGACCTGAGCCAAAGTTGGCCACTCAACCGAGACACCCAGGCATCCCATAGATTCATAATTTTAAAATTCCCAAAAAGGAACAGACAAATTGAAATAGCTAAAACATTTCTGAAAAAGAATCATCGAGTCAGAGGAATCAATTTACCCTATTTTAAGACTTTATGTAACTACAGTAATAAGATTGTAGTATATACACAATTCAGAACAGAGAACCCAGAAACAGATCCCCAAGTATGCTCACCTGATTTTTGGCAAAGGTACAAAAAAGCCATTCAAGAGAGGAAATTTAGCATTTCCAACAAAGTATACTGGAGTAATTAGACATCTATAAGCAATTCCCACACCTGATATAAAACTTGAATGCATCGAATACTTAAATATAAAACAAAAAACTTATAAAGAAAAAAAGATAGAACATCTTTAGGATCTCCAGTTAGGCAAAGAGTTCTTAGACTTGACACAAAAGCAAAATACATTTTTAAAAAACCTAATAAGTTGAACTTCACTAAAATTAAAAACTTTGCCTTTGGGAAAAAAATCCTGTTAAGAAGTTGAAAAGACAAGCTAGAGAGAGGGAGAAAATTTGCAAATTATATATTCAAACAATTAATACAGAATGTATACAGTATTTTCTAAAACTCAAGAGCAAAAAACAACCCCAAATAATTCAATTGGAACACAAGCAAAAGACACGAAGAGACATTTTGCCAAAAAGACAGACAGATGGCAACATCACCTGCCATTGGAATGATGTAAATTAAAACCAACATCAGCAGCCATTAGAGTAATGTAAATTAAAAGATATCCAACATCAGCAGCTGCTAGATATCCACCATCACCACTCATTAGAGTAATGTAAATTAAAACCACAAGGATATATACCACTACTCACCTATCAAAATAGCTAAAATTAAAAAAAAAACCAGTAACACCACCAAATGCTGGTGAGGGTGTGGAAAAATGAGATCATTCTAGAATGTGAATGGAATGTAAAATAGTGAGGCTACTCTGAAAACAAATTTGGGAGTTTCTTAAACAACTACATATGCAAATACTGTATGATCTAGGAATTGCATTTCTTGGTATTTATCCCAGAAGAAAAGGAAGACTTATGTTCACACAAAAATCTGTAAATGAATGTTTATAGCAGGTTTATTCATAATAGCCCCAAACTGGAAACAAATCAGATGTCGTTCAGTGAATGAATGACTATCTCATGGAATATTACCCACCAATAAAAAGGAATGAAGTACTAATACACACAACAATCTTAATGAGGCTACAGAGAATGCTCAGTGTTTGTGTGTGTGTGTGGAGGGGGGCGGGAAGCCAACCATGAAAGGTTATATATGGTACAATTCTTATTTATACATTTCTTGAAATGACAAAACTATAGAAATGGACAACTGATTAGTGATTGTCAGAGATCTGAGAAAGTGAAAGGGAGTTAAGTTAGTAAAGATATCTACTTACAGGAAATATGTGGGAACCTTGTGACAATGGACATTTTCTGTATCTTGACTCTACCAATGTCAAAATCCTGGTTGTGATGTTGTCCTATAGTTCTTTAAGATGTTACCATTGGAGGAAACTGGGTTACTTTTGGGGGAAACTGGGTAAAGGATACACAGGCTTACTCTGTATTATTTCTTACAAATGCATAAAAATTTACAATAATTTCAAAACAAAATTTAATTTAAAACTTAATGCTTCAGAGGTGACTTGCAAACTGGTAAGGAAAGTAAGCAAAAGCAAGACAAAAGAAGCAACAAATAAACTCTCATGCAAATGCTGACCCTTAGAAACAGAAGAACTTTTTTTTTTTTTAAATGTTTTATTTATTTCTAGGAGAGGGAGAGACAGCGTGAGCAGGGGAGGGTCAGAGAGAGAGGGAGTCACAGACTGAAACAGGCTCCAGGCTCTGAGCTGGCAGTCAGCACAGAGCCCGACGCGGGGCTTGCACCCACGAACCGCAAGATCATGACCTAAGCGAAAGTCGGACGCTTAACCGACTAAGCCACCCAGGCGCCCCAGAAACAGAAGAACTTTTAATTATCAACTAGTTTGACCTCTTAATCTGAAGATAAGAAATGGAAGTCCAGAAAAATGGAATAATTAGCACAGCTTTTCTGGATAAATGTGCAATAGCATGGAGGTTTATTCAGTTGCCTATCATACGGACATATGAACCTCATTACACTGTAATTCACATCTGTCTTTCTCCAACTACTCAATATTCTGGTGTTGAATATGTCAGGCCTAAAATAGGTTGGACTGAAAAAAAATAAATAAGAAATGATAATCAACAGCACTAGATCCTGGTCAGGCTACTGATTTTCACTGCCCTCAACTGAGTTATCATCATGCTAGGAGATGTGGGTGAAGTATTTTTAGGTGGGGAGAAAAGACTTTTAAAACTCTTTCTAGATTCTCCAGGTTTTTTTTTCTGTTAAAGAAACAAAAACATCCAACAGATCAAATTTCAAAAAGAACATGTTACTTGTACTGACCCACAGAAAATTCAGTTTGGGAACTAAGGAAAAAGCAAAAAGGTAACAAACACCAGCCGGGGACATATAGTGAAGTACTTATCACATGCTGGTTATTGTAGGCTCAAACATGAAACAGAACTGAGTTTCATAAGATTAACTGATGTAGAGGATAAAAAGAAAAGAAAGATGAATAAGGTCAGAGCCTGAAAAGGGACATACTGAGAGACACTGTCACAATATCTATGAGTTACAGGTCTCTAACTGCTCTCTCAACATTTTATTTAAAAATCTTGTTATTATATCCTACAAGAATTTCACAAGCCATTGAAAGTGGCTTCTGTGCCTCCTCTCTAGTAGGGAATCTCTTCTGTTATGAGCAGGGAGGTAATTTCAGATTTCCATCCACACGATGAGGCTTTGGGACACTTCCATGACCTGCTGTGCATGGCACTGTTCACATGCTTCTCTTGAATATGTCACGGGGAAGTACCAGCTCTAGTGAAGAGTGAAGTCCTTAATCAAAGGATAGATCTATCAATCAGAGTGATAAATCTCTTCACGTAAAGTATGTAAATAATAACGATAAAATTAAAATTAGAACACTCATCTTGCTCACATTCTGGACAGCACAAAATAAAGTATGGTTAACTACTTGAGGGGTTATAAAAAATGAAGAAGGGAGGAAAACGGCACTCCAGGTAGAGGGTCCAGCATGTGCAAAGGTATGGATGTGTGGGAAAGTATACGGGGTTTAAAGAACTCCGATAACTAGGAGGAGTGCATTAATTTTACATACATTTGTTGAAACCTGGGCCAGGCATTGTTCTCAGGGTTCTAGTGGTGACCAACTGACAAGGTCCCTTCTCCACAAATGTCTCTGAGACAGGGTATGGGGGTGAGGAAGACATGTAAAATAAACAAGTAAAGTAACATGAAAAATTTAATATTATTACACCAAGAATCAAAGTGGCTACTTTCAAATTGGGTCCTTCAGAAATCAGGTGGTGAACAGATCATCCAGGCAGAAAATCAGTAACGAACCTTTGCCTTAATAATATGTTAGATCAGGTGGACCTAACCAGTAAATACAACCATTCTCTCCAAAAGCAATGGAACACACACTTTTCTCAAGGGCATATGGAACACTCACTATGTTCAGGATAGAGCATATCTTAGGCTACAAAACAAGTGTTACTAAATTTAAGAAGAACTGCAATAATATCAAGCATCTTTTCTGGCCACAATGGTATGAAAGTAGAAATTAATGACAAGAAAAGTGGAAAACTCACAAATATGTGAAGATTAAACAACATGCTACTGATGGGATGAAGAAATGAAAAATCCTTGAGACAAATAAAAATGGAAATACAACAAACCAAAATTTATGAGATATAGTAAAAGCAGTTCTAAGAAGGACATTCAAAGCAATGAATACTACCTCAAAAAAAAAAAAAAAACAAGCAAAAATATCAAACAGCCTAACTTTATACCTCAAAGAAATCAATAAAGAAAGACAAAGTACAAGTTGGTAGAAGAAAGGAAATAACAAATATCAGAGCAGAAATGAATAAAATAGAGACCAAAAATAGAAAAGATCAATGGAACTAAGAGTTGGTTCACTGAAAAGATAAAATGACAAGCCTTTAGCTAGACTCACCAAAAAAAGAAAGAAAACTCAAATAAATAAAAGCAGAAAACGAAGAAGACATTACAACTGTCACCATGGTAATACAGAGGATTGTAAGAGACTACTATGAATAACTTTACACCAACAAATCTGACAACCTAGAAGAAATGAATAAATTCCTAGAAACATACAACTTGCCAAGACAGAATCATGAAGAAACAGAAAATCTGAAAAGATTGGTTACTAGTAAGAAACTGAATCAGTACTCAAAAACCTCCCAAAAGTCCTGGACTAGATGGCTTCACTAGTGATCCTACCAAACATCCAAAGAAGAATTAATACCAATCCTTCTTAAATTCTCACAAAAAAAATAGAAGAGAGAATTCTTTCAAACTCATTTTACAAGACCAGCATTACCCTGAAACCAAAACCAGACATGTATGGCACAAAAAAAGAAAATCCCACATCAATATCCCTAATGAACATAAACATAAAAAGCTTCAATAAAGTATTAGCTAACTGAATTCAATAATATAACAAAAGGATCATACACCATGATCAAGTAAGATGTATTCCAGGAATGCACAATGGTTCAACATCCACAGAAATCAATCATTATGATATAGCACATAATAAAATGAAGGATAAAATTCACACTATCATCTTAATAGATACAGAAAAGCATTTGACAAAATTCAACAGTAAAACACTCTCAACAAGAAGGGGTGCCTGGGTGGCTTAGTCGGTTAAGCGTCCGACTTTAGCTTAGGTCATGATCTCACAGTTCGTGGGTTCGGGCCCCGCGTCGGGCTCTGTGCTGACTGCCAGCTCAGAGCCTGGAGCCTGTTTCAGTCTGTGACTCCCTCTCTCTCTGACCCTCCCCTGCTCATGCTGTGTGTCTCTCTCTCTCCTAGTAATAAATATTAAAATATATATATATATAATAATATAAAATATATATATATTATATATATATACAAAACTCTCAACAAGCACTGGGTGTTATATGGAAACCAACTTGACCACTATTTAAAAATAAATAAATAAATAAATAAATAATTTTAAAAACCTCTCAACAGTAAATATAGAAGGAAAGTATATCAACATAATAAAGGCCACATATGACAAACCCATAGCTAACATTATACTCAATGGTAAAATGATGAAAGCGTTTCCCCTGACCACTTTTATTCAATGTAATATTCAACATAAAATCCAAGCCAGGGCAATTAGACAAGAAGAGGTAATAAGAGACATCCGAATTGGAAAGGAAGAAGAAAATTGTCATCATTTGTAGATGACATGGTATTATATACAGAAAACACTAAACTTCACCAAAAAGTGTTAGAGCTAATGGATGAATTCAGTAAAGCTGCATGATACAGAAATCTGTTCTATTTCTATATAATAATCACAAACCAACAGAAAAAAGATTAGGAATATAATCCCATTTACAATGACATCAAAAAGAACAAAATACTTAAGAAATTTAACCAAGTAGGTGACAGAGTTGTACACTGAAAACTATAAGACATTAATGAAAGAAATTAATGGAAATAAATAGAAAAATATTCTATGTTCATGGATTCAATGAATTAATGTTGTTATAATGTCCATACTAAAAAATAAAATAAAATAAAATATCCATACTACCCAGAGAAATCTACAGAGTCAACACAATCCCCATTGAAGTTCCAATGACATTTTTCACGAAAATTGTTTTATTTCCGTGAAAATTTTTGTTTGTTTTAACAATACTAAAATTTGTGTGGAACCATCAATAAAAGGCAAATATCCAAAACAAATTTAAAAAGAAGAAGAAAGCTGGAGGCATCATGCTTTATGATTTCAAACTAGATTTTGAAGTCACAACACTATGGTTCTGACATAAAACTGACACACGTCAATAGACCAGACCAGAGAGAACAGAAATAAACCTGCATATTTTTGGTCAATTATGACAAAGGTACTAAGAGTATACAATGAGGAAAGGCAGTCTTTTCAATAAATAGTTGGAGGATTGATGGATGGATGGATGACAAACTGAACACCCATATGCAAAAGAACGAAACTAGAGCAGTATCTTACACAATACACAAAAATTAACTCAGAATGGTCTAAAAACTTGAATGTAAGATCTAAAACCATAGAATTCCTAGAAGAAAACACAGGTGCAAGCTCCCTGACATAGGCTGTAATTTTTTTAATCTGACACCAGATTAAAAAGCAAAAATAAGTAGGACTCCATCAAATTAAAAGCCTTTGCACAGTAAAGGAAACAATCAACAAAATAAAAAGGCAACCTATGGAATAGGAGGAAATGTTTGCAAATGATACATCTGATAAGGGGTTAATTTCCAAAATATATTAAAAACTCATGTAACTCAATAGCAAAATAAAAAAACAAAAACTCAAAAAACATCTGATTAAAGAATAGGCAGAGGATTTAAATAGATATTTTTCCAAAGAAGATATACAGATGGCCAACAGATAGCATCAAGGAAATACAAATCAAAATTGTAATGAGATAAAACACCTCATACCTGTTAAAAAAAGATAGCTATATTCAAAAAGATAAGAAATAACAAGTGTTGGTAAAGATGTGGAGAAAAGGGATTCTTGTGCACTGGTGGTGGGAATGTAAACTGGTGCAGCCACTATAGAAAATAGGACAGAGGTTCCTCAAAATATAAAAACAGAAGTACAATACGATCTACCAATTCACATGTATTATTATTCAGTCAAAAAAAAAAGAATGAAATCTTGCCATTTGCAACAACTTGAATGGACCTTGAGGGCATTATGCAAAGTATAATAAGTCAAAGAAAGTCAAATACTATATGATCTTACTTATATGGAACCAAAAACAAAAACAAAAAAAAAACTTCTATTCAAGTTCATAGAATTCAGAGAATAGCCCAGTGATTTCCAGAGGCAGGGAGTGCAAAATTCCAGTTATAAAATAAATATATCTTGGGGGTGTAATGTATAGCACAGTGACTAAAGTTAACAATACTGTATTGCTTATTTGAAAGTTGTTAAGACAGTAAATCTTAAAAGTTCTCATCACAAGAAAAAAAATTTTTTGCTACATAAGGTGATAGATGTAAACTAGATCATTTCCCAATATATAGTTATCAAATGATTAAGTTGTACATCTGTAACAAATATAATGTCACATGTCAATTATACCTTAAAAACCTCTAAATCAATAACAATAATTTAAAACTAAGTCAGGAAGTGACTATTAAGCAGAGCGCTGAGTAACAAGGAGCTAGTCATATAAGATTACTGGGGAGAGGGAGTAGCTATTGCAGAGATCGCAACACAAGTAGAAGCTTGAGAAGTGAGAAAGGGCCGCTGTGGCAGTGGGGAAGGAATGTGTAACTAGGAAATATGTCCTGTAGCTTATAGCCAATGCTCAGAAATACTGCTTACATCTGAATGGAAAAATGGAAATATTTGCTAATGTTGTTTCAGCTTGAACAAATAACGAAATAATTTATTTCCTAGTTTCTTTGTGACATCTGCAGATGTATGGGAGATATTGGATCTACCCAAACATTTACCAAGATAGATTCAGATTTGGGCTCCAAACTTCTCATTTTCCTTACCGTCAGCCTGGCTTCCCCCTCCCTAGAACATGGCCACAGCTGAACCATGTCCCAAGGCCTTTGTCAACATGTCTATCTAGTGATGTGAGTAGAGACTTGTCTTGCCCTTCCTTCTGGCCAGGAGGAGATCACGGTGGGAAATGGACGTGGTAGAGGGGCTGAGATGGTGGAGCCAACTTCATTACCATCAGCATCAGAAGCATGATTAACAGAGAAATTTTACTCCTAACGCCTGCTGCTGTCAGCAAGTTCCAAGAAACACTGGTCATTGCTATAGCAACTGATTTCACATGCATCAGGAGAAATCATAACAGTATTAGCTTTTCCTGGAAACAGTCAAAGTTGAAACTGCCTGCAATTAGAGTGTTCCCCATTTCCTCTGATAATGCCGGTACTGCCCTGTTCTTCGTGCCTTTCTCACTGCTCTGGGTTATTCAATCCTTGGAGGTCTTCATTTTTGTCCCTGAAGAGGCTGGTTCTGCTTTATACAACTGAGCCATTCGTATGCTGTTCTAAGCCTTCCAAGGCCAAGAAACAGGGTTTATGGGTGTGGGGAGTGGGGATTCAAGAGGCAGAAATGACAAGATTCAGAGTTTAAAGTTCTGGGCGTGGGCACCAGCTCTACCAATCACCCATGTGACCCACAAGCAGTTACTTAGCCTCTCTGTACTTCTGTTTCCTCATCTGAAAAATGGTGCTATTAACAATACCTCTCAAGAGATCAGCATGTAGGACAAAGTAGATAATAAGTGTAGAAATACTTTGTTAATTTTAAGAACTGTGCAAACACCAAGAATTTGCCTGAAGCCAAAGATATTTTCTTCATTTCAAGAAATTAACATCCAAAATGATGAAATTTATTAAAAGTCTTTATCATTGTCTTTGACTTCCTTTTATCTATATTAAGGAATTCAAAGATACCATCAGTGAAAATTATACATCTAGTCTGGTCCTGCCTCTGCCACCATAAGTAGCCATGTGATGTGGGACACATAGCCATTCAGAGCCTCCACTTCCTCATGTACAAAATGAAGATAGTAACACCCAAGCTCAGATGTAAGAATCACTTAATATATCTTAATTCTTTGGAAAATATCCAATAAGTGCAAGGCTATACATTTGGGTGTCCTAATATACGCTGTATATAGTTTAGATGATTACCAACTCATAATTTGAGTTTAAAGTCCAAATTTTTCCATCAAACAGTCAACAACCTTCATAGAGAAAGAACTCTGAAATAAGCTACAGTTGAATATCTACTTTTCTAGGGTAGGTACGGCGTGAGATAAAAATAATCTTCCTTTTGTAGATATGCTAAATGCCATGTGGTAGACTACAGATAACCACAGATTCTTTGCTAATCTTCCAACTGAGAGGTGAAGTCTCTGCCCTCTCCCCGGGAATCTGCAGGGTGGGGTGTAGGTGTCTCTATGAAAAACTAACCAACCTAACCAATATGACAGAAAGAATGCTGGGCCCTGCCTATTTCCAGGCTCAGCCTTAAGAGACTTCCCCTTTCTGACTCTTGAAGAATCGTTCTGGGAGCCTGGAGCCGTCATGTCACAAGTCTACCTTGAGGCTGCCGTTGTGTAAGGAAGCTTGCACTCATCACCCAGAGAGACCATATGAGGAGAGAGACCTGACCATCCACCCCCAAGTTTTCTAGTTCTAGCCATTCCTGTCATCCCAGCAGAAACCCCAGGATGCTGCTGCAGAGGCGAGCTGTACAGAATCCTGGGCCCACAGATCAGTGATAGAAGGATGATAAACTACTTTATGCCTCTAGGTTTTGGAGTGGTTTGTTTCATAGCAATAGATAACTGGAAAATCATCCAAACATGAAATGATAAAATATCTGATGGTAATTTATTAATGTGTGTCACTAAAATGAATTTCAGCCCCACAGTTGCCTCAGTCCTAGAACAGGAAAACAGTTTCCTATGGCTAGTTGCCAGTGGGTGTCTGAGAAATTATGGCAAACTGGAATGAGTCCTCAGTATTTCCAAGTACACTGAAAAGGGAAAAAGCCTCATTAAGTTTTGTAAAGCAACAAAATCTATGTAGGCTAAAACCTCTTCTGCAGAAATATGAAAGAAAAAAAGGAAGTCTAAAAGTCTAATAAAAGCCCTCAAAAAGTTTCTGGGTAAGGGGAAGAGGGCTCTGGATTGCCTGCCAAGGTTGAGGTTAAACTTGGTATTGGACAGTCACGAATGTATAAATCCCATACCATTCATTTGAAGTCATGTAGACCACTAAAGGCAAATCACTTTATAATGTAATTTGGCAAGTAATCATGCAACTCCACAAAAGGTAACTAAGAAAGATTCAGACAAATACGTTAAACTCATTTTTATTGTGTGTGTGTGTATATATATATATATATTTTATTTTCTGTACATTATGATTTTTTGACATCTCAAAAAACCCTCTCTAGCTGAGGAGATTGCCCCCCTCCCCTGGGGGAATAGCCAGTTCTTAGAGATAGCAAAAGGCTGAGCTGAGAGCATGCCTTTGATATGCAAGCTAACCAATCCAGAGCCAGACCTCCTCATTCTGTTCTGTTCACCCAGGACACAATATTCCTCTGCCTTAATCATCCCAGAGCCAGGTATCAGGCAACTGGCGACCATCCCCATAGCCGAAATTCCTCAGAAATTAGTCAAACTAGCCAATCCTATTTATCCCGTTCTGCCTTTCCTTTCCCTCAGAAACCCCAATAAAGGTTGTAGCCTTCTTTTACTAGGACGTATCCAACATGGACATTCTTAGAACATCACTCAAAGGGTTACATGTTCAAAGACTTAGCTGAGGTCAAGTATACCTTGAGGGGCGGAGGGGGGAGGGGGGAGGGGGAGGGGGGGGTGGGGAACAGAGGGTGGGTGAGTTTACAGTAATTTAATGACCATGGGATTACAGAGAGGCTTTTCTTGGCACTGAGACCTAACAACCTTCGGACTGGTGCACTGATGTCAGTGAGGCCTGGTCTGGGAGTGCAGATGGGTCAGCACATCTCCCATTATAATCAGAAAACGAACCCAGAAACCGTAACGGTAAAAGGAGTCATCATGTTACCTTTCTTACAAAGGGAAACAGGTGAGAGAGAGGAGAGAAACTCAGCTGCTTAATTCCAAAATTCAGTTTCTTATGTCATCTAGCAGAAAAAACCTGACATGGCTTTCTACGTGCCTACTTCAATTAGTTCCTATAAATAAAATATCTAATTGGTTCCATAGTTTTAAAAAGTACACACAGCTTTAAGTTGTTCAGGGCTACATACCTTCGGAGAATGCAGCCTGTCTCCATTGTTGAGTTACAAAAACTACATATCAAGGTTAAAAGGATGTACTTTACCAAAAGTACAAGATAAAGTGGAACCCTCTTGCCTGGTGATACAAGCCAAATATGTTTTATTAATAACCCATGTTAGTAGATAACAGCAAAAAAAGAATAAACATTTGTCTCAGTTCTGCCTAGAAATGCTCTGCTATCAGCAGAAATTAGATTTTATATCTTCACAACTTCCAAAAAGAGTGCCTTCATTTTCCTATAGTGAAAACAAATTAAGTGAAGTCTTATCCTCTTACAGATCTTCTACCTTCACCAATGCTCATCTTCTGCTGGTAGGTTAATAAAGCAGGAGGCAAACATGGACAAAGAGGAGACAAACTCAAAAGAATGCAGGGGAAATTTGGAGGTGTAATTAAAAGAATTACATGTCTGCCTTTTTGTGCCTTTCATTTAGGAAGTCAGTGGCTTAAATCACGTACTTCGCAGCATGAGTAATGCACAGAACCTCTGTGCTGTAGCCACATTTAAAAGAACTCTCTGCCACCCAGACTGAAGCTAAGTGGCACTTTTTTCACCTGATCAAAATACTTAAGTGATTCCAGCAACCAACTGCTGGTGGTAATCTTATCTGACATTCCTGCCACTGGGGTCTTTCTACTAGCTTCTTCAAATAGACTCCAAGCTGCCATTCAAGCATTTTTACATACTGCCAACTCATTTCCTAGATGAGGGGCCAAGAAAGGGTTTCTTGCATTGGGGTTGTGCCAGCTGGACTGGGGTTAAAAGTTCTCACTCATCATGTCAGTTTCTGGACATCAAGCTCTAGGACAGGTGTCTAGGACAAATGACTGGTGCTTGAGCCACTGGATTGTTGTCTCCTTCCCCAGAAGGTCTCATTAGTTCTTTAGTTGATGCAGCAAACCTGCATTGCCTGAACAGGAATGTGAGTACAAAGGCCTTTCAGGCAGCCATGCCTGTTGAGCCCTATCAGGTTAGCAGATCAATCACCAGGTTCGTGGCCTTCTTGCCAGGCTGTTGGCCTTTGTTCAGGCATAGGTAAGTCTATAGGAACATCTAAGATTAGGTGTAATACCATGTTACTCTACATAATTATATGTTATTTGCTAATAGTGGGTAGAAAATTTGTGACCATTTTGTTTTTTAAAATTGGAAAATATGTTTATCAATGGCAACCAAAAACTATTCCTTTATTTCTGATGGCTTCTTCCAGTGATAGACCCAGATGATGTCCTCTTTTTCTTAAGCCTTCAGTACAATTTCCTTATCATCATTCCACTCCTAACTCTCTTAAAGTCAAATGTTTTGAGTATAATTTGCATGTCACTCCATTCACTGATTCATCTTATGTGTGTGACTTAATGTTTGCTAAGTGCCAGACCTTGGCAGTTCTTAAGAACTGAGATATACAAATGCATACTCATAGGAAGAATTCAAAAATGAGAAACATGTAAGCTGAATTGTGAAAGTACCCTTTATCTTTCCCAAATTTACTCTTTAAAGATAACTACTGTTAACTATATTTTCAGTATCTTTAAAAAAATTCCATGTACACATGCACTGACACACAGTCTATGCAGTACAGTCTACACATATACCCATGGAAGTGTTGGGGGTGTATGCGTGTCCATGCACAATTTTAGATACAATATTCATGAGCTTAAAAAGTACATATTATTGAAAATTACAATAAATGTTCTTTTTAAATTCCCACTCTGATCTTTTTGTTTATACACATTTTTCAGAGTTTGCAGAAAGAATACACCACTGGACTCACAGCCAACCAGTCCAGATGCTTTGCTCTGTAAATATTCTTCTCACTCAGTAATTCAAAAAATATTTATTGGGCCTGGACCATCTTCCAAACACTGTACCAACTAGGTACAAAAATGAAGATGTAGCCTTATCCTCAAGTCCAGAATACACAGAATTAAAATGAACATGTGTACTATTTTTCCAAATAAAGTTCTTATTTTTTAAGAAAATAACCTCAAAAATCATTTTGAATTTAAAGAATTAAAAATATTTAAGGAATTAAAGTTATTCCTTAATTGTGTCAACTGTCAGGTATTATGATAGTTGTTCAAATGTTAGCTTACCCAGTTGACAAGACATGACAACTCAATATTAGTGCAGGTCTCTCTGGAAGAGCCTTGAGAAGTAACGTTGCAGGTAACTTGAAAAACTTCGGGCAGATTTCATATTATACTGGCCACACACACACTGAGCTGTCCTGATAGTAAGGATGGTTTAGGAGCATTCTGTTTTTCACTTGTTTATAATTAAGGTTGGCTGATGTGGTCTCTGATACAGAAACAGGAAAAGAAGTGACCTAGAGACCTGTCTCTCCTCCCCAGGTGACAATCATGCGGGTTGAGAGAGCTAAAGGGTTCATTTGATATCTTGCTCCTCTTTACAACTGGGAAGGAAAAGAAAGTGATTTTGGAATGTGCTACAGATGAGCTTTCATAGCTGCCACTAAACTCAGTTTTAAGAACAACATCTTCTAGTGAGGGAAGAAATTACACAACAAATGTCCCCGATCATTTTTCTATGTAGAGTGAAAGTCTAGTTATAAATTACATCAAGTACTTAAATCATGGCATGACCTACAAGTGACCTTTTGCCTTCTGTCAGTCCAGCCAGCCTGGTGACTCCCTCCAACCACTGTCACCATGGATGCTGCATTACAGCCGAGATGGAGGATGCAGGGGGACTTACGTAACCCACAGGCCTGTCTCTGTCCCAAGCCCTCCGCTCACATTAACACTAAGCAGTATATAATTTAGAAAAGGGGAAATGCAATCATAGCTTTTGCCCCCACGCTGCTATGACATTCCAGGCTTTTATGTTCAGGAAGCTCTATGTTGATCTTGGCGTCCCCATGGGTTAAAAATCTTGTTTAAATGTTGCAGCCTTAGAATAGTCTTTGAGGTTTTTCTGTGTTGTTTTATAAAAGGCTTCTGCCTGATTATTTACAGATGCTGTCTCTGAGAAAGCTGAAAATAGTCTCACTACGAATGCTGAAGTTTGGAATCAGGCTTCCCTTACTATTTTATGGTGAACGGTTCAAGACCACTCAAAGGCTGGGTTGGTCAACTGGCTGTTAAATGGGGTTTCTGTCAGTGTCTCCAGCATTGAGGTTTCTGTTGACTTGACCTCAGCCTGTCAAAGGAGTCCTTCATCAGTATACTCATTCAACAAATATTTGCTGAGCACTACTATGTTTCAGGTATTATGCTAGGGTCTGGAGACACAGGGATGAAGACCAAGGCTCTGCCTTTGGAGCTCAGTCTAAGGAGAAGAAGTAAGTGTGATAAATGCAGTCACAAATGCTGGGGTCCCCGCACAGGGAAGGGAAGAAGGTAAACAGGGAGACCAGCTCAGTTACTCAATCTCTCTCCCACCTTCACCCAGCTCTGTTAGTCACAACAGACAAGGTAGGACAATCACGTGTGGTTCCCTTGTCTCAGTTTTCCCCTTCTTCATATCTGAATCAAGCCTCTGCCTCAGGAAGGGGGGAGGGGGGAGTGAGACATGATCTGTAATATTTCAGATTAACAAGACCCAATCTTGTTTTTCAAAATCTCTGGAGAATAACTCTGTAGAACCTTGTGTCCACAGCATTCACTAGCTTAGGTAGACAGCTCTTCAGTCTCCATAACCATAACTCTTGAGCTGAAGTCACTCTCTTCTGCACCAGGCATGGTGGAAAGACTGCCTCTGTGGAAGCATCTGCCCATACTTACAGTCTTGCCGTGGTCTGCTCCTTTCCAGGCTAAGCAGTCCTGGCCCCTCCCATCAGAGCTCGCTCACCTCCTCTCAATGCTTTCAGTGTCAGGTCCTGGACTCACTCCAACCCTCCTTATCCCTTCTCAATTACAAAACCCAAAACTGGGCCAGGAAAGGAGTGTGCTGGGCCAAAGACTTTCCTTCCCAATTCCTGCAAATTCCTGAGAGTCTCCACAGGCTGGTTAAATGAATCTCTTTTTACAGGATAACCAGGGGAGACTCTGGAATGACAGTGTTGGGGGGAGAGGTTGAGAAGAGTAAAATACCATCCTTACGGGTTTAATTAGGGACATATGGCCCCCATGGTCATCAACATTACCTCTCCTGGCATCATGAACTTCTCTCTAGAGCCATCAGGACATGTGTGTGAATATTGGAGAGGTGCTTTTGGATCAACAGTAGTGCCGTAAATCACTGTTACTGAGTTAAAGACTTCTCCATGTGATTTACAACTTGCAGTAATAATGACCTGGAGAGTTTAAGAACTCACCACTCCATCTCTTATTCTATAGTCTCTTCTTAAAGAAAAATGAATCAAATCTAAGCTGAGACAGGAATATCACATCTCATCTTTCTATAGCATTTTTTCTTTTCCAAAGTACTTCCCCACACATAACTTTATCTAATTCTCACCATAGCTTTGTGCAGTGAATTTTAAATATTTTTATTTTTTATTTCTAGGATAGAGAGAGACAGCGTGAGCAGGGGAGGGTCAGAGAGAGAGGGGGTCACAGACTGAAACAGGCTCTAGGCTCTGAGCTGGCAGTCAGCACAGAGCCCGACGCGGGGCTCGCACCCACGAACCGCGAGATCATGACCTAAGCGAAAGTCGGACGCTTAACCAACTAAGCCACCCAGGCGCCCCTGAATTTTAAACACACTAACTTACAGCTGAGGAAAGACAAGCACAGTGGTTTGTGTGATTTGCTCAAGATCACACAGGAAATATCAGAGGTTGGGCCAAAATTCAGGTTGGCCTCACCTGTCTCTTGTACGCTACTATTTGCAAAGTATATCACAGCTTATATGACAAATTTTCATATCTATTATCTTACTGGTTCTCAAAACATTCCTAAGATGCAAATAAGGAACTAGCTACAAGAAAAAAAAATATGCAGAAAAATATTCTGTGAAAATTTCTGCAGAATTGTGAAAAATTCTGAAATAGATCAGAATGACTAATGGCTGTTATCAGCAGAAAACTAGGCACTGTGTAGTGCAGTTTTCCAGGTTACCTGATTCTATGAGGTCTTGCACATTTTGTGGTCTTTGAGATACTTTACAGCTTGTAAATTATAGATAACTAAGAAGAATGGAAATCATTCTTGCCCATAGACATACATATGAATGCTGTCCACTGGAAGTGCAACTGATTCCCTCTCTCTGTGGAAGAAGCCAATTTTGCATCTACTAGTTCACTTCAACATTCCTGATTGCCTACATATGTTCCTGCTCTCTGGCTTCTCCTTTGAACTGGCTGTAACAATTTACTGATTCTCTCATTAATGCATGAGTTATATAAATCCTTGACACATGTTCATTTGATATCTGTATGAGAGTCATCATTTACCCTTTAACAAGAGCTAACACTCATTAAGCACTTACTAGAAGTCTTATTAAGGGCTTTACATACACTGAATTCTCACATCCATCACAAGGCGGGCACTCATAATCTCCATGTTCCAGATGAGAAGACAGAGGTCCAGAAAGATTACATAACTTGCTCAAGGTCCCACGGTCACTAAAAGAGGTAATCACTTCTCTCTGCAGCCACTGCTATCGATTTTTCCTTGGGGTATGCAGTATCTGGAACTAAATAATTAAGGCACCAAGGTCCTCAACAGGGGTGGGCATGTGAGTTCCTCTGGAGCAATTGTGCATGGTGATCTGCAGTTCATGCACTGTGAAGTTTAAAGTCATTCTCATTCTCGTTGTTAATTAACATCCTACTGACAGACAATTTGGGGTATACTCGATGTCATCTGTCTCCCATGCAGCATGAGTTGAGGAAAGATAGATTCCTAGACACAACACTGGCCCCATTGTTAGAAAAGTTACATTCTTGCCCTGGCTCAGCTACTGAAAAACAGTGTTATTCTAGACAAGACACAGTTTTTCTGGTTAGTCTAAAGTAAGGAAGATCAGACGGACAGATGGTCAAGAAGGAGGACAAATTCAGCTATGCCCATAATGCTAACAAAGGTAAAGTGCGTGAAGCAATGTATGTGGGTCCCTGCCTTTCTGATAATTAAATCTGGGCCTCAGAGAAGGGGATAATCCTCATTTAAAAACTGGTAAAGAAAAATCACAGGTCATCCAGTACGCACAGGTAGACACATTCTACATCTTGCCCCCACTGGCAGAACTGTCCTGGGTGATCCCTACAAGGCTGAGCCCTTTGGAAATCTCTTCAGTGGATCTCTGGGGAGTGACTCAGGGATACAGCCTTCTTGGAAGAAAAGTAAAACTCTATGGCTGGGACTAAAAAGACTGAGGCTTATCTATGTAATTACTAATCTCTAGAGGAAAAAGATCTTTTCTCATTTACCTTTGTGTCTGCCCAGTATTGACATAGCTCACAACTAATCCTCAAATGTACACTGAATATAATTGAAGGTAAGTCCATAGCTAGTTTAATAATTAATGTAACAAACATTTATTGGACATCTACCACATGCTTGGCATTATCCCAAATGAAAGAGACTCCAAGCCCACTGCACCATGTTCATGGTCAGATGGGACATGCTCCTTGGATTCCATTCCCCTCTCTGGCTGTCTGTGAGAGGTATTACTTTCCCCTTTCAAAGTTGTCTTTAGCGTTAAACTATAGTATTTTAAGAGCACACAATTCTACACGAATTTTACCTCCATGGAGGACCTACCTAATAATATTTTTCTGGGGCACCTGGATGACTTAGTGGGTTAAGCATCTGACTCTTGGTTTCATCTCAGGTCATAATCTCACGGGTTGTGAGTTCAAGACCGACATGGAGCTCTGCCTGATGACAGTGCAGAGCCTGTTTTGGATTCTCTCTGCCCCTTTCCTACTCATGTACACACACACACCCACACACACACTCTCTCTCTCAAAACAAATGAAAAACTAAAAAAAAAAAAAGCAATGACATCTTTCTAACAAATACTGACTGAATGTTTGCCATGGGTTATGCCATGTTCTGTGTGCTGGATTAAAATGTAAAAAGTCTTTCCTCCCACAGAGTTTATGTTCATTTTAAGGTGAGACAGTGGTGGGAGGAAACAGATGAGGCTAAAGGAACTTTTTAAAGGCATCCAAATTATAAAGAGAGAAGTAAAATTGTCTCTATTTCCAAATGAAATGATACCATATATAGAAAACCCCTGGGGTGCCTGGGTGGCTCAGTTGTTAAGCATCTGACTTCAGCTCAGGTCATGATCTCACAGTTTGTGGGTTCGAGCCCTGCCAGTGTAGGCTCTGTGCTGACAGCATAGAGCCTAGAGACTGCTTCAGATTCTGTGTGTGTCTCTCTCTCTGACCCTCCCCTGCTTGTGCTCTGTCTCTCTCCCTCTCAAAAACAAATAAACATTAAAAAAAATAAAAAGAAACCCCTAAAGACCACACCAAAAAATGGTTAGGACTAATCAACAAATTTAGTTGTTGCAGGAAACAAAAATCAATATACAAAAATCAATTACATTTCTATATATTAACAATGAACTATCAGAAAAAAATTAAGAAAACAATCCCACTTAAAATTGCATCAAAAATAATAAAACAACCTGGGAATAAATCTAACCAAGGAGGTGAAAACTATAAGACATTTATGAAAAACTGAACATGATACAAATAAATGGGAAGATATTCTGTGTTCAAGGACTGAAAGAATATTATTAGCTAAAACATGGAAAGAGCCTAAGTGTCCATCCACGGAAGAATGGATCAAGAAGATGTGGTTTATCTATACCATGGAATACTACATAGCAATGAGAAACAATGAAATCTGGCCATGTGTAGCAACATGGATGGACCTTGAGGGTGTTATGCTGAGCGAAATAAGTCAGGCAGAGAAGGACAAATATCATATATTTGCACGTATAGGAGGATTAGGAGGAACTTAACTGAGGAGCAAGGGGGAGAAGAAGGGAGGAAATGGTGGGGGAAAGGGAGAGAGGCAAACCATGAGAGACTCTTGAATGCTGACAAAACTGAGGACTGATGGATGTGGTGGGGAGGAGGGATGGGCATGGAGGAGGACACTTGTGGGGATGAGCACTGGGTGTTATGTGGAAACTAATTAGACAATAAACTATTTGTGGAAAAAAAAAAAAAAA
>JAESUZ010004593.1:0-175550 GCA_017311185.1 Proteles cristata cristata
CAAATATAATTATATATTATATATATAAATACAAATATATAAATATAAATATATAAATACATAAATACATAATATACATTATATATAAAATACATAATATATAATATATATTTTAAACCCAGGTTTATATATATTTAAACACCCAGGCATTCAGTATATATACATATATATATTTATAAAATATATAAAATATATATATTTTAAACAAGGTTCAGAAAACTTAAGGTAAAAACCTTGGAAGATAAAGGAGGAGAATTTTAAACTATTTTTAATGTTTTTATTTATTTTTGAGAGAGAGGGACAGAAAGATCATGTGCTTGTGAGAGCTAGTGGGAGAGGGAAAGAGAAAGAGGGACACAGAGGATCCAAAGGAGCTTCTCTGCTTACAGTGAAGAGCCCAATGCATGGCTCAAGTTCACAAACTGTGAGATTATGACCTGAGCTGAAGTTGATGAGCTGAAGTTGATGCTTAACCTACTGAGCCACCAGGCTTCCCTAAAATATTTTTAAATACTGGCTTATTTCCAAATAAATTTAAGCTTGGATTTCACTATTTACTTTATATCTTACTCTTTAACATAAAACTGAAAATAGCCTAAGTCAATTAGACCAATATTATTTAGAAAGAACATGTTTGCTATTAATCTTTTGAAAAGGAGTATTTGCTTTGAATTAAGTTAGTCATATCATTGCCTGTTTTCATTTTATGAATGTAGAATTTCTTTAAAAAATTTAAAACTTCTATATCTGCTGTGTGTCTATATCTGTGGTTATAGTTCTGAAAGTTTTGTGGATTTCTCCCCCATTTGTTTATTCATTTGCCCCAGTTTAATATTTTGCTTCTGAGAGATTTATTTTGATACTCTTATCACCTGAGAGACCAGAGCCTCAGAAAGGTTTCCTTACATGGATAAGAGTGATAAGTTTCCACAGAAAAAGCAACATCAAACATTGATCTGCTTGTGTAAAGTGATTCTACCAGTTATATGGCATTTGGTGCTTCCTGTAAATTGATGCAAACTTCATTAAAGAAAATGACAGATGGCATATGGCAGAAGGCAAAATGCCAGCTCACATGATGAATTCTACCTTCTACTAGTCCAGGATAAACAATGTTTTTAATCACCTTGAAAAAAACTCTGTTGCATTGATTCAGCTACAGTGACCAGGTAATTATAATTGTGGGGCTAGTTTCTTATTAGCTTAAAAAATAAATAAATAAAAGGTGGCAACAGATAGACATTTGGTTTGGGTTTATATTGCAAGACAGATGGCCTAATGAGATTTATGACTCTATGCTGTCATGATGAGGTCTCCACTTGCATGGCATTACAACAGACTGACCATGGAGCCCTGGTTTATATTCTCTTCTTGAGTTGTTTAGTATATTACTTTGAGAATTGGAAGGGATGGGAGTGTAAAAAGTGATTATAAGATTTTTCTTTGCTTGACATGATGAACAAGGCTATGTGAGGCAGATGCCTTTCTATGGACTGACTGTAGACAGGTTTAATCACAGTCAGATTGTGTTTCATTCGTTTTGAAGGTGGGCATCTTACAACATTGAATTTTAAGGGGATGATTACAGTGTTATTAGAGTCTGAGGTTTTCATCATACTTTTTTTATAAAATTAAGAAAAACACTGCCCATCAGTTTTTATGATAATGTGCTCTTCTGGTCAATTTTACCTGTAGAATATGCTCCTATAAATATATTTTAATGGTCCCTAATTAGAGGTTCAGATATATAAGGAATAAAAGTGCTTTCTACTTATGGAAAGTAGCACTAGATTTTAGTTTCAGTACATGGAATTTATATAGAGTTAACTTTAGTGATTCATATCAGACTTCCTTTCAAGTTATAGAAATAGCCTCTGGCTAATTTAAGAGAAGAATACGGAAGGATATTCACTGACAGGGCAGAAATGCAGGAGAGCTGGGGCGCCTGGGTGGCTCAGTTGGTTAAGCATCCAACTTTGGCTCAGGTCACTATGTCACCACTCGTGAGTACGAGCCCTGTGTCGGGCTCTGTGCTGACATCTCAAAGCCTGGAGCCTGCTTCAGATTCTGTGTCTCCCTCTCTCTCTGCCAGCCACCCCCAATCACAATCTATCTCTCTCAAGAATGAATAAATGTTAAAAAAATAAATAAATAAATTAAGGGAATGCAGGAGAGCCAAATGGAATCTGGGCTCCAAGTGGAATTTGCGGTCTTACTACAACCTGCTTCAAGCCATAGTCATGCTTTTGTAGGGTGGAGGCTGCTTGGCTCCACCTCCACTGAGCCCTTGAGTTTGGCTGCAGTGGGATTTCCACAATGCTAAAGATAATTTCTCAGCTATTCTTGCATCTTTCCTTTATTCTCCAGAGCTTCAAAGTTCTAAGTGGAGCCTTTGATTGGTTGAGTTTAGGCCATGTGCCAATTCTCCAATTCCTGCTCCATTAGCTTCTTAATGAGAATTGAAGCCTTTCTCCCACCAGAGCCTATAAAGTGGAAGATCTCTCCCAGTTAGGAAGGGATTCTGTTGCTGAATGTCTAGAGAACAAGAGCAGACAGGTACTACAGAGATGTATGACAACAAAAGTTCTCTTTTGTATCATGACTTTTTTTTCTAGTTTATTTTTTCTCTTTTTTTTTGATAACCATAAACATATAAATAATGCTGTTATTAATATCCCTAATCCCAACATGTGGTTATGGAAGTAACTTTTTATCCCAGGACTTTTCCTACTATGTCAAAGGCACAATTACTATTCTCAACATGCATCCCAACCTTCCTTTTGTGCACACATGTTTGATATTTCCAAGTTTAGGAGAAGGGAGACATTTGCCTTATGTCTCAGCCCATATTTTTAAATCAGCATTGTTTCCCTCTGCTTATTTTTCCATGATTTTAACAATGAATAAATATTTACTCAGGATTTCTGTATTAGTTAGCCAGAGCTGCCACAACAAAGTACTACAAACTCGCTAGCTAAACAATCAAAATGTATTGTTTTTACACTTCTGGAGGCTAGAAGTCTGAGACCAAGGTTTTGTCAGACTTTGTTTCTTCCAAGGGCTCTGATTCCATGTCTATCTCCTTTGGTTACTGTCCTCTTGTCATTTCTCAGCCTGTGGAAGAATCACCCTGATCATTGTCCTCACCTTCACATGGTGAACTCACCTGGTGTCTTGAGTTCATATCAGTGTCCAAGCTTCTCCTTTATAAGAACACCATTCATACTGGATTGAGACTCATCCTAATGACTTCTTTTACTTTAATCCCTCTGTAAATCCCTTATCACAAATTAGATCACATTCTGAGATACCAGAGGTCAGGATTCCAGCATACACTTAGGGAACATAATTCAACCTATAATAACTTATTAAATGGCTGCCTCTTCAAGGTGAGTTTTTGAAGTATTGAATCCTTTTTGACATTTTTTTTAACCAAGGAATATATAAGTAGGCAGACTTGGCTAACTATTAAGGTTTACATACACATCTTAATTTTGGGTTAAAACTGACAGAGTGGTTGATTTGACGAAAATCAAGGAATTTCTAGGTGCCTTTAGTTAAAAGTTTTCAATTTAAAAAATGTATCTTTTCAAATAAGCCACTTTTGGTTCTTTTGGTTTTTCTCTCTGTTTTATTTAGTTCTGCTAAAATCTCTATTGTTTCTTTTATTTTGTTTGCTATGGATTTAGCTTGATTTATTTTGGTCTCTTTCAGATCTTTTTTGTAGGTGTGCTCTGAAGTTCTAGAAAATTTAGACTAATTCTAGTTTCTTTCAGTATTGCATTAATTATCAGTGAAATACTAGTATAATAACCTGAAAGCAGATTTAATGGAAACTTTATTTTTTAAATATATTTTTAATATTTTTTTTATTTATTTCTGAGAGAGAGAGAGAGACAATGTGAGCAAGAGAGGGTCAGAAAGAAACGGAGACACAGAATCTGAAACAGCTCCAGGCCCTGAGCTAGCTGTCAGCAAAGAGCCAGACACAGGGCTTGAATGACGAACCATGAGATCATGACCTGAGCCGAAGTCAAACACTTAACCGACTGAGCCACCCAGGCACCTCTGGAAACTTTAAGTGAGTGATTTAGATCTCCTGCAAGGAAATGTTTTATTGCATATATGGATGTAGTCAAGAGAACATCTTTAAAAACAGGAGCACTTAGATTCCAGATATTTTTATCATATTCTTTCAAATTTTTATCAAGGGCTATGATGGGAGATAGTATTATTTGATATAAAATATTTTAATTTTTGCTCACATCAGATATATTAAATGCTACCGTAAAAATACTTAAGATACTATTCACTATTAGAGTGTTTCAGCTTTCTTTTAAGAAGACATTCTTTGTAAATTAAAAGCTGTAAATGGAGCTCCTGTAATCCTTTAATGCAAAACAGCCGTTTTCATTTTCTGATGAAGTGCTAAAAGGAAACTTCATGATGTTTTTTGTCTTCCCCTTATCTATTCTAGTTCATGTCAATGAAACATAAAATTAAAAACAAGTAAACCCACCAAATACTCTTAAAAATAGCATTCTAAGCCATTGCCGCTAATACAACAAACTAGAGTGAAATCCTTGAAGATTTATGAAATATTTTATTAGGTTATGACCTATTATTTGCAATTGTATGAATATTTTCTTTGTTTTCTTTTTCTTTTTGTGTTTTTGCAAATACTTTCTAGTCTGAGTATAGGAAACCATTTAAATGCATGAGTTTGTGTCATGAGAACTTATATATTATAATAGATGGTATGTTTAAAATACCTGTTGTATTTTTAAAACAATAATCAAACCAACCAAAGAAATCAATATTATGATAAATTCAGATGACTGAAAATAAATACATCAAAAACAAACCAGAATCTACACTTGGGATAGTTTCTCTAGCCTCATTTTCCTTGAGTCAAGGGAGTGAAAATCTTGAAAATTTAAGGTTCTTTATTACTATGTGATTGTGTGTCTATCAGTTTTCATTGCCTTCTGCTTCATTTGACTGTTGCATAAAGTAGAAAAGGTCCTCTCAGAAATAAAAAGGGAAATGGAAAATGTAATTATAAAGCATATGTTGAAACTTCTACACGGAACTGGTATAAAATCTATACATTGAAACTCATTCTAAACAGTCAGTACTAGGTACAAATGTTCCTGAAAGGATCATTTTAAAAGCAATTGTAATATTTGGAATAACTAGCACTTTACATGTGCTAAAAACCTCTAATTTTTAGGAAACATTGAAGACCATTTTGTGTAAAAAGAATGATGCTTTTGTAATATAAAACATTAATAAAAAAACTCTAGTTATTTTAGGAATAGGAATTATTTTTAGGAATGTTTTTTAACCAAAATTTCCTAAAACAGCCACAATTGCACTTGTTTGTTTTAATATTTCAAACCTGTGGCTAGGAGTTGAAATTTTAAGTAGAAAGGAAATCCTTTTACCTTTCATTTATTCTTTAACCTATTTTTTCAGGTGGGCAGCAGATATTAGGTCAGTCACTTTGTTCCTTACCTTGCTGATGCAAAAGGATAAATATTTCAAAGTGAAGCAAGAGTTGGGATCAGAGAAACTATGTTCTATGTTCTTTTTAAGTAGTCTTCCAGTAGCATTCTTTTAGAAATCTACTCTTTACCCTCCCCATACCACAAGGGTGAAAAGGTGATTTTTTCCAGAGTGATCAAAGTCATATTAGTCTTGTTAGTCAGTCTGGGGGGCAGTGAAAGTAAGTATGTAGTCAGGGTGGCCAGAGACCTAACAATGTCCAAGAAGGCAGGAGAGGCAGCATGGTCATGACATGCTGAAAACGACTGAAAAAGTAGGGACTTTGCAGCCATGAGGCGACAGTAGTGACTTTAAGGGAAGTATGTGCTTTAAAACCTGTTTAAAAACAAAGTTGAACTTTGAGAGCAAAAGCTGGGAAGGACTCAAGGAAAACCATGAGCTCAACATGAGGGAAATCAAACACAGTACATAAATGGAAGTTCAAAGCCTGCAAAGAGAAAGAAACATGAAAGGTAAGTACAGAAGGCACTATGTACAACATAATAACAAAGAATAAGGTAAGAAAAGATTAGAGGCCACTTTTTTACTTTTTTTTTTTTTTTTTTGCTTTTCTGTCAGCAAAACCCATATAGTAAAAGCAGTAAACCATAAGTAAGGGAGGCTACATCTGAAGGTATTTTACAAGATGTATTTAAATAAGACAAAATAGTAGGAGACTTTAACCACCCTTTTATATCAATGGACAGATCATCCAAATAGAAAAACAACAAGAAAATAGTGGCATTGAATGATTCATTGGACCAGATGGATTTAACAGACATATTCAGAACATTCCATCCTAAAGTAGTAGAATACACATTATTTTCAAGTGCACATGGAACATTCTGCAGAGAACGTGAAGACAAGTCTCAACAAATACAAAAGGATCGAAGTCATTCCATGTGTCTTTTCTGACCACAATGCTATGAAACTGGAAATCAACCACAGGAAAAAAATCTGAAAAGAGCACAAATACATGGAGTTTAAGTAACATACTACCAAACAATGAGTGGGTTAACCAAAAAAATCAAAGAGGAAATTTTAAAAAATAAATAGAGACAAATGAAAATGTAAACACAGTGGTCCAAAATCTTTGGGATGCAGCAAAAGTGGCTCTAAGAGGGAAGTTTATGGCAATATAGGCCTACACCCAGAAGTAAAAATAATCTCAAATAAACAATCTAACCTCACACCTAAAGGAGATAGAAAAAGAAGAACAAACAAAACCTAAAACGAGTTTTATGAACAGGGAGCAATAAAGATTAGAGCAGAAATTTAAGAAGAAAAATGAAACTATGGGGCTGCTGGGTGGCTCGGTTGAGCATCTTCCTTCAGCTTAGGTCATGATGTTACAGTTTGTGAGTTCAAGCCTCACATCAGGCTTTCTGCTGTCAGCACAGAGCCTCTTTCAGATCTTCTGTCCCCATTTCTCTATGCCCCTCTCCTGCTTCTGTGCATTTTCTCTGTGTCAAAAATAAACACTAAGAAATAAATAAAACAATAACTTTAAAAAATAAAATAAAAACAAAAGCAAAACTAAATTCAAAAGCAATAGAACACATCAGTGAAACCAGGACGTACTTCTTTGAAAAGATCAACAAAATTGACAAAGCTTTAGCCAGACTCAGAGGGGGAGAGAGAGAGAGAGAGACAGAGAGAGAGAGAGAGAGAGACAGAGAGAGAGGGGGAGAGAGGGAGAGGGAGGGAGAGAGAGGCAGAAGACTCAAAAAAAATCAGAAATGAAAGAGGAGAAATAACAACCAGCACCACAGAATTACAAAGGGCTATAAGAAAATATTATGAAATATTATATGCTGACAAATTAGACAACCTAGAAGAAATGGATACATTTCTAGAAACATAACATCCCAAAATTGAATTAGGGAGAAATAGAAAATTTGAACACAAAAATTATCAGCAATGGAATTTAATCATTAATACAAACACTCCCAACAAACTAAAGTCCAGGACCAGACAGCTTTACAGGTGAATTCTACCAAACATTTAAAGATGAGTTTCTTGGGGCGTCTGGGTGGCTCAGTCCGACTTCGGCTCAGGTTATGATCTCAGTTTGTGGATTCGAGCCCCACATCAGGCTCTGTACTAACAACTAGCTCAGAGCCTGGAGCCTGTTTCATATTCTGTGTCTCCCTCTCTCTCTGACCCTCCCATGCTCGCGCTGTCTCTCTCTCTCAGAAATAAATAAAACAACAAAAACAAAAAGATGAGATTATTTACAAACTATTCCAAAAAATAGAAAAGAAAATTTCCAAATTCATTCTATGAGGACTGCATTAACCTATTACCAAAACTAGATAAAAACAATAAAAAAAGAGAACTCCAGATCAGTATCTCTGATCAACATAAATACAAAAATCTTAACAAAATATTAGTAACCTGAGTCCAACAATACATTTTAAAAAAAACATTCACCACAGTCAAGTGGGGCTTGTTCCCAGGATGCAAGGGTCATTCAGTAATCACAAATCAATCAACATGATACACCATATCAATAACCAAAAGTATAAAAACCATATGATTCTTTCAATAGAAGCAGAAAAAGCATGTGACAAAATACAACATCCATTTATGATAAACACCCTTAACAAAGTAGTTTTAGAGGAAACATACCTCAACATAATAAAAGCCATATATGAAAAACTCATAACTGTCATCATAGTCAATGGTGAAAAACAGAGCTTTCCCTCTAAGTTCAAGAACAAGACAAAGATGCCCACTCTCACCGCTTTTATTCAGTACAGTACTGGAAGTCCTAGCCACAGCAGTCAGACAAGAAAAAGGGAAAAACAGGCATCCAAACAGGTAAGGAAGAAATGAAACTTTCACTATTTGCAGATGACATGATATACCATATACAGAAAATCCTAAAGACTCCACCAAAAAAGTGCATAACTAATAAATAAGTTTAATAAGGTTTCAGGATACAAAGTCAATGTACAGAAATCTGTTGCATTTCTATACACTAATAATGAAGCAACAGAAAGTGAAATTAAGAAAACAATCTTTCTTAATTTGAAAAGACTCCATTCTCATGGATTGGAAGAATAAATATTGTTAAAATGCCCATATTACCCAAAGCAATCTATAGATTTAATGTGATTACTATCAAAATACCAACATTTTTTTTTTTTGTGGAACTAGAACAAGTAATACTAAATTTTTTTGTGTGTTGTAAACTCAAAGAGGATTAAAGACCTAAGTATGAGGCCTGAAATCATAAAAATCCTAGAAGAGAGCACAGACAGTAATATCTCTGACATTAGCCATAGCAGCATTTTTCTAGATATGTCTCCTGATGCAAGGAAAATAAGAGCAAAAATAAACTATTGGGACTACATCAGACAAAAAGCTTCTGCACAATTAAGGAAACAATCAATAAAACTAAAATACTATGTACTGAATATGAAAAGATATTTGCAAATGGCATATCCAATAAAGGGTAAGTATCCAAAATATATAAAGTACTTATATGACTCAACACCCAAAACAAAGAATCCAATTAAAAAATGGGCAGAAGTCATGAACTGACATTTCTTGAAAGAATGACCAACAGACACATGAAAAGATGCTCAATATCACTTATCATCAAGTATATGCAGTCCAAACTACAATCAGTCAGATTGCCTCACATCTGTCAGAATGCCTAAAATCAAAAACACAAGAAACAAAAATTTTAGTGAGGATGTGGAAAAAAGGGATCATATTATACTGTTTGTAGGAATGTAAACTGGTATGGTCACTGTGGAAAATAGTATGGAGCTTCCTTAAAAAAAGAAAAAATTGAACTACAATATGATTCAACAATTGCATTACTGGGTATTTACCCAAAGAATACGAAAACATTAATTTAAAAGGATATATGCACCCCTATGTTTATTGCAGTGTTATTCACAATAGCCAAATTATGGAAACAGCCCATGTCCTTTGATAGATGGTATAGATCTCTATATCTATCTATCTATCTAATGTATATCTGAGTGTGTGCACGTGTATGTATGTATCTCAAACACCTTATCTGTGGTATATATAACATGTATGGAATATTATTCAGGCATAAAAAGAAAGAAATTTTGCCATTTGCAACAACATGGATGGAGCTCGGGAGTATAATGCTAAGTGAAATAAATCTGTCAGAGAAAGATGAATACTATATGATTTCGCCCACATATGGAATTTAAGAAACAAAATAAATGAACAAAGAAAATAAATAGAAGCAAACCAACAGACTCTTTAAAAATTTTTTAATGTTTATTTATTTTTGAGAGAGACAGAGACAGAGTGTGAGCTTGGGAGGGGCAGAGAGAGAGGGAGACACGGAATCTGAAGCAGAGTTGAGGCTCTGAGCTATCAGCACAGAGCTCAATGTGGGGCTCTAACCCAGAATGCTGAGATCGTGACCTGAGCCAAAGTCAGATGCTTAACTGACTGAGCCACCCAGGCACCCTTAAACCAACATATTCTTAACTATAGAAGACAAACTGATGGTTATCAAAGGGAAAATGGAGGGGGGATAAAATAAGTGATGGGGATTAAAGAGTACACTTAGCATGATAAGCACTGAGTAATGTATAGAATTGTTATATTACTAAATTGTACATCTGAAACTAATATAACAGTGTATGTTAACTAGGTTGGAATTAAAAAAATTTTAAACTTAATAATTTTTAATAAAAAAAGTAAAGAAGACAAAAACAGGCAACAGATAAACAAATTCAAAACCAGGGACAAGACTGACATAATACAGTTAACTTTGGCAGATCACAGAATTCTTATGAACTCCTAAAGAGGATAAACTGCTAATAACGTAATACTGTGTTTAATTTTATGTTTATTTATTTTTGAGAGAGACAGAGCTCAAACAGAAGGAGGGGCAGAGAGAGAGGGAGACACAGAATCCAAAGCAGGCTCCAGGCTCTGAGCTGTCAATGCAGAGCCCAGGGTAGGGCTCAAACTCACAAACTGTGAGATCATGACCTGAGTTGAAGACGAACACTTAACCAACTGAGCCACCCAGGAGCCCCTAAAATTAATTCAAATACATTTTTGAATTTGTTTATAGTTGATCAATAGTATAACTTGGTTATGGTTTCTATAATTCTATTTTTAAAAATCTTATTTAGATAATATTAGGAGTAAAAATTCCTGAATCTGGGAGCAGTTTATTGAGAGGTTTCTACATGTATTAGGATAATATTAGATGCTATAAAAAATAACCCTCAAATTTCACCAGCCTAACACAATAGAAGCTTATTAGTTTTTCATATCATAGTCCAAGTAGCTATTCCTGGTCAACAGAAGTTGGGGGCAGATCTGCTACACACAGTTATTTAGGAATCCAGACTGATAGAAGCTTTCCTACTATCAGTGTGTGGCTTCCATGATTATTTTGAGCATTGATAATCCATCTGACAGAAGAGATGAAAGCATGCAGGAGCATACATGAAAGGTTTTATGATTTTCCCTCACGTTCTCTTGGCCAGAATATAATCACAGGGCTACACTGAACTGCAGGGTAAACTGGGAAGTGTCTAATTGAGTATCCAGAAAGAAGGGAGATAGAGATTTTGGTGAATAAGCCAAAGTTAGTGTATGAAACAGTCACTGAACTCATGTGAGGGATTTTGATACAATGTCTATCTCTTGAAGATAGGCAGTTCTGGGTAGTCTCCTGAATGAAATTCAGTATGCATTTTTTATCTGGCACCAATTAAGTATAGTTGGATAGAGTCAAGAAGTTATAGATATCTTCTTTGATTTACTTGCATTCTAATCTCTGTTGTTTATGTAACTCATTCATATAAAAATAGGAAACATCAGTATATATCTGATCATATAATTGACATTATTCACTGAATTTATTCTTATAAAATGATTTTTATGAGAGAACTAAGAATGAGACATTGCTTTGACAAATGACTGTGTCTAAGTAGAATATTATGTTCAAAATATAATCAGAACACATTTGTGTGTACATAGTACTTAGGCATTTAAATTATATACTTGTATCAGGGTATACAACTTAAGAAAGTTCTGTGGAGTTGAATTCCACAGCAATAAATCTAAATCTATAATTTGTTTGCTGCATCATAGACTTTGAAATTACCTGTTTTCAAATTTTGGTAATTCCATTTAATATCTGGATGACTCTTAAACAAATTATTCAATCTCTTTAAACCTTGGTTACTTTGAATATACAGTAGGAATAATAATAACCACTAATCAATCTGGGTGATTGTAAATAATAAAATGGGAGTATATATATATAAAGCATTTAGCATAGGGTCTAGTGCATACTGTTCTGTGGTATATATTATGCATAGTTAGGCCTACTTAGTAAGAAGTTAGACATACCACCCAGAGCCCCTATAACACATACAAAAATAAATGCAGATAGAAACAAAAATAGATAGGAAATATGCTGGCTGTCAAGATTTAATAGTTTCTTTCATTTATTCATTCCTTAATTAAACACTGTTAGATCTTTAATCTGTACAAGCTCTGAGCCATGGTGAGCACAAAAATTGCTAACACAGCTGTATCATTGTTATAGCTTTTACCACCTGATTATGAAGACTCTAATAGTCCTAAGGCAAGGTGACATTTGCATAGGAGAAATACCACAGAGATGCAGGGTTCAAAATAAAGAAAACCGGGGGTTCCTGGGTGGCTCTGTCAGTTAATCTTCAGACTCTATTTTTCAGCTCAGGTCATGATCTCATGGTTTGTGATAATGAAACCCCACGTTGGGCTCCGCACTGACAGTACAGGAGGATTCTCTCTCTCCCTCTTTGTCTGCCCTTCCCTTGCTCTCTCTGTCTCTCACTCAAAAATAAAATAAAATACAATAAAATAATATAATAATAAAAGCCATTCAAGAAAATGTTTTGGACATATAAAGCTCTTTGGCTCTTAAACTGGCTTTTAAAAACAGGATTTGAAGAAGTAGATAGAGGGAAGAAAGGCATTCCATCTGATAGAAGAACATGTACATTCCATTCAGAAAGATAAAGAGAGGCAGGAAAAAGTACAAGACATATTCAAGAAAAATTGAGAAATAAGCAGAGAGGAATTCTGTGAGGTCAATTTGGACAGTCAAGACATCAGTGCCATTCTAAAGAATTGGACTTTATTCTGTAAACAATGAGTGATGAGATCAAATGTGAGAAAAAAAATTTTGAACAGAATGACATCTATGACCTTGAATATTTTACTTAGCCTTTTCACCATCCCATTTTTCTCCCCTAGACACCAAATGAATGGGACCAGGATTCTTTCCTACCCTAACTCTCTAGGAGACTTCTCTGAATATTACATTCTCTAGAGTCACTCTTGTTCTATAACTATTGGAACATCTCTGTTCTCTTCCCAGTGATGTTTACCTGAGCTCTATCCAGTACAGTTGCCATATCCTTCAGACTCTGGGTTTTGATTCTCTGCCAGTCTCCCTTTCTTCCCTTGTGATGAAGACATGAGATACAGTTCATGTATTCACAAAGGCATCCTGCCTGCTCAGATGCCTGACTCCTGACTCACTCCATTGGCTATGGATCTATATCTTCCTTGGGCCTCTTCCAATCCTCACCTCACTTCTTCTTCCCTTTATTTCACTTTTCCCATATATTGTTTTTCTCCTAGTTTTTTACTGTGTGTTTTCTTTTTCCCCACCTGGTACATCCACTGTTCTAAAATAATGAAAGTGGAAACATAATCAAAGAGCAACAAACAAGCAAGACAGGTGAAAGTGATGCCTTTATAAGAATAAAATAATGTTTGTCACCATATATAAAATATAATTGGGGTGGGGAAGACTTCCCTATTTCCTTATTATATTTCTAAGAATAGTTATGTTTGCATTTTTCTCAAGTCAGTAATGGCAATGACCTGGTTGTTATGTTAACATTTACTGATAGCTTACTTCTCTTTTGGTGAATAGGATTTAGCAGAAATATCAGACATTCTACTAAGAAAATCAGGTTTTTCATTGAGAATAAATAAATATATAATAGGCCAAAACATCATTCAATAATGCTGTTTTAAAACTATCATCAGAACCTATATTATTTTAAAAAAACTCATATTTTCTAATATTGTCTCCAAGTATACTGTATTTCTTTCAGAAGCCTTCTCTTAAAACTGCTTTATTAATTCAAACTATTCTGTAAAGCTTTCAGTCCCAATGTCTTATCATAGGCTGCAGTATTTGTTAATTCACTCAATGAACACTTTTGGGGTGCTATGGAGAAAAAAGAGATTAAAGTTCTGACTCTGTCATTGAGAAGTCCATGGAAAAGGAGACTGACACATAAATACATAATTGTATACAATGTAGTAAGTTCTAGAAAGGAGCTAGTAAGTACATGGTCCAAGAAGAAGTGATCCATGTAAGTTGTCTAGGAACGTGTGTTGGGGGTGGAGGGAGGGTTGTCATTGAGAAAGTGATTCTCAAACTCCGTCTTGAGTTTGCTAGATCAGAAAATGGAGAAAGAATAACCCACACATAAAGAATAGAAAGAGCAAAGACAGAGAAGGAAGATAGGAGATGGTGCAAAATTGAGTATGGCATGAGTCTGGGTCTGAGGTTATATGTAGTAAGAGAAGAAATGGTAGAGACTGGCATGAGCTAGATGATAAATGGTTTTGTATATACCAAAAAAAAAAAAAATGGGGGGTGGATCTTGACTGTTGATTTCCAATGGTTTGCCTGCTTTTATTTTGTTATTGTTATTGTTGTTGTTGTTGTTGTTGTTGTTGTTGATAGGAGCATTGTCCCCTATAGGAATCTGCTGAAAGAAAGCTCAAGGACTTTTTCCAAGGAAAAACAAAAACAAAAACATGCCAACATAGTCACTTTTGCATATAAAAAAATCCATGAACTTGGAACCGAAGCTGCAAACCATGGTTAAAGTTCCTTAGAAATGGCTACATTTCCCTAGAAATGGTTGAACGTGGTTCAGCAGGGGAGCAACATGATCAAAAGTGTATCTTCAGAGAAGCAACACTTGCAGGAATGTGGAGAATGTACTGGAAGAGATGAAACTCAAGTTAGGGAAAATAGGGATTTATTGCAGTGTTTCAACCAAGAGATGGTCTGCAGTAAGGTGGCAGCAAATATTTGTTTTTAATTTGCCTCCTGCTTTATATGTGCCAGTCTGCCTACTGAGGAGAACACTGCAAGGGTTAAGTGGGTGAATGGTGGTGTCATTTACTGAAATAGTGATTTCAGATATAAGTACAGGTTCATGAGGAAGGATGATGAATTGTAGTGCCTGGAGATTATGCCACTGCAGATGTGGTTAGCATGTCAAAGAGAAATCAGTGTAGAAGATTATTATTATTATTTTAATATTCTGGATGAGAGGTGTACAGAAGGCTATATGCCACATATATAAAACCACAGATTTTAATACTGTGAGGGAATGAGATCTCATCAGCAAAAGAGCATAAGTTAAGAAGAGCTGGAGGGGTCAGAGTGGAGGCTTGGTGGGGTTTGTTGCATGTCTTGGGAATTTCAGCCATAACTCTTCTTAACTACTGTTCCCTTTTGGAACCAAGTTGGTGAGTGTTCAAGCCATTGAGAGAAGAGGATTTCTCTCTGACAGTCAAAGCCAGTCAAGGGCTTTCAACACAAGTAAAAGAACAGAGAAGATGGTAAATTTTATGGAATCATCTGATGGATGCTGTTAAGTCACACACTTGATGTTCATAAAGCTTCTGACTCAAGCTGCCTCAGGTTACGTTAATTATTGCCTGGATTAAAAATCTGACTTTAACTTGACACTTATAACTTACCTTTCTGAGCCAAAGTTTCTCCATTTGTAAAATGGGAGTAGATGCACCTACTTCAAAGAGACAAACAGAGGATGGAGCACCTGGGTGGCTCAGTTCGTTAAGCATCCGACTTCAACTCAGGTCATGATTTCATGGTCTGTGAGTTCGAGCCCTGTGCTGGTCTCTGTTGACAGCTCAGAGCCTGGAGCCTGCTTCAGATTCTGTCTCCCTCTCTCTGCCCCTTCCCTGATCACACCTCTGTCTCTCTGTCTCCCTGTCTCTCTCCCTCTCTCAAAAGTAAATAAACATTAAAACTTATTTTAAAAAAAAAAAACAGAGACAAGCAGAAGAAATGAAATAACTGATATAAAACACCTGCTATATTTCCTATGCATAGGAATTGTTTAATAAGTAGTATGTCCCAGAAGCTGCTTCATATACCTCTTTCCTAAAATTTTCTAGGAAACCAACTGGTTAATGAACAAGCTACTCTGATTCTCAAAACTGCCATTGCTTTTGCCTATCTGAAAAGAGAGGAATTTGAAAAACCCTCTTTAGAACTACATTTTGTATTCAGCTATTTTTTTTTTTTTTGTTTTTTTTTTCCCCTTCCTCAGTGACTTGTGACTATGGGATGTGACATAAGACTGTATTGTGGCCACTTTCGAAAACCTATTATCTTCAGGAATGAAAGAGTAATTATGTTTTCTTGGACTAACTGCCATATCTGAGTGTCTAGTACAGTGACAGCTCAAATGTAGATTCTGGGACATGTATTATTTTCTTGAGAGCCTCTGCAATTCTAACCAGATCATGCTAATGAGATTCACTTAGTCTCATCAAAGTCCCACCAATCTTTTCTCTATACTTTGTGATATTAAATAATTCTCTTTAGAGTATGTTTGAGTTGGAAGAGGGGGATATCAGAGGTCATTTAATCTAGCTACTGCATTTTATGGGCCACAGACCATTCATTTTAAGTTTGGTGTACTCAAGCACTGATGATCACATTTTTCTCTTATATTCTTACATTATATTTAAAAGAATCTTAGCCAGGTGCTTCTCACTTACATATTAATATAGAGCCCAGATTGTAGGGAGAATTGGCAACTTGAATTGGAGAAGGGAGATTGGGGAACAGAATTACAGTGTGTTATATGGTACTTCAGCCCCTCGAGGGAGCTGTAATTAATGTGTGCAAGGAAAACACTTCAAGGAAACTAATTTAAAGAACATACTGAAACAATTTTCCCCTGGCTTTCCAAAATAAATAAAGAGAAAAAAGAAATTACCATCAAGCTTTGAGGAAGCATGAAGAATTCCAGCAGAAAGGAAATTTATTGAGAGACCAAGGAGGGACTGGTAATAATAGCTGGTTAGAATGTAAAGCCTCTTTTAAATTTAGGTTTCCTCTACCATTTGTCAGAGCTCCATGGTCCCTGATCCATTCATTAAGCATTCACATGCATGTCACTCTAATTATGGGTCAGAGTTTGGCTACAGCCCACTGACTGATCTTTCTTTATGTCTTGGTAACTCAGTTCTTTATACCAATTGATACCCCACTAGCCTTTCCTTCCTTCCTCCTCCTTACCCTTTTTTAATCCTAAGATTGTTAGGTGGCTTCAGAGTTTAGAATGTCTGGTGAGTCCATGTCACTTGATGTGAGTGCTGTGAGTTCCCTAGAGCAGTCCATTCAACTTTTTGTCTACAGCCTATAATAAGAAATTCATTTTACATCCACCCAGTACACACATTCATATGTAATTGAAAATTAAAGTTTAATGAAAAAATACTAGGTGTTATGTCCTTTGATACGTTTATTTCTCTCCAACTATTTCATTTATTAAAAAATACAGACCAAGATTAATTGAAGATCATTTCTTCCTCAGTTCCCATCACAAAGACGGTGTTTCATAAAATGAAGTCATCAGACCATCTGCAACAACTCAGAGTGTCTGGGCCTCAACTGCAACAACTCAGAGTGTCTGGGCCTCAACTTTACCCTAGACTCAATGCATTCGGGTCCCTATTGGCAGGTTCTACAGTTTCACCAATTCCCCACTATAGTTTTATAGCTCATAAACCATCTCCAGACTTCTTATTCAACTCACAGGAAGTTTTCTCTTTTACCAACTGATTTTTTATTCCTCTTTGGTATAAGTGTCTATAGTAGAGCTTGCTGACCCTAGAGAATTATAGGTCAGATCAAAAGGTACCAGAAACTTTGAACATGTAATAACATGTTAGAAGAAAGAGAATAACATGTCAGGTTCTATTCTGAGTGTATTATATGAATTAAACAACACACCATTTTGGGTACTGTATTTGTCCCTGAAATTCTTAGGTTATTCCACTAACCCACAATGAGCGACAGGAAGATAAATTAGGAGGTAGTTGGATCCCATCTTTTACATTTGGCTTTGATGACTTGATAATTACACTTCCTCCATTTGTCCCTCAACCTTAGAAGGAGGATGGGTAGTAGCTTTCTGCTATTGCTGTCTCTAAATTTAACTCTTCTATCACCTGAATAACCAATTTCATCCATATATAAAACCTACCTTTCCAAAAGAATATAATTCAAATACTGTAAATACAGCAAACCCAATACTTACTGATTATATCATATAAGAAATGGTATTACAGATTATTAAATTCATTATATGTAAATAAATTCTAACCAATGAATGATACAAAGGGATACTTTATATGTTTAGAGCTAAATGGTCCTCAAAGCCATTACTAAGGAAACTTTGCCAAATTTCCTGTTGGGGTATGCCAACCAGTCTTCAAGAAAATTTTCTATTATTTCTTGTCAATACATGCCAATGAAGAGGGAAACCAATAGGGAAGAAATGAATATCAAACTTTGTAACATTAGAGGGTATGCCTTCAAAGCTAAGTTGTGACTATTGGGCAAGCAGAGAAGCAAGACAGAGGGATCAACATATGTGAAGGAAGAAAGGCAAGAACGGCATGGTTTCTTCAAGACCTAATACTAGGTGAAGGGAGAAATAATGCAAATGAGACAAGGAAAGATTGAATCAAATCGAGTAGTTATTTACAAGCTTATAAATTCAGGTTTGTTTTCCTTTCACCCCCATAGTCAGCTATTTATGAAAGAGAACTGTTGGGACCTCACCGCAAGGGCTCCATCTGTGCTCCCCCGGTAAGCAAAGTGCACAAGACGTATTCCAGCTCCTCGGGTTGTTTGGGCTTTGTGGTTAGCTCCGGCACATAAAGCATCCAGAGCTGCTCCGCAGGATGAGAGCCCAGATGCTCCCTCTCTTCTGTAGCCCAGTTCAGCTAAGGAATAAAGATGAAAGTGAGGGTTGGAGGGATGCAATGGCTGTGAGAGTAGAGGCGTATCCATATATACATGCTTATGTGCATGTGTGTGAGTGTATCTCGTAGCTACATTGTAGAAGGACCCATGTTTATTTTTTTATAGTTTATTGTCAAGTTGGTTTCCATATAGAAGGGTCCATGTTTAATCTAAGAGACTAACATAGAAGTTAGATCTAACACTGTAAAGTAATTTTCATTTTCTTTTTTCTTTTTCTTCTTGATACTCTTCATCTACCATGTTTACCTTAATCCTTGAACCATGAGGATGGGGTTCAGGGCAGGCTGCCCCCAAATGTACCACTCTGGCATACTGATTATTTTAAATTAAAGTTACTTAAGAAACAGCCAGTGCAAAAGGACACTCTGGCCCTCCTTTGTCTGCCTGAAAGCAGGAAATAGATCTCTCACCTGAAAGTTACCACTACCAGGAGGTGGAGACACCCTTATTACCAGAGACAAGGAAGTCACAGCAAAGAAGGCTATATAAACAACATTTGTTTTTTTTTTTTTTTTTTTTTTGCTAATTTACTCTTCCAAGCCCTAACATCTTTGTCTTGTCAGTTCTTCACACATTTCTTGTGTCTTTGTCTAAAATATATAAAAGCTGTCTGCTTTGCCCACTTCTTTGAGTTTCACCTTTTTATGAGCTCCTATACATATGAAATTAGTTTTCTCCTGCTAATCTGTTTTATGTCAATTTGGTGATTAGACCAGCCAATAAACCTAAAGGGAAGAAGGGAAAAGTTTTCCTCCTCTATAGTTGTTACAGTTATTATAATGCTTAAAGAAATACCATGTGTGCATAGACCATAGTTTATATCTAAGAAGCTTCCAGTACCCCTAGTTATGTATTATTTTCAACTTCTTGACATATAAAATACTTCACATGAGAGATTGCCCCTCAGTGTACTTTTCTACCTACCCCCTCCCCTCATTTAGAGTCTTTAATTCATAGTGTGTTTCTTCATATGTATTTGGAATATACATACTGTAATCTTGTCATATTCAACCCTGACATGACACTTCAGAGTCTGTCCCCTGGACCATGTTGGGGAAGAGTCAACCAGCAGCCAAGACGTAAGTATAGCTTGCTCCCAGGCTTCCTTGGGCCTTAGTTGCAAGGGATGTTAAGTGGTGCTAGAATCATTTCCTTTTGTCTGGCTGCAAATACCTCATACTCTAAGCAATTTGCAGCCTTCCTCACATAAGAAATGTTTCTGAAAAGAAATTCCCCAAGCCCTTCTCTTCTGGGTATCCTCGCTTCAGCTCCAATGCACTCGCTCTTTGTTGCTGAAACATGGAGAGCTGTTGTATTTTCAGTTCCCTTACTTACTGGAAACATGCCAGGAATTTGCGGTTATAACTGATCTCAATTGGAGTCTTTCATTCCTGTAACCAATTTGAGGAGAGCATCACGAAGGTACCTATTATTCAAGATTGTTCTGTTAAGCAATAGGGAAGCAAACTGCTCATAGAGTCTCCCTCAGAAGGTGTAGTGTGTGATAGTAACATGTATTTAGGTGGATTTAGAACAGTGTTTGCAAAATTCAAAGCTTAGAGTAGAATTCTAGATCCTGGTGGCCAAAGAAACAACTTGAAGTGAGCAAGGTGGATAAAGAGCTGTGTAAGAGCTTTGGGGATGAGGGAAATAAAAGCAGCACTCAAATGAAGGAAGACTTTGCTGTGACAAAGTGTTCTCCTACCATGTGATTCTCCTAACAAACCATAAAAGAGCAATTAGAGATCCATCCACACACTGCAGTATTTGAAGGTTTCAGACTACTGGAGATGTGACAGTTACAGAAATTTCATTTTTGTAAGAATTTATAAAAATAAAAGGACATTTACTTTCTTTAAACCTATATGATATTTGATTTAAAAAAAAAGTTTTCTCTTTAGTTTTTGCTGGCATAAGATGTCCACATCATGTATACTATCAGACATATCAAAAAATTAGTTCTCCTAATGCAAACCATATTTCATCTTGTATTGTCTGCTTTTGCACATTCTGAAGAAAACAGGAAAGATAACATTTTTCTTTTCAAATTTAATTTGTGCATACATGTAATAGAGAAATATAGAATGTTATACTCTCAGAAGACCAAATCTTAAATGGCAATAAATCTGACTGATTTTTTTTTAATGTTTTATTTCTAGGAGAGAGACAGAGAGAGACAGTGTGAGCAGGGGAGGGTCAGAGAGAGAGGGAGTCACAGACTGAAACAGGCTCCAGTCTCTGAGCCGGCAGTCAGCACAGAGCCCGACGCGGGGCTCGAACCCACGAACCGCGAGATCATGACCTAAGAGAAAGTCGGACGCTTAACCGACTAAGCCACCCAGGCGCCCCTAAATCTGACTGATTTTTTATTAAAAGTCCTATTTTGTATCATATGGGCAGACTGATTTTTTTTAAAGTCCTATTTTGTATCATATGGGCAATAGAGCACATGCAATTGGATTAAATTTTTAAAAATCATTTTCTGTGCTCACTTTATAACCATAAGGAAACAAGGCTGTGTGTTCCTGAGGAAGGTCTCATTGTAAACACGTGTGCATGTTTGTGTGCAATTTGTAAATTTAGCTTTAGGAAGGTAAAACAATAAAGGAGAATTGAATTTGGCTCTGGCCCTTAAGAATTTCAGTAAAACGCATATGAGGAAACATAAGACATGTTGATGAAATCAGCACAGACTCTAATGGCATTTCTGGTGTCTTTAAAAGATCGCCACCAAATGAAGCTTAATGTGTCAAAATAACAACTCCAAGTAAGAGAAAGTGAGAAGTTCAAGCAACAGAATCCATTTGGAGTAGGTGACTTGAATGTCTTCCAAAATCTTTGAGAAGCATTAAACTCAAGCTCAGCCCTTTATCTTTGACAAATAACCACACCGGGTATCCGCTGGTTATTCCGCGGCCCTGTTGTTCCTGTCAGCTTGTTAAATGGAACTCAAGTTTGAGACGGGAGACGCTAATGTGGTAATCTGGGCTCTGCATGCCTCTGTATCCAAAGGACGGCTGTGCCGGACTCTGCGAGCCCACCCATGCCAAGGTAACGACTGGCAGCTGGGCTCATGGAATACAGTCTGTACCAACAGATTGAAAATATTCTTTTCTGATCTTTACGTTGGAACTTGAGCTTTACTTTGAAACGTTTTATGTCCACAGTATGTATTACAGAGTAAATCACTAAACTAATTGCCTTGGGAGCTTCACCATAATGTTCAGGTGGCTGATAGTATTCATTCTGATGAGACTCAAAAAAAGCAGCTTCAGAAATTTGGTCCATCAGAGGGAGGTTGGGTAAACGCTAAAGTGTATAACAGCCCACAGCTCTATGGTATACAGTTCTTGTTCATAGAAGTAAGTAAGGTAGGGAGCATTCAATTTCAAGAAAGGAAAAATAAAGCTGTGCATTCTCACATTCTAGTTTCTTTCAGTTAGACGGAACGAGGTGCCCTATTTAATGAAAATGTTAACCCCCACAGAGAAATATTCATAGTGGAAATGCAAAATATAGTTTCTCTTCTCTGTTGAGGTTCCATTCTGCAGAACTTTCCCCTCCTATCAGAACACAAAGGAAAAACCAAAGGTAGCATCACAGAATACTTGGTTATTGTTCCCAAATGGTTGAGAGTTCCTCTCTCTTTTCTAGTTCAGGAGCTGAGCTGAACATCAGAACTATGCTTTTACAGTATCCCCAGAATATCAACTCCTGATAAAATTAAAGACGTTTTATACCTGCAAAGCCTCAGAAGCTCTGAGAAGCCCCTGGGTGGGGGGTGAATGTGGGGAGTTCAAGGGATGGGGATTCAGAAGTTAAAAACATGAATTTTGGAGAAAGATAGGCCTAAGTTCAAAATTAGGTTCTACCAATTACTGTCACTGTGACCTGAAGCAAGTTACTTGGTCTTCTGGCCCTCTGCTTCCTCATTTGTAAAACAAAAATGATCATATCTACTCATAGTATTATTGGAAAGATATAAAACAAGATAACTTTTGGGGTAAAGCATACTCATGTCTGCAACTTTGTATGGATGGATAAATCATAGACCTACAAAACAGGTAGGGCAAAATATTAATAATTGTAAATACAGGTGGTATTTTGGTAGTTACTATATATTTCTTTCAATTTTTCTGTCTTTGAAAACATCTTAATGAGAAGGAAGAGATTTAGAAGCACAAGTCTTTTCAGCATTAATACAGTCCTTGTACCTACTACTTTTAGTTGCATCACCAAATGTAGTCACATGAACATTCTGAACCTCAAGGAACACTGGAAAAATGTCTTTTTCATGGACCACTGTGAACGTAGCTAAGAGATTCTGTTTCTAAGGAAGAAAGGGAGGAAAGAGATTGTAGTGAAGTCAGAATCTCAGTCTCACAAACATAAATATTTATTGGCACATCCTGAGTGCTAAATAATAAATGGTGGCCATAACCAATATGGAAAGAAAAGAATGGCTGCCACTTGTCTGCCTCAGGGTGGGATGGCCTCCCAAGGGTCCTCTCCTTCCCTCTCTGACCTGGTGGCCTTATTTCTTCCATTCTAGTTTGGCTTGTTTTGCATTTCTGTGGCAACATTTTACTCCACTCTCCATTGTGCTTCCTTGATTCTCTCCAGGATCCCTCTCTGCAGAGCCTGGGGTTAGCTTTTGTAGGATATGGGGGTCTCTATTCTTCCCTATATTTAAGCTCAAAAATGCTTCCTTATGGCAGAATTTTCTTAAAAGTTTCCAATGTTGTTAACTCTTTGAAATCCCTGCTTTATGAAGACAGCTGATTATTATGGGTCCCAGATGAGCGAGTTCTGTTGTTTGTGGTTCCTCCTTGGTGGGCATTCTGTGTGAGGGAGTGTGAGGAGGCCCTGCTGGTACAGCAGGGACTCAACCTCTTATTTCTATCCAGGGAACTCCTTCCACCTGCCTGTGGGAGAAGCATGGAGAAGGGGATTAGGAACCCTGAGAAAGAGCAAAACTTATAGGATGGGCCGAGAAAAAGGATCCTCCAAAACATACTAACAGAACCAAACCAAAACAACTAACAACACTGGGAATGGGTAGCTCACAGTGGAGAAGAAGAACCAGCATGGGCTGTGTCTACAAACCCCTAACAAAAGTCATTCCAGATAGATGTGTCAATGACATCAATGCTGTCCAGTAGCCAAAGAAGTTAAAGACTTACCAGTATCCTTCAGTCATCAGTGATTTTAATAAAGGGCCATTCCAGGGACACAGGAAGGGCAGAAGTCAAACTCTGGAGGGGGTGAAAGTGACAGGGAGACAAGGAAGAGGAGAGAGCAGTTCTGAAAGATTCAGCAGCATGAAGAAGAGGATGGCAGTTACAGGGGTAATGAGGGGCATGGGTAATGAGGAGTTTTTATAAAGACAAGGACTTGACTATGATCAGCTGTTGATGAGAAGTAGTTGGGAAGAGGCGTAAGTTACCAATAATAAAGAAAGGAAGTGCCAGAGCGAGTTAGAAGGGAAGACAAGGTAGATTCCAAACACCCAGAGGAATAATTGGCATTGGGCAGGAGGACTCCTCTCACATGGTGGCTGCATTTCTGTCTGCAGAGTAGAATTTTTACTGCCCTTTACTCAGTGAACATGTTTCTCTAAAGGCACTCTGCAATCACATCATATTAGCTCTTTCTGTGACACTGTTGTTTCTTTCTGGAGTTGATTATCAAACAACAGACATTTTCTTTTAAGAGTTCCTGCTAAACAATGTCTTCTCTATCCCACGCTCATGGCTTTCTGAAACCAAGTCCTAACATTTATTTCCATTAAATGCCATTCTATTAGAGTTAGATCATGTTTCCAATTTGTCAGGGTCTTTTTATATTTTAATTCAACCCACAACATATCACTGACGTATTTCAGCCTTGTATCACCCACACATTAAAATATCAGCTGCATCCCTTCATCCAAACAACTGTATTTAGCTTTATTTTATTTTTGCTTCATCAATCACCCTGCCCCCCATGCCCTGCCCACTCACAGAGACTGGGGGGAACAAGAATTAGACTGGATGCTTTGATGATAACTGATAAAGCTTTTCATTCTGAGGAGTCCTCCCAAATTGGATTAAGTGGATTCATTTGTGGTTTGCAGTGTTTATGTTTTAGAGAGACAAGGATGTGAAAACTCTCACTCTCTCTGTGTTCATTCTCACAAATAGATGGATACTGTCACTTTTCAAGGCTTGTCCATCTGGAATGCATCACAAACACATTGCTGGGAAAGTAAAAGTTCCAGAAAGAGCCTCATTTTTCCCTGGAACTGTGAAATTGAGTGGTCTGTTTTTTTCCATGTTGTTGTAAATTCACAGGAGTGTAATATAAGCTACATTTTTAACCATTTGGGATAGCTTATGATTGAATAATGCTTCCTGCCAGACATGTTTTCCCTTTATTTATCACTTACTTTTCTCTCTAATTTCAGCAACAGCAATTGCTGATTATGGAAATGACTCCAATTGTTCAACCTCTCATAACCACATTTAGTCACCAAAAGCAATCTATCTGCTACTTTCAAAAGCTGTTAAACAAACAAGTAATTTATTTCTGCCTCCGTGTGAGCAACCAAGTAATACAGCTATGTTCTCTCTGCTCTTTGCGTTGCTTTGGAACCGTGAGCGCTTCTTTCTAACATGAATCAAAATCGGCTTGTTCCTAACCGCTGCCTCTGCAATCAGTAATTTGACTCAGTGGGCTTAATTCAAAGCAGGCACTCACATTCTTTAGACTGTTTGTCAGTCTTCCAGGAAATCAGGGAGAACAAAAACAAGCAAGCACTGGTCTTAAATTAAACCAGATAGGAAGAAACCTCAATGAATGATGAAGCCAAATGACGAAAAGAGTCAGGAGAAATAAATAGAAAATATTCCAAGGTTCCACCTGCCCTGGCCCCAGGAGCCACTCCTTTATCTTTCTTTCCTAGAGGAAATCAAAGCATCTCCCAAGAGCAATTTAGAGTAGTTGCTTCCAGACTTCCACACAGCCTGCTGGGTCCCCGCCTCTCAGTCTGCAGCCAGCAGGTGAGCACACCTGAGATCACTGCAGGCAGACATTTCCAGTGACTTCCCTGCATCTCAAACAGACAGCATCCCTGTAGAAATCTCTCCCCTTTGCTGAAATAAGGGAGATTAATTAATTCCCTTTTGAGTTAACCCCAGCTTGGTTCCCCACAGCAAACACCAGTGCTGAGATAGAGTGGTTAGCAGCCTTCCTTGAAAACCAAATAGTTTTTCTTCTGTGACCTGCACAGCTTTCTCTTGCCCTGGGCTTAAAAATCCACGTCGTCTTTAATTTAATTTGCCTTATGTGAATAACCAGGGAATAGTTTGGGGCTTAACATAATAGTGGGTTAGCACAGATCCAGATCCCAAACAAGGATGTTCTTGTAAATCTGATTTTATCTCACATTTCTCAAATATAAGAAGGCTAAAAAATGTGAGGTTTTTTGAATACCCTTTAACCAGGTAGAAGTTATTACGTAGAAGTTATTTACTTATTATTTATTTTAATTTCATTAAGAACTTTCTTAGATGTTAGGTGTGATCTCTCTGTCCTCTCATCTCTCTCATTGAGGTTTGTTTTTTGTTCTTTTGTTTATTTGTTTATTTTAGATTAATTCATTAAAGATGGAATTTTTGGGGGGTGCTTGGTGGCTCAGTTGGTTAAGCATCCAACTCTTGATGCCAGCTCAGGTCATGATTTTGCAATTCATGAGATCAAGCCCCACATTTGGCTCTGTGCTGAGAAGTATGGATACTACTTGAGATTCTCTCTCTTTTTTTCTCCCTCTCACTTTCTCTCTTTCTCTCTCTATCTCTACCCCTCCCCTGTTCACACTCTCACACATATGCACACTCTCTATCTCAAAATAAATAAACTTAAAAAACTAAAGATGAATTTTTTTCAAGGTATTCACAGATTTAGAATATCTGAGGTACTGGTGATTCATAGAAAATATGCAGGTTAGTATTTGTCCAGAGTTACATTCTAGTACAAGTCTTAAGCCTGTTTGTTGTAACAGTTACCTGCAACAAAGTTACCTGTTGAAATTAACTTTCCACCAGCCTCATTCATCCCTTGGAAAGTTTATAAGAACTATAACCCTATATTGCTTACTCTCTTGGTGAGCAGTAAGCATGAAGTAGGGAATACCACTTTTTCACAATTTTTAGAAATGATAGCCAACAATCTTTTTAAACTATAGTGACATAATATATAATTTGGGGGGTGGGGTACTGATGAATCAAGTCACTACTGTGACATGGATTCCTAGTCTATTAGATCTGTGCATTGGGTGTTTAAGGAGCATATTGCCATTACAGGCAAGGCAATTATTTCCCATGACATTTTAAAAGTCCATTTCTGTATTACATATTCCAATCTAGTGAAAATTAGATCTACTCTATTTAGATTTGGCATCCAACACTTGTTGGCCATGGCATGTGATGTAATTTTAAACTGCTCGTGTATAGTTGGAAGATTGATTTATAGCAGTCTTTGCCTGAGACAAGCACAATTTAAACTAATTCCTATTGATCCAGAAACATTTAAGGTTGGTTTTGAAAATTCTTAGGAGTGGGTAACTTTGGATACATTTGAGCCATTTTGCTAAGCATTATTGTCATGTATATAAAAGCATGAAACTATTAATGCTTATACTTCTTTCCTTGGCATCTTTGTTAGTCACTGTATACCTAAAGGCAAATTCCTGCTCCAGATGCTGTCTGCCCAGCTGTTCTGAATATATTCAGCTTGCAAATGGCAACATAAACAGCATAGCCAGAACATTGTGCAGGCTGTGACTTTGCCAGTAAGGCTAAGATATATTTAGTGTCAGGGATAATCTTTTGGTAAATTATAACCAAGATAGAGTAGAGGGAATGGCCACAGGTATAATAAAGTGTCTCATAAAACAGCCAAATGAAGAAAATATTTATTCTAATATTTCCGTATTAGCATGTACTGTATGCTACAAATTGAATTCCCTGTGAATGTACAATCACTGTGTGCAGAGTTTATAAGGATGTCTAATACTGCACATGAATTATTTAAGATCAAATTACATAAAAATTTATCAAGTTTTGTTTTGTTTTGCTTTATATGAAAGAGTAGTTCTGATTGTTTCCCAGTTGTTTCTGTTCTCTAAGTTGTCAGAAATGGTCAACTTGGAGTTAAGAAGATCTAGATTCCAGGTTCTAGAAAGAAATGTCTGTAGCTTCCCTGTGATATTGGACAAATCTCTCAGTCTTTCCTAACCTTTTACTCTTCCTAGTCTCTCAATTCACAGTATTGAAGATACCTTTATTTTAACTGTTTTTGTGCTTTGCCCCAAAAAAATGTTTCATATATGGTCTAGGGCCATTTTATTTTTCAACTTTTCCTCAATACTTAACTTTCTTTAGTAGTATAGATCTTTCTTCATTTCTTTATTTCTTTTCTTTTTTCCTCTCCTTCCTTTCCCTTCCCTCCCGCTCCATTCCTTTCCCTCCCCTCCCCTCCTTCCCTCCGCATCTTGGATTCCTAAGGTGATTAGGCAGAGAAAAATGCATGGCTTATTAGCCACCTCTAATTAACACAAGCACATCTAAGTGGGACTTCTTTTTATTTTTTAAGTATTTATTTATTTATTTTGGAAAGAGACAGAGACATTGTGAGTAGGGGTGGTGGAGAGAGAGAGAGAGAGAGAGAGAATCCCAAGCAGTTCTGCACTGCCAGCGCAGAGCCCAGTGTGGGGCTCAAACCCATTTACCATGAGATCATGACCTGAGCTGAAACCAAGAGTCAGACATTTAATCAACTGAGTCACCCAAGTATCCCTCTAAGTGGGATTTCTAGTATGCAGGTCAGAGAATACTCTAGAACTCAATCAGTTTTTATATTCTAAATTATTTTATCATTGAATTTAGAAAGCAGTAGCGTCTGCCCTAATATACCCCTGAATGCTGCTAAAATATGTTCTTGGGCAGAAATTTGATTCATTAACTTATTTGCATCTTGAGCCTTTGAGGTGCTTTCCGCCCACTGAATCTACAGTTTTTGTCAAGTCCCAGACAGCACACTGGTATCCAGAGGGTAAGTGGAAAATATTCATAAGACAGTGACTAGAACTGATTTTTATCAGCTTTGATGGTACCAGACTAAGAAAATTATCCATCTGGGCCAGGTAATCTGTCTTTCTGGAAAATCACTAAACTACATTCCTAGTAACACAGTCGCTGAGATAATTTCCTTTTATTGAATAATTTCCTCATTCAGTAAGGATTTTTAAAAGCCTGGGGGTATTTTGAGCATATGGTTTAGGGACATCATCTTATAACATGAACTATCAACAGAATTTCAATACAATCTAAGTAAAATAACTTACTTCCTAAGTGTTGCAAATAGGAGCACGGTATTTCTATAAGAGAGCAGGATATTTCTACCAAAGTTTTGCTTTTGAATTAAAGTTAGGAGCTGGAGATTTACAAAAAGTTTTTCCTCATCATTGCCTTGTAGCACCTGTTGTATCCATTCTCAGTTACTGACAGTCAATTCTCTGTTGACCCAGTTGATTGCTCCTCTCACATGAAAGAGTTTCCTCCTCCCTCGCTGACTGCTCCTTTCCAATCTCTTTTATGGTTCTCACTGTATCACTGCTCCCTTAATATTGAAGAGCCCCAGAGTTTAATCCTTAAATTCTTATCTATCAGCACTCATTCTTAATAATCTCAGCTACACTTGGGACCTTATATGCTCATAAGTCATAAATTTGTATTCTACCTCAGACCTTTCCTCTTAATTGCAGACTTGTACATCCAACTGACTACTCAATATCTCCACTTAGATTTCTTTTTTTTTTTTCCTTTTTAAATGTTTCCTTTTTAAATGTTTATTCATTTCTTTGAGAGAGAAAGACAGAGAATGAGAATGAGAGGGGGAAGGTCAGCGAGCAAGAGGGAGACACAGAATCTGAAACAGGCCCCAGGCTGTAAGCTGTCAGCACACAGCCCGAGGTGAGATCTCACCAGCCATGAGATCATTACCTGAACTTAGTCAGTCAGAGGCTTAACTGACTAAGCCACCCAGGCACCCCTCCACTTGGATTCCTAATGAAGATCTAAAATATACCATCTCTGAAACAGAATTTCTTATGTAGTACTGTATTGAGCCCCACAGAATAGATATATATACACCTTTTCCCCATTTTTCTCATCCTAGTTCATGGCAACCCTCTCCTTCTGAAGCTCAGGACAAAACTTTTGGTGTACTCCTTGAGTACCCTCTTTCTCTTACTATGTTGAGCCTTTCAGGAAATTGTGTTGGCTCTACCTTAAAGTATATAAGGTATCTGACCATTTCTCACCCACATTACTTTCCTTTCTCCACTCTGTTCCCTTCATCATAATTGTGATCATTGTCATACTTTACTGCTGCCTTCTAGTTTTCTCTCTGCTTCAGACCTCATCCTCCTCTAGTTATTCTCAACATTGCAGTTGGAGTGATTCTTTAAAAAATGTAAGTCAGGTCATGTCACTCTTTTGCTTTCTGCTTGGAACCCATTGTTGGTTCCCCCAGTCTCATTCAAGTGAAGTCAAAGTCTTACAAAATCTACCTTACCAGAGCAACTGGGTGGCTCATTCGGTTAAGTGTCCAACTGCAGCTCAGTTCATAATCTCACAGTTCATGGATTCAAGCCCCACATCAGGCTCTGTGCTGACAGCTAGCTTAGAGCTTGGAGACTGTTTCAGATTCTGTGTCTTCCTCTCTCTCTGACCTTCCCCTGCTCACACTCTCTCTCTCAGAAATAAATAAAACAATAAAAAATGTAAAAAATCTACATTACCTCCTGCTGTTTTCCTTCTCATCTGTCCTTCCCAGCCTCATGGATCTTCTTACTCTTCCCTCACCCAAATCTCAATTTCTCTTCTGTCCCCACTTTTTTTTCAGGTTACTGGGTAAAAGTCACCTTTGTAAGGATGGCCTTCCGTGACCACCCTACTTAAAATAGCAGCAACTGGACATTCTTCATTCTCTTCCTTTCTTTATTGTTCTCTATATCTTATTGGCATCAGACATAGTACATATGTTGCTTAATTTCTTTATTTTCTGTCTTTCCCCCTGAAAGATGTGCCTTATGAGTGTAGGGATCTTCTCTGTCATGACCAATGCAGTATCCTCTAGAATATAGGAAGCTGTCAATAAATGTTATTTGAATGAATGCACATATTGTCATGGCAAATGATGTTCTCTTTACGGCTTACATGATAACCTAAGCCAACAGTCCCTTCTCTGTTGATTCCTTTGTGTTTTCCCCCTTTACTTCATTTGGAGATATGAATTATAGACAGTGTGGAAGGAAATAAATAACTGAAGAGTCAGAGCCAAGGAGAAGAGGGATGATGGTCTCAAGGAGAGCTAACTCTAGAGGGGCAACTCCAGGAGAAGCAGCTGCATTCAGTTTGGCATAGAATACCTCAGATTTCTCCAGGATGTGGTATTAACTCAAAGCTCTCCAGGAGGTAGGGATATCTGAGCATCATCTTTAACTCTAGGATGACTCAAACTGTGTTTTGTTTTGTTTTTTTGTTTTTTGTTTTTTGGTTGTTTTTGTTTTTGTTTTTGTTTTTGCTTGTTGTTTGGTTGTTTGATTTTTGTTCATAAGTATTTCAAGGGTCTGTCTTGTCACAAAATCCAAGATGGGTGACTGCATGGGTGTCCAGGGCCATGCTGAATTACAGGCCATCTGCTTCAGAATTTCTTGGGCTGAGGGATAAAGAGAAGAATCTCCCTAAAATTATAACATGAGTCATCTCTACCTTTTTTTTCATCACTGCTCAGTCTGAAAAAAGATTATGACTTTAATCATAATATTAAGATTTTATAAGCAAATAAAGCAAATTTTAACTTATAAGCAAACTTTATATATATATATATATAAATTATATTATATATTATATTATATTATATATATTATATATATATACACATTGTATAATGTGTTGGCACATTTTTTTTTTAATTTTTCTAATTCAATTCTCATGGTGCGAGTGGTTGAAATGAGGCAATGCTTGTCTTGTATGGCCATCTTTAAAGAGAATCCACTCCCATATCCTCTGTTCACCAGAGGATAATCTCTCTTGTTTTTTCTTTCTTATTTTTCCTTTTGTGCTTTTGATATATGGGAGTTAACAGCTGCGGATCAACTTATGCCCACTTCCAAATGCTTTCTTTATACATTTTAGTCTTCTGTAATATAACATTGTGGTGCTATGAGGTAATAAATCCAGGAAAACAAAAACTCACCTTACTTACTGCTCTATACTGATCTTAGCTTCAGAAAATTAATGTCACATAGGGGTTAGACATAATGATTACTTTATTCTTTATAGCTTATCACCAGGATGCTCTTCTGTAATGAAACATCTAAGGAATATTTTGAAGGCATGACTTAATCATCAAATTGCTAGATTTTTAAAGGCCATTACATGTTTCTGTCTCTATTTGGTTCTATGTAAGTCATCATATTTACAAAGGAAAATGACATTTCATCCATTGGAAGTTGGCAGAATACACATAGAAGGCTTAATTTGTAAGGCTCAATGCACACGAGGCTCTTGAGCTGTTATATTCCCCCAGAAACCCTGGTCATTTGTAGATTTGTGATTCATAGTATGGAATGCGCTTTGCAAATTGTACTTCTGTATGACTGTGACAACATTCTCTGTTGTCCCTGTATGATGTTTTACATTTATTGTACAACAACATTTGTATTTGAATGTGTACCTTAAACTCTAAACAAGATATCTTGGTGCACCTCATTGGAAGAAATTCAAATAGAGAGATACAGGACAGGATTTATCAATTGCCTCATTCCCAGGGGCTTAACAAAATGTGTTCCTGACAGCTCTGGTGACTCTAATGGACATGGCAGATAGTTCTGAGTTCCAGTATTGTTGCTGTGGTATACTAATGAATTTGGGCAAGCTATTTGGCTTTTCACATGGTTGCTGAGAAAATGAAACAAATAACATATCGGAATCAGTAAGGCACCTGGGATAAGTAGCCTCTTGGTGGTGGTTAGTTTTCTTTTTCCATTCTTTCCTGTGCTCCCTTCATTACTCTGCCTGAATGCAGAGTTTTCTGTAGGTAGTACTGGGACATTTTTCACTCTTCTTATTAATTGAGAAGTGTTTGAAGCAGATATTTTAAAATAGGAAACAATATGTCTAAATGCTTATGCAGCCCCAGAAAATTAAATGAAAAAATCAAACCTACTGTAGCCATGCCAAAGAGATTATTTGAATGAATAGATATGAGAATGGAATATAATAGGAGGCTGAAATTAGAGCCAACACAGACTGTTAGATATGTTTTCAACTGATGTATTTTTCTTCCTTAGGAGGAAAAAAGGTTTAGCTTGACTGTATCTTGTGTTTGTCATCTGTATGTGGGCTAGGAAAAAAAAAAAAAAAGACAAAGGCAGTGACTAATTATAAAAGTTTATTTGAAAAGTTCTGAATTCCTCAAGAAATAAAATTAACTAACTTCACAGCTTTACCAGATTGGTGATAATTATATTGGGATTTTTGCGATTTCAGTGAATGTGGATTTCAACAAAACACATTTTTTGTGTGTGTATGTAATTGTGGGAGAAAAAAACTCTTAGTATTCAGTCTCTTGGATATCTATCATTATATATAAAATGATGTGATACAGTTTTAGTAGAATCTTGACTTCTTCTACCCATTTAAAACTTTCCAAGGTAGACTGAGGTTGGATCTTAAGAGACTGTCTTCTTCAAAAGCTTTGTAAGAAGTGAAAGGAAAAATAAGTTATTATGGCTGTGTATGCTAGTGGGTGGAGGTTCAAGAAGGAAAGAAAAGGAAAGCTATAGCTGAGATAGTATGTTACCAGGTTCTAAGCTATAGCACAGATAGTATGTTACTGATGGTTACATACTACAGAATCCATTCTATGTGGATTAAGCAGAGGCCAATACAGCCTCGGATAACATAACTTGAGAAATGTTCGATCACTATACTGTCCAAACAGAAAGACCATTGCTGCTACTCCCCATATCTTGATACATGTGATATTGAGGTCTGTGTGCCAGAAACTCTGGCATAACTCCCCCAAAGAACTAATTATATTGCCATGATGCTTACCAAAAACGCACCCTTTCATGAATCTGATACTTTTTGTTGTTTGCTGTCATCTTCAGGTTTCACAGGGTTGATTCTGCTTGAGGGATCCTTATTACATGCTAACCCCTAAAATAAATGTTTCTTTTTAATTTTTTAAAAAAATTGTTTATTTATTTTGAGAGAAACAGAGAAAACGTGAGTAGGGGAGGGGCAGAGAGAGAGAATCCCAAGCAGGCTCTGCACTCTCAGTGCAATGTGGGGCTGAGACCATGAGATCATGACCTGAGCCGAAACCAAAAGTAAGACACTTAACTGACTGAGCCATCCAGGCACCCGGAATACGGTTTTATCTCTTTGTCTTTTGTAGTATAGCTATGAAAGTAAGTGGGAAAGTAAATCGGAATGGGGACTTATTGAACCACTTGTCAGTATCTGCCACTAATGGGACTAGACTGGAAGGTATTACATATGTTATAATTATCTGTATATTTAGCTATTGTGCATTATTTTTTTAAAAAATTAGGTGCAGTCAGACAGAACTGAGACTTACTAAGTCAGCAGTCTGTCAAGACAAGAACTGTGTACTTATCTTTGCCCATTCTTTATCTTGGATACCAGAATTTTGACTAATATAGACAGGTAGGACTTATGTACTCCAGAAAACCATGTGTAGCCATATCTTTTATAAGATATTTACAATTCAGAACTTTATGAAAATGATAAAAGTATTATAAAAGGTGAAAGTAATGAACCATTCCTTTGGAATGAGAGCTACAGGTTAATTATATTTCATATTAATTTATGTCTAAATATACAAAACAAGCTTTAGTGGGTATACAGTGGATTCAGCTATTAAAGTCTAGTTTCCTTTCATTAAGGAATACCTGAAAGAATATTTCCATCCTGTTCTGTTCTAGACTCAACCTTGTCCAAGTTCTGTAATTCATTTTTTTACTCTACATTGGCTGATGTTTGTGCTCGCTTCAGCAGCACATATACATTGGCTGATGTTTGAAAGTCAGTTTCTTTTTCTAGCCACTCTATTAGTATTTGCAGAAAATAATTTTCCTTTCTTATGCATTTATTCACAGTTCTCTTTGAGGCACCCAGATTTTGTCATGATATGTAGCCAACTCTGTAAAATTCTAGTGATCAACTTTATATTTATTTTTTAAATTGTTTTTGTGTTTATTTATTTTTAAGAAAGAGAGAGAGATATGGAGGGAGGAAGGGAGGGAGGGAAGGAATGAGTGGGAGAGAGGCAGAGGGAAAGGGAGGCAGAATCCATAGCAGGCTCCAGGCTGTTGGGGCTGTCAGTAGAGAGCCCAACGCAGAGTTCAAACTCAGGAGCCCTGAGATCCTGACTTGAGCCACAGTTGGATGCTTAACCGACTGAGCCACCCAGCGCCCCTGGTGATCAACTTTACTTATCAACCCAGGAGTGTCTGGACACTACTGTTGTCTCTAGACCTCTTTAATCTGAGTCTATTATTATAACAGTGTGTTGGCATTTTGTGTTCACACCCATAGCATGTGCCCCCCACCCCCTGTATTGGGTTTCCTAGGTTGAGCAGAAACATTGATGTTATGTTAAATTCTGGGTAGCATGCATCTTCATACCTCTTCTTGCCTGCCAGCTGCAGGACCTCAGGGGTGTTGCTACTTCACCATTCGTTCCATCAGATCAGAGGCAGTTTGGCTGCATGACCATGTAGGTGCAGAATTAGCATTCTGTCCTTACAGGCTCACAGCTTTTCCAAGTAACCAAACCCTAAGAAACTTTACTAAGTCACCTACCTGTTTCTATTCGTTCATAAACACACTTCTGAAGCATTTTTAAAGGGGAGGGATGATTTAAATATATAGATAAATTATTAATTAGGATTTAGAATTTACCAAGAATAACAGCCTTATTAAAAGGCAGTGAATTGAAAGATATTTTTAGTTCTGGAAAGTGTCTAAGGGATACCTAATTCAGCTTTCAGAAAACAGAAGCAAGAAGTGGTTAAGTGATTGCCCAAGATTACATACCTAGTTACTATCAAAGTTAAGATTAAAACTCAGGTCCTTTGCCTGCTAGCTGGGGATGTCTGGAAGGTGCTTAAGTGGTTAAGTCCTCACCATTCTCCCTTATATAAAGCATGCATATGATACCATATGCTGGAAGGGGTCACATTCTAAAGGATGTCTATATGAAACAACCATGACAAAAATCAACATATAATATGGGCCACATTCTCAAGTCCCATCTCAGATTCACTGGAATTTTTTTATTTTATGACAAAATTCTATTAAAGTATGTGTGATAAATGGCACCAGTATTATTTTCACATCTAAAAATACCTTAAGAGCATTTTTCCTGTTTTAAATAATTAGCTTTCCATTAGCTGCAACAAGCTATATTAATTGCTTACAGTTAAAGCATGATTTTGTTTGTGGTTTTTTTTTTTTTTTTTCTGTTCCTTTATCTGCTTAGGGGAAAAGTAAGGGAGGTTTATGAAAGAGTTTAAAATGAGAGAAAATAATTGTTAATTTTTTATGTCAGTACTTTTTAAAATATATATAAAACTTTATTTTATTGGAAATCATTGTAATCATTACATTTCTCATTTTCACAAATATGTGATCAATGTAGAATAATTTCTCATCAGGGTACAAAGAGCCATATTCGAGTTCTCAAGTGTTAAAGCGAAGAGGGAAAAGGGTAAATGGGATTAGTGGCATTTACAGCAGATGTGAGATTCTGGAGTACAGCTATCCACTTTCAACTCCAGATCTTCCATTTCTTTTTTTTTTTTTTTTTAATTTACTTTTGAGAGAGAGAGAGACAGCATGAGCAGGGAGGGTCAGAGAGAGAGGGAGACACAGAATCTGAAGCAGGCTCCAGGCTCTGAGCTAGCAGTCAGCACAGAGCCCGATGTGGGGCTCGAACCCATGAACCGTGAGATCATGACCTGAGCTGAAGTCGGATGCTTAACCGACTGAGCCACCCAGGCACCCCCAGATCTTTCATTTCTGAGGTGTGAGATCCTGGGCAAATTTTCCTCTGTAAGAGGGGATATCAACAGCAACTAACTTTCAGCAGTGTTGGGAGATTAAGACAATGCATGTCAAGTACCTGCTATGTGCCTTGCTCAGAGTTAATGCTCAGTATTAGTATTCAACATGTTTAGTTTCTATTCGTATTTGTTGACTCTCTCAACTGCCATGTCCCAGACATTGTCCTCTGCACTGGAGACACAGAAATGACAGATGAAGTCTTTATTTATATTGATTCTGAACATTTTCTGATTCAGATAAAAATTAGAAAGCAGATAGAAAATATGCATACACATATACACAAAACATGATTTTCTTTAAGAAACTTTGTGATTGGGGTGCCTGGGCAGGTCAATTGGTTAACATCCAACTTTGGCTCAGGTCATGATCTCACAGTTCAGAAGTTCAAGCCCTGCTTTGGGCTCTCTGATGTCGGTGCAGAGCCCACTTCAGATCCTTTGTTTCCCTCTCTCTGCCCCTTCCCACTGGTTCTCTCTCTCTTTCACTCTCAAAATAAAAAACAAAAAAAGTATCTTTGTGATCAGTTTTGGGAGATTTGGTGAAAAGTTTTAAGTGAATTCCACATAATATTTAAAAATTAAACATAAATGATTAAATACATTCCACATGGCTTCCAATTATTGTTAAATTCTCTTTATTAAACACATCATAGGACTGAATAAACTTAGAAATCTATGGCCTTACCTGGAATGGCATAAAGTAAGTTGTGTGGAGAAAGATATGGTGACGCCTCCTGTTCTGGGAAGAAGAGGACCTGGCATTGGCACAATTCTTATATGACCTTCCCCACTTCCTTGAGAGAAAGGAGTTGCTGGGAGTTCTTGTTATGGGCTCTGCAGATATTGTTCACAACTAAGAATTTTTAATTTAGAGCCATTGTTCCACCAAATGGAAATGAGCTTTAAAAAAAAAAAAAAAAAAAAAAAGCCATGACACTGACTCTCAGCTAAGCAGGAGACATGCCCTGGGCATATAGTAAAAAAACCTAACCATTAACATTCCTCAGCTCACATTCCTTTTTCTCTCTGCTGCTAAATCCTTTCCTTCCCTTCCTTCTTATGCATCACATAAAACCTTTTAAAAGTTATCCATATTTCTTCTTTAGACATAGATATTCATACAAGCAACTCCTTTCGTATATTCTCAAACTCCAAATCTTCCTGGAGGGTCAGTTAAAGTTGAAGATTAAATAACAGAGAGAATGGTAATGAAAGATGGTAAATACAAGTATAATTTCTAGCCCCCTTACAATATGATGCCAGCATTTCTACCTTTTATACAAACATAATTGTTGAGATTTTTAAATGAGTATTAACAGAATAGAGAGAGTGGTTTTCAGAGAAAAAAATTCTCTTCTAACATGACTGCTTTTCTTCATTCCCTTTCATGGAAAATTGTCAGAATTGTCAACGTCATGCTTCATGGCTTTTGAAACCTTAAACCTTAACAACAACAAAAAATTCTTTACCCATACCAGAAATTACTATCCTTTTTGGATAAATTTGAAGTCTTATTCAAGTTTCTTACAATCCTGTAAACAGGTAACACACTATCATTGTCTGTGGTAGCCAAGGACAGGGCTGTTGTGAGTAATTAAAATGCTAGCATTGGCCCCTCCAAACTGTGTTCTCAGCATCTCAGCACAGAAATAAAACATTAGAATTTTTAACCTCTAGGGTATTTTGCTAAGCTTCTGTTAGTGTAAGTGGTTTAATGTCTCAAAAATTTGTTTTAATGTTATAATCTATACTTTAATAGCTCTTTGTAGGTGAAACCAATTTCTGCAGAAATACCTAGCCATTTAAAAATATCCTTGCTATTTATAGAAGAAGAATAACATAACCTATTTTTCTTATTAAAAATATTGGTTTTCTCTGAAATTTGCTATATCAAATTAGCAAATGAGGACATGAATTTTTACTTTATTTAAACATGTTTATATGGTATTTATTTTGTGTTAGGGATTGTTTCTTTTTTTCTTTCTTTGTTTTTTTTTTTTTTACAAATAGTTTATTGTCAGGTTGGTTTCCATATAACACCCAGTGCTCATCCCCACAAGTGCCCTCCATGCCCATCTCCCGCCCCAACACACCCATCAGTCCTCAGTTTTTGTCAGCATACAAGAGTCTCTCATGGTTTGCCTCTCTCCCTTTCCCCCACCATTTCCGCCCTTCTTCTCCCCCTTGGTCCTCTGTTAAGTTCCTCCTAATCCTCCTATACGTGCAAACATGATATTTGTCCTTCTCTGCCTGACTTATTTCGCTCAGCATAACACCCTCAAGGTCCATCCATGTTGCTACATATGGCCAGATTTCATGGTTTCTCATTGCCATGTAGTATTCCATGATATAGATAAACCACATCTTCTTGATCCATTCGTCCATTGATGGACACTTAGGCTCTTTCCATGTTTTAGCTATTGTTGAGAGTGCTACTATGAACATTGGGGTACATGTGCTCCTATGCATCAGCATTTCTGTATGTTAGGGATTGTTTCAAAAGCTTTATTGGTGGTAACTCATCAAATCCCCATAACCTATGAGAGAGGTATTATTATTATTATTACTATTATTTATACTTTATAGTTAAGAAAATAGCTCAGGAACTTGAAGAGAGGATGAATAACTTGTCGGTGGTAGTACAACTGGTAAGTGGCAGAGCCAGGAGTCAAATCCAGCCCATCTGGCTCCCAGAGTTCCTCCTTATGACTAGACCAGTAAGGTATTGCTTCTCCCTGCAGCATGTTGAAGGCTTACCAAGGCAGATGAGCTCAAAAATATGCCCATTGAACCAGCCATCTGTCTGCCCTGCTGGCCCCTCCATGATGTCAAAGTTCCCCATGAAATGGACATAAATCTCTAATGAGACAGGATGTGTACAGAAAACCATGGGACCAATACCTGATTCTAAACACACATTGAGACACTATAATAAGGCCACATTCTCATTAGCTTCTTTAAAACGACTACTAAGCCATAACCATATCCACCTTCAGCCTAACTTCCCATCAGTCTGTATCAAACACAATCTCAACAAAATGACACTTTCAAATTAGGAAAATAAAGAAAGTTTAATAAAGGGACTCTCTGGACAGAGATAATCACATAGAGGGCCCATGAAGCTGAGTTAAATGCAATGAAGAGAGATGAGCAAGTGAATACCTAGAAACCTTACTCTCCTCTCTTCCTTTAGGTTCCTGGTGGGGAGCAGGGAGCCTCCTTTTCTTCTGACCAGAAGCCAGAGTGAAAAAGAGGCCATTGATATGATCCATATAAGTCAGTCTCCAGCCTTGGTGCAAGGCAGAAAAGATCAAACTAAGCAGGTCAAATGGAAGATGTTTGGCACAGTCTTACCAGTTCTGTACTTCACACACACACACACACACACACACACACACACACACACGCCTTTAAAGAAGTATTTCCTGTTGTTTTGTTGAGAATTCGAATTCTTCATTAACTCAACTTCTTCAGTTCCTAAGACTGGTTCAGAGAACACAAAATCCCAGCATCATCCATGTTTTGTCTTTTTTGGCACATTTTCAAGCATGTTAAGGTCTTTTCGAATCCTGGTTTTGTCACCCAACACCGTGGTCTTCAAATCCAGTAGCTGCATCTTTGAATCTCTAGGAAAGGCATTTAGTGTGCTGGTTTTTCTGGCCTTCCCCAGAGATTGACCCAATCTCAGGCAGGGCCCATTAATGTATATGTGTTTATTGTTATTTTCAATTTCTCAGGTGACCCTACTGTAACCAGTTGAAACACAGGCATGTGGGATCTCTTGATATGACAGCTCCAACACAAGGCACGTGACACTCCACTAGATATTTTTTTTAGTTTGTCCAGTAATTTAGGGATTTTCCACACCATCCATATTTGAGTGTGTTGTGGAATATTAGAATTATCTGAGAGGCTTTCCCTAACTTCATTTCCTCACTCTGGTTAGCCAAGCTTCCCTCTGAAATCCTTTTACTACCACAGTGAACTATGTTCATGGACAAGATCATGTTGAAACCCTCCACTCTTCTAGTGCAGAAAAAGGGCTATGACCCCTGGATTCATTGTAATATTCTTTATATATGATTGACTTGTTTTGCCTTAACTTTACCACCCATATTTCTCTGTTGTGCTAGAAAACATTATACTAGACTTCATAAATATTTTTACCGAATTTGAATCAGATTCACCAAACCCACTCACTCAACCACCTACTCTTATTATCGTCTATAACATAATAATTATTCTAGAAGTCAAGCACTGATCAAGGTGTTAAGGATACCAAAGTGGCCAAGACCATTGAGTTCTCTGCTGTCTTGAGCTTACACTGTAATTGGGGAAGCATTCAATAAATAAACAAATACATCAGTTAAAAAGTGAATGAGAATCTGTGCTTTGAAGGAAATAAATGGAGGATTATGATGGACTGTAACAGATGGGGTAGTGATTATTTCAGAGAACATCTCTCACAGGGTGATATAGGAGTTGATGGTCAAAAAGAAGTCACCCTTGTATAGATCTGGAGGATGAGCATTCCAGGCAGAGGCACCAGCGAGTGCAAATGTTCTGAGACAAGAAAGAAACTTTAGTCTTTATTTTGTTATTTTATTTTATTTTCATCATGATAAGTGTATTCTTTAACCTTCATTCCCTCTTTCCCCCACCCATTTCCCTTCTAGAAACCATCAATTTGTTCTCTATACTTAAGAACATGTTCCTTGGTTTCTCTCTCTCTCTCCTTCTCTCTCTCTCTCTTTCTTCTTCTTCCTCTTCTTCTTCTTCCTCTTCTTCTTCTTCTTCTTCCTCTTTCTCTTCCTCTTCTTCCTTTGTTCATTTGTTTTGTTTCTGAAATTCCACTTATGAGTGAGATCATGTGATATTTGTATTCTTCCACTTATTTCACTTAGCATTATAGTCTCCATATTGTTAAAAATGGCAAGATGCCATTATTTTTTTATGGCTGTATAATATCCCATTGCATGGATATACCACACCTTCTTTATCCATCCATCTGTATTGATGGACACTTGGGCTGTTTCCATTTCTTGGTTATTTATTTTATTTTTTTAATGTTTTGTTTATTTCTGAGAGAGAGAGAGGGAGAGAGAGAGAGACAGCCTGGTCAGAGGAGGGTCAGAGAGAGAGGGAGACATATAATCCGAAAGAGGCTCCAGGCTCTGAACTAGCTGTCAGCACAGAGCCCGACACAGGGCTCAAACCCACAAACTGTGAGATCATGACCTGAGCCGAAGTTGGATGCTTAACTGACTGAGCCACCCAAGTGCCCCCAACTTATACCACAATCTTGGTTATTGTAAGTAATGCTGCAATAAACCCAGAGGTGAATGTATCCTTTTGAATTAGTGTTTTTGTATTTTTTGAGTAAATACTCAGTAGTGTGATTACTAGATCTCAGAGTAGTTCTATTTTTCATCTTTTGAAGAACTTTCATCTTTTGAAGAACTTTCATCTTTTTGAAGAAACTCTATACTGTTCTTCACAGTTGTTGTACCAATAAAACTTTAGTCTTTAAATAAGACATTGAGGCTATTTCTGGGTGACTTGTCTTTACTGATTCTTTGCTGACCAGTCAAGAAGTGTCTTTGTTCTAGATCTCATATTAAAAAACCTCCTCAAATATCTGCTAGAAAAATTTCATGCCACCACAAGCTTTTAGCTAGTCCATTCTTAGTCATGCCTATAATAGAGTAAAAGAAAACAAATACACAAAAACTGCTGATAGTAAGGCTTAACAATAAACATTTGAACCTCTGTTCTCTAGGGTCTGATCCAGGTTATGTGGAACCTATTGTTTTTACGATTTCAAGGGCCCTCTTCAAAAATACTAATAAAATAATACAAAATTGCAAATAAAAAATTGTTAGGGTCCCACCCATGTAATTGAAGAGCTTAAGGCTAGTTAGTTTCACAGTGGATCCACCTTTGTCTATACTCAAGAAAGTGAGTCAGATTACAGAGAGCCCTGATGAAGAGGCCTTTCAGCTCCTGGGAATCTGAGGGGCACTGCTGCTTGGAGCACTGAGGAAGCCTGCACTTTCTATGAATAATCAGAGAGCCCCATTCTTCTCCATCACACCTCTTGGTGAGTAGAGGAAATGGAAAATGTGTTCCTATTTAACCATGTAGCCATTCTATCAGGACTAAGTTAGAGGCAAAAGGAAATAAAAGGAAAAAGCTGCTGCCTGCTACTCAGTTGTTCTTAAGGAAGTACTATAGGAAGCTTTAGGCAAGAAAGAGAAGATGGCTAAGTAAATAAACATAAAACAATATAAAGTAGGAAGTGCTAAATGCTGGAAAAGAGGTAAAGGGAGGAGGAGGTGGCCAGAGATGGAGCCAGTGGAGGATGTCTGGGTGTGACGGTGTAGGTCTGTTGGGTGGGAGATTAGGACATGGTGGGTGGAGGTAGGGCTGAAGAGCAGACCTGGTGAGGTCTGGGAAGGGGGTAGAGGTAGTTAGTGAAAACAGTGGAAGAGATGTAGGAGATGGTAGTTAGGTAGAGGGGAATGAGTTGGTGGTGGTGGTGGTGGTGGCTGTTGGGCAGAGTTGTTGAATTTGGGCTTCTGAAGATGAATTTGGGCCTCTGAAGATAAATTCTTCCTACATTGTAAGAAATGCTTCATTTCATGATTAGTATTCTCAATAAAAAAGAAAAAAAAAAGTTCTTGTGAATAAAGAATACTCAGACAATCACCTCTTAGGTTATCAAAACAGACTCCCCTTAATCACAGTCAGAACTTCTGGCCCGAGTCTGCCCCACCTTGGAATAGGGAAGCCATTTTGTTACAGTGTTTTGACATATGCCTTCCAGGCAATAATAACAAGTATTTTAATTAGCATCAACATCCTGCTCTTCTGTGGGCACTACAACAATGTGTTGCTTTTTCTTACTCTTGGAAGCTGCCAGGCAGATGCTCACTTATTACCTCTCACTAAATATCTGATAAGTCATTGGTGTGCTTTTAAAGTAAGTTTATCATGTTCATTAAATGTCATATAACTTACAATGGCTTGTTTGAAATAACCAGTTGTTAAGATTTACATGTAATTCTGAAACACAAAAGAGTTGACTTCCCCCCACCTCCCCCTAAGGTATTTGATATTTGAGTGTGTTCTGAGGAGATGACCTTAATGAAACCCAAACCAAACAGTATTTGTGATCAGGGAGAGATTCCTTTTCAAAAATATTCTGTCTCTCATGATATGTTACCAATCAGAGCCCTTGTTTGGTCAGCACTGAGGACAGTTTCAAATGTTAATATTGAATGACACATGTGTGCCAGAAATCATTCTGTGCCCCTGCATGTAATTTTTTAAATAGCTTACTGTGTGCTAGGGCATGACTTTTTACTGAATGTTACACTTTGATTTATGCACATGAGCCTCAAATTTTAGGAAGAGCAGAAAACTATTTTGTTTACTTCTCAAGGTTCAAACATTTGGCTATATGCTTGCATAATGCCTTATATCCAGACCACTTTCTTAGGTGAAATAATTTGCAAAGAAGGACAGCCATTTCCTTGCCAGGGTGCAATCCAGTGTGGGGGTTCTCTAAATGCTAATTAATTCCAACCTCAACTACTTCACCTGCTGTTTCAGAGGCTGGCAGCTTGTATTCATCACCTGAATGACAGCTGTTTCTAACCTCTTTTCCCTGAAAAGAAAGAAATTAAATAAACCTTTTGCATGCTAATAACTGACATTCTGAAATGACAGTTGAAAAGTGCTTCAGTGTGAGTATAAGGCAGGATTGAATTGAAAGATTTCGTCTACATCCACCAATTGTTGAATTTTGACGAGATATTTTCAAAATGTGGAAGAAAGGGTGGCAGATAACAGACGAGACAGTATTATCGCAAGTGAGGATATTGGTACGATGAATCATTAAATCAAACTTTCAGTATATTAAATGTCTACATTTAAGGAATGGGTACGATACATATTTTTAATTTTTTAACCTTTTTTGAGAATGGTATACATTTTTATGCAAGTTGTGTAGGCTTTGTCAAAGCCACTTAATACATTTTTTTCCTTTTTTTATCCAATGGATTTTTATATGAGTCAATAAGCATATATAGAAAGCAAGTGTTTGTTCAGTCTATTTAATTGTCTCATGGTAACGACTGCTATCATATTATTTCCCAATCACAAATTTGTCTTTTGTCAAAATGGATTTTGATTTCTACCATAATTTCAGTTTTTACCTTTTTATAGTCATGAAGGGTGAAGGGGATTTGATGGATTCTCTCTCAAGAGAGTAATTAGTACACAAAGAATACATTCTCATATAATAAACATGCCTCGAGTATAGTTTTGGACAGGATTATGTAAACTTCATCAAGGGCCAAGGTCTAGATATTAATAATGGATTATGTCCCTTGATTTGTTTACAGGCACCTGCCACTGAATGTCATCTTCTGCATGTTTCTGACTTTCTATGAGGTCCCACATGGTATTGTTCAGTTATAGTCTTTTAATCTATGGAGCATATGTACTTCATTAATTTAAATTGCTTTAATGAAGCCTACCTTTGATACAGAAAAGTATGTTATTTTTTCTTAATGTTTTAATGCTTTTATCATTCAATAATTTTGCTGTATATGGTAAAAGTGTCCTCAGTTGGTGCACAGTTGTATGAATTAACACACACATAGATTTGTGTAACTACTGTCACAGTCAGAATATAGAATACTTTTATTAGTCCCCCAAAATACCTTTGTATGCTATCCCTTTATTTTTTTTTAATTTTAAAGTTTGTTTGTTTCTTTGTTTATTTATTTTTGAGAGAGAGAGAGAGAGCCATGGGAGGGACAGAGAGAGAGAGAGAGAGAGAGAGAGAGAATCCCAAGCAGGCTCCACACTGTCATAGTGCAGAGCCTGCTGTGGGGCTTGAACTCACAAACTGTGAGATCATGACCTGAGACGAAATCAAGAGTCGGTTGCTTTAGCTGACTAACTCATCCAGGCACATAACTTTGCTATCCCTTTATAGTCATATGTTCCCTTCAGCCCTAAATCCTGATGATCACTGAGAAGGTGTTTTCTTGGTATTAAAACATAAAGAAGATGAAGAGGAAGTATTAGGGAAGGAGGAGAAAGAAGAAAGAAAAATAAAGATTTTTTAAAATTTTTATTTATTTTTATTTTTTATTTATTTTTTGTGGTTTTCTTTTCTTTTCTTTATTTTTAAAGTTTATTTTTTAATAGTTTTTAAACTATTTTTAATAGTTTATTGTCAAGTTGGTTTCCAAAGGAAGGTGCAGAGAAGAGAGGAGAGGGAGAAGGAGAAGAGACTGTAAGATGCAACACAGTGAAGTGTTCATTAAACTCTAATCAAGGATTTTATGCATGCACTAGGATGGTCTGTTGTCAATTTGGCATCATCCCCACTTTCCTGGGCTGTGATGCAGAGGTAAAATTGAGAAGCACATACCCCAGAATCCTCTTTCCTTCATTGTTCAGATTCCAGATTACCAGTTAGAGGAACTGATGTGGGAACTGGGAAGCAGAAGAGGAGCAATCAGATGTGTGGGCAGATGCGGGATTCCTGGTAGCTTAGTGATTTGAGAACCACTAACTTCACTGCTGCTGACTGTAATTACTGGTGGGAAATTTCTAGAGACTTTCCAGAACAGCTTCCCCATAAGCCTTAGAGAACCACCACTTTGGTGTTTCAGAATGAGGTTTACAAGTCATACCCTTGTCCTTCTGGCTGCAGCTTCCCAGAACTTCCACAGTGACTTAATTCACTCCAACTTGCCCGTCATTTGTGTAAACCCTAATTCCCGTATTAAACTCATTGTTACTGGACTATCTTAGAGCCACTTTATTTTTGTGCCCAAACCCAGATTACTGAACACCATTTTAAAGAGAAATGTATTGTGTGGCCCACATTTAAAACTTGGGAGATTTTTGGGGCACCTGGGTGGCTCAGTTGGTTAAGTGTCCAACTTAGGCTCAGGTCACGATCTTACAGTCTGTAGGTTCAAGTCCTTTGTCAGGCTCTGTGCAGATAGCTCAGAGCCTGGAAGTGCTTCTGATTCTGTGTCTTCCTCACTCTCTGCCCCTCCCCTGCTTGATCTCTGTCTCTCTCTCTTTCTCAAAAGGAATAAGCATTATTTTTTTTTTTAATTGGGAGATTTTTCTTTGACATCCTAATTGTCATTTTTCCTTTGAAAAGTACAAAGATTAGGAAACAGTGGACCAGTACTCATTCTTTCCTGAAGACAATTGCATGAAGCTGAGGAGTAGCTAGATATGATTCTCCACTCCACCATCCAGCCCAGTCTGCATTGTGCCCTGCCCCCTCTAGATAATATCATCTTAGTCTAAGAAAAGGGATTGCATTCAATAGATATATGAAAGTCCTACCAAACAAGGTTGTTACCTAAGAACTTCTGAGTATATGGAGATGTATAAGACAAACCCAATGTCTTCAAAGGGTGAAGGGCGTAGAAGCCAGCATATGACTGTCACATCACAATAAAATTCATGGAGTGAGTGTTTTGTAAAACAGCATAAACCCACTAGCTCACTATTTGGGTATTTTTAATTTTCCAAATTTTTCAGATTGATTTTTATGGTGGTTTCACTTGTTATTAATGCTCCAATTATTATTAATGAATTTTATCTGCATTTGATTAGAATTTTCCTAACATGTAAACTTCGTGAATGTTCTGGGATATATGTAAATTTATTTTTTCCAAGTAAACAAATTCTCAATATATATTTGCCTAGAATATTTTTCTGTTAATCATGATCTTTTCCTTTTATATCTAAATACCAACATATGCGCATATTTTAATAAAAGGATACATTTCACAAAAAATTGAGCTTAAATATTCCCCCCATATATTGTACAGAATACTCCATTTAAATATATGTCATATTTTAGTTAGTTACTTCTATGTTAATTAATTCTGTATATATTTTAACCTTTTTTCTGCTTGATATTACACAAATCTAACAGTGTATAATTTCTGAAGCATGATTTTTACTTTATATTGAAGTTTTATTATGTGGTGAAATAAAAATATAGTAATAAGCCATTGACCATTGGAAAATTAACATCTGTTGATTCTTTTTTCCTCCAGGTAAAAGTAGACCTCAGTTTATCAGTGTAGAATAAAAAATGTGAGAGCTTCATAGAGACAGATGATAGCACAGTCCATATAATAATTCACAGAAAATCCTATTTAGAATTTGGGGTTTTCTTTTTGCTTTTCTTTTGATTCACTTATTTTCAGTCTAATCTCATTTTTGGAAGAGGGAAGAGATCCAAATTTATATTCTCCCAAAATTGATGATGAAAGTATGAGCTATGCGCAACTCTGTTGCATGTGTGTAAGATAGATGATAGATAGATAGATAGATAGATAGATAGATGATAGGTAGATAGATAGATAGAGAGAGAGAGAGAAAGAGAGATTGATTTTTGGTAAAGACAAAGAAGACATTTATTTAGGCAACTCAAAACTGTACAAGTTTGATCCTTTCCAGATGGCCATATATCTGGCCGCCAGATCCTTGGCTCAGCCCTTTCCCTGTCTCCTAAATGCCTCTTTGTGCTTTTCTGAGGGTAAAGCACATCTTAGAGTTGATGCAAGTTCCTTGTAAGTATAGCTCCCAGTTTCACTGAGCAAGCTGGAAAATATTCTCTGGAGTTTCACAAAAAAAAGTTCACATAATGCAAAAAATGCACCTCTTTAAAAGATGCATTTTACTCTACAAGGATGCATCTTTCTTCCTTATGGGATATCAAGGCAAAGTGACTAGGATCATTGGGAAAACCAGCATGAATTCAATTTCTGACTGTGTCATTGACTGGCTGTGTGCCCTTGGTATGCTCTGCAAATTCTTCCCATAAATGGAGCCACTAGCAGTACCTACCTCATAAGGCTATTGTAGATATTAAATGTGGTGACTCAAGTAAAGGGGTTAGCACTGTGTTTAATTCTTAAGTGGGTAGTAAGCAGTGATTAGTAGTGATGATATGTACTGGTGCCAAGGCATTTGTGCCAAGACAATGGTTCTCAAATTTAAGTGTGCATAAAATCACCTGGGGACTTATTAAAGCACAGATCTCTGGGCCCCACCTGCAGAATTCTGGTGTAGTAGGTCTGGGTGAGATCTGAGAATTTGTATTTCTCAGTCGTTTCTAAGTAACACTGATGCTGCTGACCCTGGAACCACAGTCTGAGAACCACTGAATCACACTATTCTCCTTGGGTGGTTTGGTTGTGGAACGAGACTGAGGGATCAGAAGGATTACATTTGGACATGTTTCTAAAACCATGATCTCTGTGGTTCAGCGCAGACCCAGTGTCTATTTATCAAAGTGCAACAAAATTAGAATCCCTGTATTTACCTGCATCTCTCTCATATATTTAGGGGGAGCCACATATGTAGCATTCAACATCTCAGCAATACTTTCTATCTTATTTTTCATATTGTGATCTTTCAAGGGTGGCTCACCCACCTACCCCAGAGTAACTCCCCCAGGGCATCACGGTGCTGTCATTAAACTGCCTCAATCTAGCTCTCCTTTGGCACAGAGCACATAGCACAATCCCCATTCCCCAACCACTGCTAATTGCAATCCTCTTGGGCAGTAATTTTATTTTGCTCTGACCACTTTTCAAGAGAGAATCTTTTTCCCTTGGACTTTGTCAGAGGAGGATTTGGAGTATGCTGAGCAGACAATGGGCAAATACTTGAAGGGGATGGGGAATGGCTGTGCACCAAATATTTCATTTTCTCACACTTTATTGATACTGTTGCCTTCACGTTGGTGGCATATTTCAATCAGCATCTTAACTAGTTGTGGACCCTCCTAAAACACCACTTACTTGTTTTGGCTTCAAACATAGGTGTCATCTATCACTCATTATTTGTGGCAGGCCTTTGCTAAGTGCTTTGCATACAGCAACCTCTTTGATCTTTTCAGTGAGTCTATGGCCTCAGAAATGGGGTGGCAAGGGTACTCACACTACAAAGATCATAACTATTCCCAGAAGCTCTAATGGAGACATAGACCCATCCTCTGATCTCTCACTGGTGCCCTCTATAGGCTAAACTTGTGACACCGCAACACACAGAATCAGCCTTCCCCGGCCCAAAGCAGGATAGAGGATAGTAGAGAATTCACTGGGGTAGCAGTCAGAGTGAATGACTAGGACGTAAATGGAAATTTAAGCAACTAAAACTTTACCATATTACATACTTTGCCCAAACTTGGACTTTTACTAAGAAACAGAACTGGAATTTGAACCCAGGACCATTTGACTCAACCTATAGTCAGGTCGATGGAGCATACTCTCCTTTTAAGAGCCTGCAAAACAGGTTGGCGTTATGAGAAAGCAAATTATGTGTATAAGCAGTATTACTTTTTCACATATACGAGTAGATGGGATCATCCAGGCAAGAAAGCATTCTCTCCTCCATTCTGAGATACCCTAAAATGTTAGGGTCAATTGTCAGTTATTTATAGAAAATATGTGTACTTTTTGATAGCCACAAGCAATGAGTACAACGTTCAGAATTATATTTTAGGGATTTGGCTTTTCTCTGCTTGCTGGCCATGCATTTAACCAACCATAGTGTTCACTTCAGTGTCAGAAAGATGTTTTTTTCCTCTGTACAATCAAAGCTCCAGTGTGGGTGGCCAAAAAGGAAATTAATAGTTCAGAAATAATCTTTACAGAACTTAGTTTGAAATTTTTAACTCTAATTAAAGTTCAGCATAGAGATGATACATTATCTTTTAGTGGAAGAAATTCATCTTTCAAATAAGGGTAGGGGCGTCTGTGTGGCTTAGTCGGTTAAGCGTCCGACTTTCCCTTAGGTCATGATCTCGCGGTTCGTGGGTTCGAGCCCCGCATCGGGCTCTGTGCTGACTGCCGGCTTGGAGCCTGGAGCCTGCTTCAGATTCTGTGTCTCCCTTCCTCTCTGACCCTCCCTTGCTCACGCTGTCACTCTCTCTCTCTCCTAGAAATAAATAAAACATTTAAAAAAATAAAAAAATATAAGGGTATTACTTTAGCTATTGCAGAGCACCCAGTTTCTGAGGAATTTCTTCTCCCCTTCCAGGCAGAGGTTTATTATTGAGTTCCCTATAAATGTTCAAATGTGACTTACAAGTCAAAAATAACAGTGTAAGTAGATTTGATGGATTTTCAGAAATAGTTTATGAAATTATTTTAGGTCACTGCTTACTTCAATTGAAGCATCAAACTAACAGTGAATAAAAATTATTGCCAGTGTTCAGGCAAGCTCATTGCCTGGTGAACTTGGCTCTTTAAAAAAATATTTATTTTAACCGTAGTAACAACATGACTCAATCATCCATTTATTTTTTTTTTCTCTGTATATACTTGGTGCCTATCATGAGACAAGCATTATACTTCAAATATGCTTATGTTAATTTTACACTTTGGTATGATTGTTGAGAGTGCCTGTCATGTGCCCAGCACTCAACACATATTATTTCTAAGGATCTCAACAACCCTATTATATTCTTATTATTTTTCCACTTTATCCTTGTTTAACTGAAACTCAAAGAAATTAAACAACTTGGTAAAGGTCACAGAGTTGTGATTTCAACTCAAGTGCATATAAGGACAAATATTCTAAATTCTACCATGTTTGCTCCTGTTGTCCCTTCCTGAACATCTCTGGGGTTGTTGTCTCAGCTGAATTTTTGGCAGGAAGAGACATACAGGCTTCCGGTATCTGATTTACAAAAAATCTAATTCTTAAAAACTTGGAACCAGGCTGAAGTAAGAGTCAGGATCTCATTAGAGTAGAAGACTCTTGGGACTTAGGCCACAGTAAGGTTGGGTTCTATCACTCGAGGCTACTAGAATGTCCCAGCCTGGGTTCTAAGACTTATACTGTCTGCACACACTAGATGCTCATTAGGAACTACCTTATACTCTTCTGGTCCAGGGGAGACGATTCTTGGATTGAATTAGGATCCCAGGATTCAAAAGAAATAATTGAATCCAAAGTTTCATGGCAGGGCTTAAACAATGGGACTCTTGCATCTTTCATCAAAATAAGAATGACTTCTCCAAGCCCAGAGATCTGGTTCCAAGCAAGCCCAGTAAGATCTGGGGACATAGGCAGGACCGCAGAAGATATGTAGGTTCACTGGTTCAGAGGAGGATACCTACTTAGTACACAGGAATTTCTGGGGAATAAGACAGTGATTCCAAGCTTACACCCTGGACTGCCTCTGGAATTCAGAGTCTCCATTGAAGGAAGTATCTGAAATTTTGGGAGAAGTTGCTCCTGATATTCCTAGAGACATTTCCTGGGCCTCAGAAATATCACAGGGCCTGTTTTTATAGGAAAATGTCTTAGCATAAGACTTGGGGCCAGGAGAACCTGATGTTTCAGAGTGTGGTCTTCCAACTTGAAATCATGAAAGGCTAAGGATGATTTATTGGTTTACTGGCTTAGGCTTTTTATGACATGTTGCCAGGGAATCATGCAAATTTAATGCATCTTCCTCCAGTATGAAACTTGCATGTAGAAAATCAGTGTAGCTCATTGCCTACCAACAAACATCAGATTTTTCTATGTATCAGTGGAGGTCAGTTGGGAAATGGGTCTTAAGAATTATGAATTAGAGGGATAGAGGTTTATGGCCTTAATTTAACTTTAGTAGCCTATGGTCCTCATGAGTGGGATAGCTTTGGACTCATGGTTGCTGTCTAGGAAGTCTAGGGGCAGGTATCAGATCACCACACATGAAGATATTGAAGTTCAGGAACAAAAAAATTCTAGTCCTTTTAGGACTGGGTTAAGTTGCTAATTCACCATGATACAGAAGTAGGAATCCTATTATGGTCAAACCAAGTCCACAACAAGACTTGTGCTTTGCTCATAGTAACTAGATTTCATCTCAAGTACCAACTTTAATTAATTAATCTACTCGGAACACTGCATTAAGAGGGGTTCTGAAGCTCTGTGTCAGCTCAGTGAGAAAAGCTTGAAGAGTGAGGTAAAGAGAACAGGTAGTACATGTGCTACATGTCTATCATTTCTGATATAGATTTGGATCTATAGGATTCTGAGATCTCACTGGTCCCAGAGTCTGGACAAGACAAACTCAACTAACATATATTGAGTAAAGTAACCCAAGCAACTCACTTCTTAATTACAGCTGTTTGGAACCATTTCCATATTTTCCAAGTGCATAAAACCATGACAGTTTTGTGCTCAAAAGATAACTAGTTTGGCTTTCTTAAAAGGAAGGAAGACATTCCACATGAGTTCCTTTGCTTTCCTGTCTAATTATTCAATGTCTCTTATCTTGCCCCACCTTTCCTTTTGTTTTTGCTCTGTTTTGTTTTGTTTTGTTTTGTTTTCTTCATAACAGAAAATAAAGCATCCTTCCTCTCCCTTTAGAGCTGGCTTCTTATTCTTCTCTCCAGGCTCATTACCCACATTAAAAGAAAATGGCTGATGGAGAAATAAGGTTTTACTGGAAATGCATTCCCAATCTCTGCAGCCTCTCCCATACCACCCCACCTTCCTATGTCTCTAATTTATCAATGGCCATGAATTTCACAAATTACTGTTTTTCTTTATTTCAAATTAATTTTGCTGTGTCATCAAGCTATCAGACTACAGTACCAATTCTAAGTAATTGTACATGGAATTTGGATGATTTGTAAAATACAGACAAAGGAAAATGGAAATTCAGCTTCCTGGTTCTCACCACTTGCTGAGCGTGTCTCACATTGGTCTGATTTTGTTTGATTACATGAGTTGAGGTTCATGGTTAAGTATAAAGAAATTGAGTATAACATTGCCATCTAATAGTTCAAAGGAAATGTAATTTATATCTGTTATTAAAATCGTGTTCCGGTATATTTGAAATGCTAAGATCTATGCTCAGAGAAAGGTCTTGAATATTCTATTTCTAGTTTATTTGAAGTTGATATTTTGGACTATGGTTATTTATCTGAACTTGCTCTCTTCCTAAATTGACCTTATGCAGAAAACAACTTATTAATATTTAAGTAGCTAATCCCAGTACTGTCTTCCTTTAAAAGCAAACCACATGTCTCATTAGTAACTCATAACATTAGTATCAAGTAAAAAGTTTTCTTGGTTACTTGTATCATCTTTAAGGGATGAGTTTTATAGTATTTGGTAGATCTTTTTATACCATATATCATCAATGCAAACACAAACACACCTCAAAGTGATTTTTTTAATGCAAGTCTTAACAAAGATGGAAGTGTGAGATTCAGTATCTAAAGTCCTTCTTTTTGACAAAATGTGACTTTCTGCTGGGGGTAAAGAAAGGAAAGTATACTTGTGGCATATTTCTTTAAGACAGGGAGAAAAGGAAGTAGTTCTATTTGTTGATCTCTTTAAAGATGCAGAGAGAGAGAGAGAAACAAAGAGCGACGATGGTAGCAAGAAAGAACAGAGCCAAAAATTATTTCTTTTTCAAGAAAGGAGGCAGGAGAAAGGCCCAGTATGGGGTGGTTTGTGACAACATTTTAATGAAAAGCAAGTTTCTTTATTGAAATCTGATAAATAATAGACCAGGAAGAGGAGGCTTAGCCACTTTATTTTTAAATGAGATGATGAAATGCAGATAAATTGGATGCCTGAGTCAAGAATTTATTGGGTTCATTGAGTGTTTTTAGGACAGCTTTGACCTTTCCATAATGTGTGAAGGGTCCCTATCTCCCATAAAGTTGTGCCCTCAAAGAGTGAGCAGCAAGAATTCTCTAATAAAGTTATAAAGGAGAAAAAGAAAGTGCTCTGACCCATCAGCTGAGCAGTTGTAGTGTCTGTCAGGCAGAATTCTCTTCAGAAAATAGCCGTAAAGACTAGGACCTCAGGAGTTCTAAGGCCAGCGTCCTCCTTTGATTTCTAAAGGAACAATTGTTACTCCTTGTTTTCGAAATTACAAATTAGGACACTAGAAAAGTATTTGATGTGAGTTTGCTGAATTCTCCTGTCAGCCAATCCATAAACAGAATGAATTGCCTACCATGTATTCTGCACTAGAAAGGGCTGCTGGTCTCAGTATTTATGAGAAGAGTGGGTATCCATTTAGAATGCATAAAACCTGTGCAGTTTTAATTTGATGGTCAATGTATTTCGTTTCTAACTCTCCAAGGGATAGATATACAAATGCTTAAATTCTCAGAGTTCTAATGCCATAATTGGGTTTCTGTTTTTGTTTCTCTGTGTTGTTAACATGATACAACCTAAGTACAGACTGGTGTTAAAACAAGCTTATGATAGAGGTGCCTGGGTGGCCCAGTCGGTTAAGCGTCTGACTTTGGCTCAGGTCATGATCTCACAGTTTGCAGGTTTGAGCCCCACATTGGGCTCTGTGCTGATGGCCAGCTCAGAGCCTGGAGCCTGTTTCAGATTCTGTGTCTCCCTTTCTCTCTGACCCTCCCCTGTTCATGCTGTCTCTTTCTCTCAGAAATAAATAAAACATTAAAAAAAAACCAAGCTTATGATAATGATATTGATGCATATAAACAAGCTTTTCAAACCAAAGTCAGTACCTGGAGCAGGTTATAAACAATTTTTCATAATCCCTTTTCATCTGACTTTGCAGAGTGATAGCCTCTTTTTGGTTTAAATGTTAAACCCGGCCATCTTTGGGTATAAAATAGAACTTGAGTTCTTTCCTAGGTGCATTCAAATGTTACATTCTTTGGATCTACCCATAGATCTTTGGGGAAACTGTAGTAAAGTGGAAAATAGCTGGGATTCGTAGCTAACTTGAGCATCATGAAACAATCTCCCTGTGCCCAGTTTCCTAATCTATAAAATGGAGATGAAAGTATATACAGTAGTTGTAATTACCATCAACTTTCCTTTTCCTCCTCACTGTGTTTAATACACCAGAGTCTACATACCTAGTGCCTTCACACAGCTGAGTTTGATCATATACCTTGATGTGGATGTTATTAGGTATATATTCATTCACGCATCCAAGGTAGGAAGTAGACCTTCCTTTTTCCAGGTCTGTACACTGAGAAACCATTTCTTAAACATGTGAATCCTACCACCTCACCTACCACAGTTCCCTCTTCTCCCACTGTGGCCCAAAATTTTACCACTTGGAATTTATTGTTTCTGTCTCACAGACTTTATAATTTTGAGACCCCCAATTGCAATGCATCATAATATATCTTAAATTTTTATCAATGCCTGAGCTTGGGGCTGGAGTAAGCCCACGCCCCATGACTAGACTCTTAGCTGAAGGAAAGAGGAGGAGAAAGAAGAGGTAGCCAGCAATAAATGAAAGAAGGGGCTCTGGGAAATAGACAACGCACAATCATTTATTTCACAGATTTATCTGGAAATTTCATGATATGGTTGATAGTGGAATTATTTTTTAAATCTATTTTTCTCAAAAGAAGAAAAAAATCATGGAGTTCAAACTAAATATGACTTTCAGCTTGGTTTTGGTAACTCATGTGAAATTTTTATTGAATCAGACTCTTTCATTATTTTTATCCAGTACTAAGATTGAAAATCTAGGATAGGGGCGCCTGGGTGGCTCAGTTGGTTGAGCACCCGACTTCAGCTCAGGTCATTGTCTCGTGGTTCTCATAGGTTTGGGCCCCACATTGGGCCCTGTGCTGACAGCTTGGAGCCTGGAGCCTGCTTTGGATTCTGTTTCCCTCTCTCTCTGCCCCTACTCCCCACTAGTTCTCTCTCTGTCTGTCTGTCTCTGTCTCTGTCTCTCTGTCTCTCTCTGTCACTCTCAAAAATAAACAATAAGAAAAAAAATTTAAGGAAATCTAGGCTAGCTTTTACTTATACAAATTAGTACATGGCTTAAGGAGGAAGGAGTAAAAAGCCTTGATTATTTGCCCTATAACCTAGTGCCCACCTTGAGGTTTATTTAATGTGGCAGGTGGTGACTAACCACTGCTTATGACATCTCTTGCAATGTAATCTCACCACTCAATGACAAATGCTTCTCGCAAAGGGAAACCTGGTAGTATTCTAAAACAGGAGGGGAAATGAATATAATTCAGATATGGGATAATAAAAAATGGTCTCTCAAAACATGTCAAATAAATTAGATCTCTAAGAAGGGTCCATATTACAAGTGGCAAAGATAAATCAGAACGGATTTTTTTTCTCCCTAGGATTTTGTTGTTGTTGTCAGTTGTCAGAGTGAATTAATACTCTTGGAAGCAGCCCGATTACCATGCCACCTTGTGCTGTTGTTTTTCAGTAGTTTGAACTGTTAGTGCTAATTGAAAAAACTATCTGGGAAAGTTAATTGGGGGTGACACTAGTTAGTTGCGGCTGAGGACATAACCAGGTTAATTATAGATTATGGGTCAGATAAAGGGTTAAGCTTTTCTACATCTTGAGTTTTAGCTAAGTTCATGAGTTAGTTGTTTTTAAATCATGAAATTTTAGTGCAAGGCAATTCTTAGGAGGCAGGGGTAGCTTCACAGTTAATTGGGGGGCAGTTGGAAATGTTAGCACTCTGTTGTTGGGCAGTTGGCATGTTCTCCATAAGGCACAGTAAATCAGCAGTGAAATTAGGCAAGGCTCAGCACATGTGTGCACGTTTATATAACAGTGTTTCTCAGGCTTCAGCCAGCCACACACCACCTGCAAGACTTTTGCTGCCTGCACTTTTATTTGCTTAATATTTTTCTCTAAGCTATTATAAATACTTGCTTTGTTTTCACTTATCCTTGACATAAGCAATAATATCCACAATGAATTCAGAGGTCTGATGTATTTTTTATATTATGCATTAAAAACACATAGTTGTTGCAATTAAAAAACCTTAATTTTATAAAAATTAAAAAAAAATACTGTGTAACACCATGAAATGCCTCATAGTTTGGAGTGCACTTTTATGATCTATGCTTGTATCATTCATTTTCATAACTACATAATTTTGTTTTATTTCCTATACTTTCAGAGTAAATTCCCCCCCCCCCTTTGTTCAAGTGGGAAATACATTTATGTTTTTGAAACATTGAAAAGGAGATGAGAAGAAAACGCACATTTTATGTAATTACTTGTTGGTCTATTCTGGAGTTACAATAGGTAATACTAATGAGAGCAGGTACACTATAGGACACTGTATGGCAGAGGCTTCTTATGCCAAGGCAGGGAGAGACAGGGCTAGGAACAGAGGAAAAGGAACTCGCCAGCTCAGGCCCGTTGCAAGCAGTCATAGATGGTCAAGTAGCAGTCCTGATCTAGTGGCAGCTGGCTCCTGGCTGCTGGCTGCTGGCTCCTGGTGTTGAGAACCCTGACTGAATCTCTACTCAGCAGGGAAGGAGAGCAGGCTGATAGTGATGTAGCCCTAGGTAGGAGAGAGGCAGGAGTATTGAGTATGCCAAGGATTTCCCATTCCTTCTCTGGGGAATAACACCATAATTTAGTTGTTCTAGCACCATGGTGGAGTACTTCTTCACTTTTTTTTAATGTTATTTTATTTTTGAGAGAGAGAGAGAGAGAGAGACAGAGAGAGGTGCAGAGAGTGAATGGGGGAGGGGAAAAGATAGAGGGAGACCCAGCGTCAGAAGCAGGCTCCGGGCTCTGAGCTTTCAGCACAGAGCCCAATGTCATGAGCCCTGAGATGATTACCTGAGCCTATATTGGCATTTAACCCACTGAGCTACCCAGGCACGCCCCACTCCACTATAGTTTTACATCAAAATGGAAAGTTTTCTTTTTGGCATTGAACTACTGGGTTTGTCATCTACTTGACATCTCCATCTTTGTTATTTTTTTTAAAATTTTGACTGCATGTGATTCTACTGAAATATGTAGCTAACTTTCAATCATAATGACAGTTTTAATTGATTCTTCTTTGCTTTCTTCAGATCATACACTACCATTCTGACATTCACTGTTGTCTTACTGTTCTTACTTATCCAGCCTTTTTACTGAATTCTGCAAAGTAGCTTGGGACAAGACTTTCTTTCTGGTTGTCTCTAATTGAATCTGAAGCTGCACTTATTTTCTGCTGATCGGTGTATGTGTCATCTTTTGTATTTACAGGTTCCTAGCAGGCTAGGAACACCTGGATTTAAGTGATTTAAGTGTACATTTTGTACCCATGATATCAGAAATATTTTGAGATGATTTATAAATAATGAGAAATATCTTTTAAGAATGGGAGGTTCTTGGCATTGACTCAGGATAGCTTCCGGAGAGGTCCAGATATTCAGAGACATAAATGAGGAGATATGAGACTTTTTTTTCCTCTCCCTCCTCTTCACATTCTTTCTATGGTTCTGCTTCCTGTCTATGGCCATACCACCCTGAACGCGCCCGATCTTGTCTAACATTCTGCTTCCTGAGGTGGATGAGAAGACAAAGGGTTGAACTGGCAGATTCTACACTAGTCTGAAGTGGTAAACCAAGATTTGCATTTTTAAAACAAGTCTTGGCACTCCCACCCAGTCTTAGGGCTTGTACAAGGACCATGGATGTTTTCTTTGGCACCAAATCCACCATTAGAGCTTCTGGAAAACCTGCTGATTAGCTAGCATATTCCCCATGTCCAGATCCTCTTGTGTATTCCCCATATCCAGACAGACCCTCAAGGATCCCAAACCAGTATGTAAAGTACCTCCAATCAAAAATTTCAAATTTTGTGTAGTAGACCATTTCTCCAAAATAGTCCATGCTCTTTCCAAACAGTGGTTTTTCTAAAATTTGAACCTGCATGAGAATGCAGGTTAAAGGGCTTGTTAAAACAGATTGCTGAGCCCCACCCTCTGATTTCAGATTAGGGCTGCCTGGGGTGGGACCTGAGAATTTGCATTTCTAATAAGTTCCCAGGTTGTTGATGCTGCTGGTCTGGAGACTACACCTAATAATCCTTGCACAATATTTCCCTTTCCCCTCATTTCAAGCCTCAGTGAACTGAGGCTGAATTTATGTAGGTGTTGATCTAGTTGTCCTCCAAATGATCTTTGTTTATCCAAACAGTTGTTTGCAACATGCACAGAGCTCCACACTTGGAAAGCATATGAGAACTATCAGCAGTGATTCTTCTGGTGTTTCCAAATCGTTTCTACCACTCCTACAGACCCAACTTCCCACCCCGTTCTCCCTCCCATCACCTCTATCCCTTCTCCTTCTTCCAGTCCCCCAGGACACAAAAACCAACAAATAAAGACCAAGTGCATACAGAGCCTGGAATAAAAGAGAATTAAATGCCTTGAAGGGAAGTGCATAGAGATGTACAGCTCTAGGGTCTCATTCACAAAGGGAATCCACAAACAGAATAGAGCCTCTAGCCCTTGTCTGGCCTTCAAAAAGCCACAACTAGACAATCCATTTGTAATAATTGATTCACTGCAAAAGATAGCCTTGGGCCTAGACCAGTCTAGACACTTGTAGACAGCCCCAACTTTGATAAGAAGAACTCAGAAAACACTGTCTTACTTGGTTACTCACAGGAAAATCTTCCTGGTCCCACCTAGGGGCGTGCCTTCTGTCAGAATTTCCTTCCCAAAGATACTAAGAGCAAGGGATGTACATGGGAATAGAACACAAGGACTCAACCCTTACTTTGCTCACAATTCCAGATTCAGTTTAAATCAGCCACATCAATTTACATATCAATATGTCTAATCCATCCATAGCCCTGGGGTCTTCAACACACCCTTGACTGGGAAACTTTCTTCCCTTAGTCGGTTCTTACCCTGCATTATTCATCATATGTTGAAATGGCTGTCCCAGAAACTACCACTCCTGTGAATGCTTTGTTACATCAACTGGAGAGAAAGTGGCATTTTTCCCCCCAAGCAAAGGTTCACACGTCTGCCTGCTTGCAGCCTTTCCAGGAGGAGGTCTGTGCTTTATCTCTTGCTTTTAAATTATGTGACTTAGTGTTTGGGACTAAATTCCCTTGACTGGTCATCTTTGGTAGCTTGTCTGTGCCCTAGAGGATGATGACAAAGAAGAGTTTTGTTTTTTTCTTTTCCAATATGGAAGATTAATATGCTGCAATCCATCTGCCATTTTGTGCTTGGTGCTTTTTCCACAAAGACTTTTTAGAAAGGTAAATTCTTATTATGCCTTTCATTGCATCCTTTAAAAAGTCCTCTTATCATCTCCCTTTGCTGAAAAACTCAAGGTAAAAATCAACTTCTGGTTTCTCATCATTTCTTGAGGTAGAATTCCATATAGAATCTAGGAAAGCATCTTATCGATGGGGCTTTCTGACCCTTTAGTGGGACCGTCTTCTATGACACCACTCACACATTAGTTTCATGATTTTTCATCAATTAATATAAATTGAAGACCAGAAATTGAGACTCTGGCAAAGGAGAAAAGCTAATAAAATATATCTCTCCACTCACATTTCTGCCTGCTTGATTCCTTTTCTGAGAGGGTGGTTTAGAACAGTGCTAGTCTTACTAAAAATCGCTGAGTTTTATTTCACACTAATAACACCTGGCATCTTTATGCACTAAGGATAAATTAAGCACTCAGAGAACACAGAGTAGACATGTTTTTCACCATTATATAGCTCATTCTATACTTGTTATATAGAGAGAACTCTGTGCTTATGACAATATGTATGTGTAGGTATATACACACTTTTCAAAAAATATGAATCATTTTGGCTGAGTACAAGTAAAGGGAACAGTTTTGATATATTCTGCTTGGTTATTAACATAGATACGAGAGTATTAGAGGTGAAGTGGCCCTTAAGACCGCTTAGTCCAAAAATCTCATCTTGCATATTGGAGAAACTAAGAACCAGAATGATTATTTTGAGGAGTTACAGGATGTGTTCTCTGAATTTGATCATAATCAAAACTGAAAAGCAAGGATTGTATACATAGTCCAGGGCAGTCTCTGCCACACCATGTTGTTCTTCAAATAATGAACAAATTGTGCAAGTATGTGCACATATGGACAAAATTGTTTGTGTAATTCTACAGAATTATAAGGTACTGGTTTTAAATGATTCTAAGATAACACGTATTTTGACTTTTAATATGTTTTATTTTGAATTAATTTGGGCCTACAAAAATCACAAAAATATTCCAAGAGGTGTGTGTATTTTTTTTCTTTTTAAAAATATCATTTTCATCCCACTTCCTCTAATGTTAGTATCTTAGAAAACCATAGGACAGTTCCTCTCCCACTTCCTATTCTTCCTTCTCCTCTACTTCCTCCTCCCCTACTTCCCTCTACTACACTTCCTCTTTTCTTCCCCCTCTACTTCCATCTCCTCCACTGTCTCTCTCCCCTCTCTTTTCTCCCCCCTCTGCTTCCTCTCTTCCTCTCCCTCTTACCCTTCCTTGCTTCCTCCTCCCCTATTTTTCCCTATTCCACTTGTTTTCTTCCCCTTCTCTACTTCCTCTCTTCCTTCTCTATTTTCTCTCTTCCTCCTCATCCCCCACTTCCACCTCCTTTCCTTCTACACTTCCTTTTTTCCTACTTCCTCCTCCTCCACTTCCTCCTTTCTTCCTCTTCTTCTACCCCCTCCATCCTCACCAGTGCTCTCTCTCCTATTTACTTATCTTTTCTTCTCCCATAATCACCTACTAAAGGAATATCCCATAATATAATTTCATAGCCATACAGTTGCTAACTAAAGTCTAGGACAGAGAACATAACAAGCCCCAACACCCATACCATTTAACATCTTAGGAGATGTCACTGTGCTGGTCCAATATATCTTTTCCATATTCTACTTATAGGATAATATAGGACTCAGATAAGACACTGGTATTAATTCAGAAATAAATTGAAAAGCTGTACCACATCTATTTTCCCCCCAAGTAACGTAGATACTCAACACAGTGCAGTGGGCATCTGGTCTTCTAGTAAATGAGGCTGGGGTGGGCAGGCAGAGACTGTTGAATAAATAGTACTATATCAACAACATTGAAGTTTGAATTTGGGGATAAGTGTCAGCCTAGAAAATCTGAGTGCTTGCACAGGCTGAGAGTTTCTGCAGTGTTTTCTGCAGCTGTGAGAAGTGTCCTTCTCTGCCCTTTCCTCACGCCTCCTCCCAATAATTCTATTACTCAAGGGAAGGAGACCTAGGAGAGTGAAATGACTCATTACTCCATGAGGTGATGGGACACTTGGGTTTTGACTCAGACTGCTCAGACTGCCACAGTCCTGGCTTCCGTGGCAACCCGGATGCACAGGAAATCTGAGATTTAAGTTGTGAATTCAGTATTGACATGAAAAATGCCACTTGTGTTGTGCTGAAACAGGCATGCTGATTATGTAACAGCTTCCAACACATTCCCTGCTGGTGGTGCGGTTTGATTGACATTTTATGGGCCTTATTATTCTTGAAAACAGCACTAAAAATGCCATGACAAGCTCAAGATGGAAATATGAACACATGATCCTCTTCCTGCTGAACTAGAAAATGGCTTTTCAGAATTCTTCCTGGAAGAAAGTGGGGCTGAGGGGGGAGGTATTCACATAGTTTCATTATGATAAGTCTTCTTTTGTTCCCAGAATGGGGAAGATCCTCAAATCTTAGAACGAATTGGCATAGTCTAGATTCAAGGACTTCTTTCTGGGCTTCTTAACATTTACGAACAAATTCTGACTTGGGAAGTAGCGAGTGAATTACAGGAGACATAGATGGCTTGATAAATACTGTCTTTACAGTAGTGATTTAGAGTTTATTTCATAACTCCTTGGTAGAGAGAGTTCGTCATTTTAACAATATAGAGATGAAAATACAGCAGAAATTCAGATGCCATGATTGAGTGTTAGGTGATTTTTTGTCTTCTATATGCAACAAAGTTTCAAAGTGGAATGGGCCTTTGAAAATAAATGGCATGTTGCATTTATTTTAATTGAATTATTTGTCCTCCCTGAGGACTTTAGAATAGCAAACAATCTGAATTAGAATTTCAGTCTCTCCATTTTTCTTCTGATTTTATATAACTAAAATATATAGAGTTAAAGCATGCCATCCAGCATCCTTTGATTCTGAATAACTATCTGCTTTGTTATGTAAGTAATAGTAGTAATAGCAACTACAGAAATAATATCATTATTGATTTATTAAGTTATTTTTTTAACTCTTAAACTCAAGCAGTCTGGTTTCCATAACCAGTATACTATACTTTAATGTTTTCTAAAATCATGCTCAACTTAAAATGGGAAGGCAATAGATTTGGTGTTTTGCCCCCAAGATGAGTGTCATCTGCCTTTTCAAGAGGACACACATGAATGCCACGCATTCAAGCAAGTACAGGGAGAAAAAATACAGAATGAAAAACTATGTGAAGTCCTTTGAAGGAAGGACATTATAATTTTTTCTTTTTTAAGTATTGGGGAATATGGAGTTACCAATCATAGTACAATTGAGGCAGAAATTTTTCTGGAAGCACATATTCAGTGTTGGCAAAGCTTAAGTTGTTTTTGATAAACCTGTTTTCATGTAGAAATTACTATAAATGGGCAGCAGATGTTTGCTTTTAAGGAGGCTGCTTTTGATTGGCTAGCAAGATAAGGATGCACGTGGTGATTGTTAAGAAGCAGCTGGTGTCAATTTAAGAGAATGATGTTCTACCCATTCCTGCCTTGACCAGTCTGAGAGCAATAACATCAATATTTAAAGTTACATATTCAACAACATTCATTTATATATGCATATACACTAAGAACTTGATTACACAGATGATAAATTTTAAAAAATTTAATGTTTTATTTATTTCTGAGAGAGAAAGAGAAGCAGTGTGGGCAGGGGAGGGTCAGAGAGAGAGGGAGACACAGAATCTGAAGCAGGCACCGGGCTCTGAGCTGTCAGCACAGAGCCCGACATGGGGCTTGAACCCACGAACTGTGATATCATGACCTGAGCCGCAGTCCGAGGCTTAACCCACTGAGCCACTCAGGTGCCCCTGATAAATTTTATTCAGTATAAAACTATGCATATCCAGAATTTAAGAGTCTCCTTTTGCTTCACCATTGTAAAGGAACTGGAGGGATGGCTATTGCTATCCTATTCTGACACATCTTCACATCTAAAAACTAGAGGGGAAATTATGATTAGGTTGAATATGGCCTCTTTTCAGATGGAGTATGTTTATAGGAATAGTCAAGGGAGATGAAAGACATATATATTTTTATTCCTCATTATTAAGAACTTGAGAGAACTAACGAGTTATTTTTCCTGGGGTAAATGATGAGGCAAAATCCTGAGGAGGTCTCATTTTTTAATAACTGGTTTTAAATATCATAAGCAATAAAGCTGCTGTTGGTGGAATTATTTTAAATGCTGCTTTTTGAAGATAGATTACTTATGCTTTTCTTATCTTCTTAATTTTAATTTTGAGTTACACCATACAGTGTGTTAATCTTAATCTGTATGTTCTTATGTAACCATCCACGATTAAGATACAGAATATGTTCAATATCCCAGAATGCACTTTCATCACCTTCTCGTTTCATCATCTCCTTTATACAAAGCAACTGTTATTCTAAACTCATTTACTATACATTAGTTTTGCCTGTTCTTCATATGCATGGGATCAAACCATATGTTCTTTTTTACATCTAGACTCATGCTCAACAACCCATTTTTAAAATTCATTCCTATTGCTGAATATTTAAGTAGTTCCTTTTTAAAATCAATATGTAGTAGTCCATTTTATGTATATGCGAGTATTTGTTTATCCATTCTTCTATTAATGGGCATTTGAGATTTTCCCATTCATAAATTATTGTGAATAAAACTGCTAAGAACATTCTTGACCCTGTCTTTGGGTGAGCAATTACACTCGTCTTGGGTATGTATCAGGAGTTGAACTTTTGGGCCATAGTGTAGACATAAATTTAGAAGTTTGAGCACTCTAGTGGGAGTATATTAGAATCTGGCTGTAGTTTTAATTTGGATTTTGTTGAGAAGAATGCTATTTAATACTTTTTCATATACTTATCATACATTTCATATACTTATCTCCTCTTCGTATGAGTGCTTCTTCAAGTCTTTTGCCCAATTTAGGATCAGGTTGCTTGTTTTGTTGTTGTTATTGTTTGTTTGTTTGCTTGTTTTTCTGTTCCTCAGTGATCTGTGATAGTTCTTTTCTACTGTGGATGGGAGTCCAATGTCAGATGTCTCAGTTTGTATCTTGCCTTTTAACTCTCTTAATGTTAACTTTTGAAGAACAGAAATTCTTTATAAATTAGATTTTAATAAAATTATTTTCTGCTGTAATTAATGATTGTTGTGTCCTGCTTAAAACAAACAAAACAACCTTTTGTCTATTGTGTTTCTTGTTTTCTTACCCATTTTTCTTCTATGCTAGGGGTTTTTGAGTTCTGTGTGAGAAGTATGACTATTTCTTTTAAAGCACAATATTTTGAATAAGACTTAGTGTTTCTAATAACTTAGGGTCCTCATTATAAATAGTAATTACTGTCAAATAAATGTTTTAGTACAACCCTATAAGGATTATATATATATGAAACCTTTTGGTAATGTAAGCTCTTGCCTTATTAGTTATATTGTTGTACTATGATACTTCCTAGCCTTATTAAAGGAATAGGACTATTACTTTTATGCTTTGTGTCCTTTGACACCTGTATGCTTTAAGTTATTATATTTGAGTCCCAGACAGGTAAGATAATTGCAGTCATCAGACTTCCTTGTGTATAAAAATTATTTTAATTTATTTCATAGACCAAAGAATATACTAGCTGTTAGTAATACTTATTTATGAATAACGCTTAAAAGCATTGCTGTCCTCATTTTAACATATTGGCCCAGTGAAGTAAAACAGAGCAAATGATACTCTCTTTATATGTGTGCACTATCATTCAACTACTGTGACCAAATATACTAAAGTTCGCAGCCAAGTTCTTTGTCAATTCATCTTTCAATTTTTGTATTGATATATGTATTACAACAATAATTCTCAGTCCTGATTATTTATTAGCATCATCTAGGAAGCTTGTGAAAAATAAAGATGGTCAGCTACCAGCCCAGGAGATTCTCTAAATTACTTGGGCTGAGATAGTGTCATCAATGTGTTATAACCTGCCCGTCCCACCTCCCCCCCATCAAAGGATTCTAACGTGCAACTTGGACTGTGATTCTTATAATTATTTGCTTACAGCAGTATTACTCAGACTCCATCTATTTGCTTAGGGCAGTGTGACTCAGAATTGCTCACCAGAAGGGCTTGTTAATGCATAGATTACTAGGCTTCACCCGCAGAGTTTCTGACTCAATAAACCTGGATGAGTCCAAGAATTTGCATTTTTAGAAAATTCTAGATCATATTGATGCCACTCTTTGGGGACTGAAGCTCAGGAACTACTGGCTTAGATATTTATTGGCCTTCCTGCCACATGGCTAACCTATTGACTATCCTCATCCTTTGCCTTTTCACATCTGCTACCTTTAGCCCTGGGACTCAAATTCTGTTTTTGTTTTTCACTGTACTAAACTGTATTTATTTTCTCACTTTGTCAGAGAGAGCTTTAGGGTTGAGTATGTATTACTTGACCTCTTTTCTAAAGAACTAATTATCCTCTTCGATGTAAGCTGCAAAATGACTTTTGCTAATAGATATGTGATGTCAAAGAGTGAATATATGTCAAAAGAGAGGGATTTGAGAGATGCAAATTTAGATTACCTTAGAGGTATTCATTCAGCCAGAAAATAAGGTTACAAAACTATTAACACACATCTTGCATTTAAAGAAAGAAGGGAAGAAAGGAAGGGAGGAAGGGAGGGAGGAAGATCTCTAATGGAATAGAAAACAATGTGGTCTGAAAACACCAAATAGCAGTAGTATCATGGGTATTTAGGGTTCTTAGTGATTTGTTGGCCTTTAAAAAAATGCATATGTTCTAGTTTATTTTTAAATGCTTATTTATTAGTTTTGAGAGAAAGAGAGAGAGAGAGAGAGAGAGAGAGAGAGAGTCCCAAGCAGGCTACACACTGTCAACACAGAGCCCAGTGCTCTGCATGACTTGTGAGATTATGATCTGAGCCAAAATCAAGAGTCTAACACTTAAGTAACTGAGCCACCCATGTGTTCCAATTTATGTTTTCCTCTAACAAACCTTGGTTATAAAAGTAAAAACAATTGAAATGCTTATATAAACAAGAAGCAGTCATTCATCATATTCATGAAACTACCTTTTCCTACAACCTTGCCAATAACAGTCTCAGATGGAAATAAGACATTTTACAAACACAGGAGCTTACAGTCCTGTTGCGCAGACAGGAACTCCAGTTTATATTTTCATAACATTTACCAAGATGTTGAGTCTCCTTGTAGTAGTAAGAAAAAATACAGAAAGATGTTAATGATCATTGACTGTGGAAGACAATTTCTTAGGATGTTGGTGCCTTTGATTTTTTTTTTGTTTTTTCCTGAAGAAAACTTGAAAGGATTTGGCCTGGTAAAAGCTGCTTTTAACTTGAACACACCTTTTATTTTTGAAATCTTAAAGACTTTTATTCATTTATATTAGATTCAGCAGGATAAGGATCAGTTTCTTTTTTTTCATTTTGAGTGATGGGCCTTCTAAGAATGAAATGATACTTAATATACTATAAGCATAGAAAGTTTGAAAAATAAACAAATGATGGCCCATGTAATAACCATTAATGTTCAGATCTCAAAAAATGAAGAAGTTATTTATAAATACAATAAAAATCTTTTTGTTGACATGCAGTCCTCCTCCTGCTCCATCATCATCATTATCATCATCTCATTATCATCATTGTTACAATATATAGTACATATGGCTATTAGATTCTAAAGTCAGCCCATAAGACAAAAGCCATGTAAAATCACAATAAACCTTGAAACTGTCTTAGGAGGCTCTGTATTAGAGACTTGCATTTTTCAATAAACTCAGCAGAGCCAGTCCTTCCCCGCCCCCCACCCCGCCCCATTTAGGGAGGCTGTTTCTTTAGTTGAGGACTAAATAAAGTGATCAGGTTTTATTCATAGCCATGTTATGTTAAACAAAATAAAACAAGCAAACACAAAACAGTGTTTTTAAATATTCTTAGACTATTCTCAGTCTATTATGAGATGCTCACATTATTAAAGGTATGTGGGAACTAAGTACCACTGAAACAATCCAGATCCCATAGCCCATGCAAATTGAGTGTCAGACTCCAGCTGACACTAATAAGCAAAAGAGCAGTAACATAGCTGAATTACTTATTTCTCCTCCCCAACTCCTCCTCTCTTTTCCAAGTATCTATTACTATGTAATAAATCACCACAGAACTTAGGAGCTTAAAGTAATTTAACATTATATCTCACATTTCTGTGGTTCGACTGGGCTCAGCAGGGAAGTTCTCACTGAGGGTCTCTCATGCAGTTGCTGTTAGACGGCTGCTGGGGCTGAAGTTATCTGAAGGCTGAAACTGAACCGGATATACAAGATGGTATTTTCACTCATATGTTTGGGATGACTGGAATAAGTTTCTCCACACAGCCTCTTCACATGACCTGTTTGGGCTTCCTCACAGAATGTTAGTCCCAGGGTAATAGGACTTCTTACATGGTGTCAAATTTTGCCTACAGTGAACATTTTAAGGGGCAGGACACACAAAGTGCCAAATTAGTTAAGAAGGGTAGGTGGAACTATCATAGTGTCTCCTACTGAACTCTACCGGTCAGAGCACTCACAGGGCCCACCTAGATTCAAGAAAATGCAGAAATAGGCTTAACTTCTTGATTGGGGTCACAGGCAGAACACATGGGCTAGGAGATGTTAATACAGCCATCTTTGGAAAATACATTCTGCCACATCCTGCCTTCCTTGTTCCTCCTCCTTTTCCCCTGACTCATCCCTTTCTTCTCTTCCCTAAGCATAGGGTTGAATCTGGGTAAGGTAAATGTATGTGTGATTTAGCATAACTAAAACCCTTTCTATTAAATTTAGTGCTTTACATGTGTTTTACTTACTAAATCTTTATTTACATAATACTAAAGTTCTAATGCTCAGATATAAAATAGAATAATTTTGTTTCGTGGTTCAATATATCTTACAAGGAATTTAAGGTGACTTAGCAATTACAATTTCAAAATAATCAAGAATATGCTATTTAAATATTCCCTGGTATTCTACTTCAATTTCAGGGTATAGAACAGAACAATTTGCACTCATTAAGAGAAGTGCCTACTATTCCCATCTTATTCTCTGTACACATGAAGAGAATTCTAGAGGCATAGATCTTTTATCAGTTCGAATGGATTCACCTTGACACAGATGACTAGGGAAGACATTACTACTCATTGTCATTCAGGTGTGCTTCATTAAATGGTGTGTCATCTAGGGCTTTAACAGCCAGAAACTTACTGCTATCTTTTCATTCATTGAGACTAGATGGTATAAAAACTACTGGAATAATAAATAATGTTTTATATAGTATTTATAGTTATTAAAGGAGTTATATGTATTATTAAGAAATTTATGATTAATTAGTAATATATTAATTTTGATTTATTGTATAATATATTAAATATTATTAAGCAATATATATTTTTTGTTACTCACTCCTATATCCTAATGAACTATGCTATTTTTATTTCCGTTATATAATTGAATAAATGAGGCTCAGAAATTTATCCTAGATCATATTGTTAATTAATGGTCATGAGTTTTGGTCAATGTTCTGAAGTTCTATTATGTCATATTGACACACAAAATAAATATCCTCAGGATTAGCTAACGTGCTTAAGAGGTCAGTATTCACTTTTTATGAAGTGGCAGAGGAAGGTCTTTGCTTGGCTGTCTTTTTGTTTAGACAGTGATAACTTGATTATGGAAATTCTGCTGAAAGAAATTGGGGGAAGGTTTCGGAGACACATTATTTGGGGACAATGTGAATTAACTCTGAGTCCCTGGGATTATTTGATGCCACTGTTTATTTTCCTAGCATTTAGAATGCTCTTATAGGTTTTGCTGCACAAGAATATGCTCTTCTTTATTACTTAAAACATAAATTAAAAAGATGTAACTCTCAAAGACTATGAAATTAGCACAAAAATCGTAAAAATGTGTTATCCTCAGCAACCAAAAAAGCAAGGCAGAAAAGTCGTTATTTATTTAACAAGTACTTATTGTGGCCCTTCTGTATTTAAGACAATATCATTAATTTGGGAGTAATATATATGAAACAGAACTATTTTTCTCCCAAGAAACTTAATTTTAGTAATAAAAGACAGGTTTGTGGCTAAACCAGAACAATGAAAGTGACAGTTACCCATGTGAGGTAAGATGACATAGAACGAGATTTGTAAAAGGGGAAAGTTCACTTCTAGCTACCAGAGAATCCTGGAAACTTGCATGGGGTTATGGTATTGGCACTGGAAGTCAGAAAAAAATAGAGAGGAAATTGGATACCTGGAAAAAATTGTGGACGTCATTACAGCAGTAAGAAATGATAGATTGAACTAGGGCAACTACCAGTGGGAAAAGGTCAATAGGAAGTTTAAGTAAGAAATATGTGGAAGAAAATTCCATGGAACTTAACAATTGATTGTTAAGTTCTTAAGTGCTATACCATAGCACTTAAGACAGTAGGGGATGATAAATTTGTGTATTTGGGTTACCAGAAAGTCAGTGGTTATGTCATGCATATAGGTAAATGACAATGGCTGGAGAGTATATCACAGCAGAAAATATATGACCTACTCAAAAGCAGATAATTCAAAAAAGGGATATTTATAAAGGAATTGTTTCCAAATATTTTATTATGGGGGTTAAAGGGGGTAGTATCTGGGCCTTAGCAGCTGATATATAACAATACTAAACCTGAATGGACAAGGGACAAAAACAAAACAAAACAAAACAAAAACACACCAATTACCTGAAACTAGAAGGAGAAAGTCCTATAGAGATAGCCATATTGCAGTAAATAAATTCTAGTTAAATAAAGGACACAGCCCAAGGCAACCTTCTAGGAAATGAACAAAGAGAGTGACTACCTTTATCTCACTCTCGCTCCCTGCAATCCCTGATGCTGAAACCAGCTGGAGGCCCAAGGGCAAGGGAGCCCTGTTGATAGTCTGTGCTTCAGTATCCTGGGGCATAGAATAGGGTAAAGAGGGAAGAGGATAAGATTAGGGTGGGCAAACAAGGGCACCTGTATGCTCAGTTGGTTAAGCATCCAACTCTTGATTTAGGCTCAGATCACAATCTCATGCTTCCTGGAATCAAGCCCCGTGTCATGCTTATGCTGACAGCATGGAACCTGCTTGGGAGTCTGTCTCTTCCTCTCTCTCTGTCCTCCCCGGCTCATGCTCTCTCTCTCTTTCTCTAAAAATAAAAATAAATAAACAAACTTAAAAAAGAAAGACCAGGGTGGGTAAACAGAGGAATGATGATGCCTTGCAGATTGTGTGAAATGTGGAATTGAGCCTCGGTGGGTCTAGAAGAGCTGTTTGCTCAAAGGTGTATGAATGCACACACACACACACACACACACACACACACACACGTGCGTGCACACACACACACACACACACGCTCAAACACACAATGACAGGCAAAGCTGAATCTTGGAGAATGGGTTTATTTAGAGCAGATTTCTTAACTTTGTCACTAATAGCATTTTGGGCCAGATAATTATTGTTTTGCAAATGTCCTTTGCATTCATTGTAGGATGTTTATTTAGCAGCATCCCTGGTCTCTACACACTAGATACTAATAGCAGCCACTCCCCAAATATTTCGATAATGAGAAATGTCTCCATTGGCAAATGTCCCCTAGCAGAGGGTAGGAGGAGGGCAGGAAGCAGAATCACCCTGAGTTGAGAACTACCAATTTAGAGGAATCAGCAGTTTGAAAGAGGAAATGGACACTTAGGGAAAGAATGTTCTGAAAAGCCTGACAGAATGATCAAAGTGGGTGTTGCCAACCACAGAAATGCCTAGAAGATTCTCTATGGGGACTAGATTCTCTTGAGGTGCAGAAAGGATTTAACAGGCTGAGATGGGCAGGTGGTAAATGGGGGCACCCAGCATGGATCTAATTTGGCAGCAGAGAGAAAGAGAGAGGGAAAATGGCAGCTTCAACAGGTGGGTTGATGATTTGTTTGATAATGAGGAGAATTGAACATACGGTTTGGCTGAGGGGAGGAAACCAGTGAAAGATCATAGTGAAGCCAACACTGAGCGCATGTGCTGGCACCATTCTAAGGGCTTCAGTATGCTGGGATGTTTGACCCTCACAACAACTCCTGGAGATTGTCAGAGTGAGTGCTCTTATGATCGCCAGTAGCAATGATGGAACTGAGGCACATGGCGTTTTCTTACATAGAGTGTTTATTTACACAGAGTATTTACTTAGACAGCTAGTACATGATAAATGTGCATGGTGTTTGAACATGTGCTGAAAAGGAGACAACATTCCAGGGGCAAAAGAGGGATGCATGTTAAACATATAGCAATAAAGAGAAATTGAGCAAAAGTATGTACATATTTGTTGTGTACAGGAGGGAGCTTATTGTTCCCACTTTTCAGCTGAATTAATAGTCTCAAGAAGATAGTGTTTGAGGCCCTTTGCAGAGGCTGGAAACACAGAGGCCAGAACATTTTGCAATAGACCCTATAGAGAATATTCCCAGAGAGCGATCTCCTGCTTTAAAATGTTCCACTTGGGGGGTGCCTGGGTGTCTCAGTCAGTTAAGCGTCCGACTTCAGTTCAGGTCATGATCTCACGGTTCGTGGGTTCGAGCCCCGTGTCGGGGTCTGTGCTGACAGCCAGCTCAGAGCCTGGAGACTGTTTCTAATTCTGTGTCTCCCTCTCTCTCTCTCTGACCCTCCCCTGCTCATGCTGTCTCTCTCTCTCAAAAATAAATAAAACATTTAAAAAAATATATTTAAAATGTTCCACTTGTTCCCATTGTCTGCCCCAAAATGCTTCTCTGATCATTTCAAATAATTCATCGTTCCTGCAGTGTTTTTTCCACTGCCACACATATTTGTTTCCTGTCACAAACTGCCACAACATTGATATCTTAAAACCACACAAATTTACTCTCTTAGATTTCTTGAAGTAAAAGTCTGAAATAAGTTTAACTGGGCTTAAGACATGGTGTTGATTGGGCTGATTCCTTCTGGAGGCTGTGAGGGGAAAGTCGGTCTTCTTGCCTTTTTCAGCCTGTAATGGTTGCATATATTATTTGGCTTGTGGCCTCTTCCTCCAACCCCAAAGCACATTACTTCAGTCTGCTTTGATCCTTGTCATCCCATGCCTTTTCCTCTGACTCTGAGTTCCTCACACAAGGATCATGTGATTACAGCAGGCTCACCTGGATAATCCCATACAGTCAAGGTCCTTAGGTCCTTAGTTTGATCACATCTGCAGAGTCCCTTTTGCCATGTAAGGTAACATTCACAGGTTCTAGGTATTCAGATGTGAATGTATTTGAGGGGCTATTTTCAGTCCACCACAATTGGTTTCTTGATTTTAATTTAAATAGATGAAAAGGTGGCTTAGCCTAGAGGTTAAGGACGTGGTCTTTATTGTTTGGGTTCAAATCATAGCACTACCACTTCCAGCTTTTTGACCCCAAGTCAGTTATTTAATATCTCTGTTCTTCTTCTTCCTTATCTGAGAAATGGGGATAGTAGCATTCTCATGCATTGTTTGGAGATTCAGGAAAGCAGTCCATGTATAATGTGCAAAATATAATGCTGACCCTAGCTGAGTATTCAAAAAGTATAATCAGTTATTATTCTCAATTATTTTATGTAAACACATTTTCATTAAAGTGTTTAATTAGAAGAGTACTGTCCATTTGATTAGTTATTAGATTATGCTGTTCCTCTAAAAGCAAAGACCACATGCTTATTCTAGCTGATATTATGAGGAAATGAAACAGTAGGGTTTGCATCAGTATAGTTCCCCTAAGTAAATATAGTAATTACCTTTAAATGAACCTGAAGTCAAAATTGGCATTATTTATAGTCTAGGAAAAAACCCTGCTACATCTTTCTTTTAAGGAAAAAAAGTAATAGCCTTCCCTACCCAAGGTAAAGCAAACAACAAAGTTTTGGGCAAATCTTTACCAGATATAGCACATCAGGTCAAGCTCTTTTTAACACACCAAATGAAAAAAAAAATTACCATAGCACCTAATTTATTTTTTTCACTTATGCTATTTCCCTTTGGTCTCTGATACTTTATGGCATTTTTAGGTCTATGTTAGTAGGTAACATGTAATAACACAAGTTCTGAAGTTAGAGAGAGAGATTCCAACACACACACACACACTTGGGGTCTATAGTGTCTAGGATGACCTAAAAACCAAACTGGGAAAGTTATATATCCTCTACACTTCTGTTTCCTCAGCTGGAAACTATTGATTATGATACCCATATTATAGGACGTTGTGAGAAGTAAAAGAGTTAATGTATGTAAAGGTTCCTTCCTGTTCCCAGTACACTATAAGAGATGACGGGTAAGAAGAATGATGATCGTAGTGGTAGTGGGGATCATAGTGCGAATAAAAAGGAGGAGGAGTGGCAAACCTTAGAATAGCACAACTGAGAAACCTAATCTGAGGAGAAAAAAAAAAAAACACAAGCAAACCATTAGTTTTATGATTTGAAGTATGGCTAAAGGCTAACTATGTATTCTGTTATATTTATCTTCAAATAGCATCAATATAATGGTATTAAGGAAGCAAACACCATCTGAAGGTGTGTTATTTTATGTGAAACACACTTTCAAAGCTTATTCTTGCCTGTGTTCTTGTTCAAGTCTCAGATTCTTCCCTATTGCATGCTTGGAGGTAGAGTGACAGGGAGCCAGAACTCCACATTGTGATTAAGTCAACCAAAGCAGACGAGCTATAACTAGAACCCAGGGGACTTGATTTTTCCCTCTGGCTGTCATCATTTTAAAGAAGAACCTAAGATCAGTTGTCAGAAGAGAGAGAATTCACATGCAGCGTATTTGATTTTTAAAGTTTTTTTTTTTTCCATTTCCCACAGATCTAAAGATAAAAACATGTATAATATATATCTATGGAGTACTAAATTCTACATTAGAACACTAGTACTTCAAAATTTCTGTTGAAGTGGACTCATGTGTCCCTATCATAGAAGTAAACCATCCATCCTCTTTTTTCTTTAAGGTGGCGAATTCAATCAGATATTTACAATGTTATCAGAAACCATAAAGGAGTCATGAACCATTACTTCTACAGGCAATGGCCAGTGTAATTAAATCTTTTATCCTTCCTAGCTTCCCTGATGTGCCATTATCAGTCACTGGGCTCCCTACATATTTGTTGGCCATCAGCCACCATCTAGCTATGTGACCTTGAGAAGTCTCCAGATTTTAGATTTTTCTCCACAAAAGGAGGAAAGAGGACATGAATGACCCCTGGGGTCCATTTCACCTCCAGAACCCAATGCCATGGTTTTTCAATGCTTTAACAACCTGATAAACGTGAAAATACATGAGAAAAAAGAAAAAGATTTCAGCTCTGCCAACTCATTTTCTCTCTCTGGTTGCATAAAAACTGCCTAAGCTTCCAGTGGTTTGCAAAGGATGGCATCACTATTTATATTTTAATGAACACAGGATTATAGGACGATTTGTAAAAACATTTATTTCTAACTATTCTTCAGAGATTGATCTAGAATAGAATGTGCATGTGGGCAAATATTGGATTCCAGTGAACTATATACTTCCATTGTATTTTGAAAAACAAGTTTGCATAAAAGAACCGACAAAAAAAGTCATTACAGTTTTACTATTTGTCAGCAGCAAGAAGAAAAGAAATATTATCTGAAAATGAACAAGAATACCCTGTTAACAGATTTTTTTTAATGATTATTTATTTTGGAGGGAGAGAGAGACAGAGCATGAATGGGGGAGGAGCAGAGAGAAAGGGAGATACAGAATCCAAAGCAGGCTCCAGGCTCCACACTGTCAGCACAGAACCTGATGGGGCTGGAACTCAGAATTGCAAGGTCATGACCTGAGTTGAAGTCTGCACTCAACCCACTGAGCCACCCAGGTGCCCCCTGTTAACAGATTTTTAAGAAGAGCATCATTTAATCTTGTTGAGATCCCAACAGTTTATTTTTGCTCTTAATTCTTTTGCTTTTGGGGATGTGTCAAGTAAGAAATTGCTGCGGTGGAGGTCAAGGAGGTTGTTTCCTGCTTTCTCCTCTAGGGTTTTGAATGGTTTCCTGTCTCACGTTCAGGTCCTTTATCCATTTTGAGTTTATTTTTGTGTATGGTGTGAGAAAATGATCTAGTTTCATTTTTCTGCATGTTACTGTCCAGTTCTCACAGCACCATCTGTTAAAGAGGCTGTCTTTTTTTCCATTGGATACTCTTTCCTGCTTTGTCAAAGATCAGTTGGCTACATACTTTTGGGTCCTCTTTTGAGTTCTCAATTCTGTTCCATTAGTCTATGTGTCTGTTTTTGTGCCAATACCATACTGTCTTGATGATGACAGCTTTGTAGTAGAGGCTAAAGTCTGGGATGGTGATACTTCCCATTTTGGTTTTATTCTTTAGTATTACTTTGGCTATTCGGGGTCTTTTGTGGTTCCATACAAATTTTAGAATAGTTTGTTCTAGCTTTGAGAAGTATGTTGGTGCAATTTTGATTGGGATTGCATTGAATGTATAGATTGCTTTGGGTAGTAATGACATTTTAACTATACTTATTCTTCCTATCCATGAGCATGGAATGTTTTTCCATTTCTTTGTGTCTTCTTCAATTTCCTTGATAAGTTTTCTATAGTTTTCATCATACAGATCTCTTATATCCTTGGTTAGGTTTATTCCTAGGTATTTTATGGTTTTTTGTGCAATTGTGAATGGCATCAGTTTCTTGATTTCTCTTTCTGTTGCTTCATTGTTGGTGTATAAAAATGCAACCGATTTCTGTACGTTGATTTTGTACCCTGCAACTTGGCTGAATTCTTGGATCAGTTCTAGTAGGCTTCTGGTGGAGTTTGTTGGGTTTTCTATGTAGAGTATCATGTTGTCTGCGAAAAGTGAAAGTTTCACTTCTTCTTTGCTGATTTTGATCAGATAAAGGGTTAATATCCAAAATCTATAAGGAACTCCCCAAATTCCACACCTGAAAAACAAACAACCAAGCGAGGAAATGGGCAGAAGATATGAACAGACACTTCTCCAAAGAGGACATCCAGATGGCCAACATACACATGAAACGATGCTCAGCATCCCTCCGCAACAGGGAAATACAAATCAAAACCACACTGAGATACCACCTCATGCCAGTCAGAGTGGCTAAAATGAGCAAATCTGAGAACTCTAGATGCTGGCGAGGATGTGGAGAAACGGGCACCCTCCTACACTGTTGGTGGGAATGTAAACTGGTACAGCCCCTTTGGAAAACAGTGTGGAGGTTCCTCAAAAAGTTAACAATAGAACTCCCATATGACACAGTAATAGCACTGCTAGGAATGTACCCAAGGGATATAGGAGTGCTGATGCATAGGAGCACATCTACCCCAATGTTCATAGCAGCACTCTCAACAATAGCCAAAACATGGAAAGAGCCTAAGTGTCCAGCAGCAGATGAATGGATCAAGAAGATGTGGTTTATCTATACCATGGAATACTACATGGCAATGAGAAACAATGAAATCTGGCCATGTGTAGCAACATGGATGGACCTTGAGAGTGTTATGCTGAGCGAAATAAGTCAGGCAGAGAAGGACAAATACCATATGTTTGCACGTATAGGAGGATTAGGAGGAACTTAACGGAGGACCATAGGGGAGAAGAAGGGTGGGGGGAAAGAGTGGGGGAGAAGGAGAGAGGCAAATCATGAAAGACTCTTGAATACTGAGAACAAATTGAGGACTAATGGGTGTGGGAGTGGAGGTGGGGAGATGGGCATGGAGGAGGGCACTTGTAGGGATGAGCACTGGGTGTTATATGGAAACCAACCTGACAAACTATTTGTAAAGAAAAAAATAAGTAAATAAAAAGAAGAGCATCATTTAAATTACTTATTCAAAGAAGTCAGCCTTCTAATACTTTGAGTTTCATGGAAAAATAAATGGTTTTTTGATGAGTCATATTAATTTTGTTTCCACATAAATGTCAGTGTTTGATTAGAAGGTTTTGTTTGTTTGTTTTCAGAAATGCCAGTCTGGGAGGTCACCTAGTTCGATGAGTCATTTGCTTAACAAAAAAACTTAGATTGTCATCTTTACCCTTGCTCTCACAGAAGACATTCTCCAAAAAGAAGCTAATCATTCTGATAAAACAGAAAAATATGAATCTTGGAACTAGACAAAACAGATTTCAGTTTGCCACTAAATTAACTGAGTAGTGATGGTATGTTCTCGGAGCTTCACATCCCCATCTGTAAAGTGGGGATGAGGATACCTTCTTTTCAGGACAGTTGTGTACATGAGGTAACATATCCACCGTGTGTTGGCGCCTGCCTGACAATAATAATAATAATAATAATAATAATAATAATAGTAACTAACATTTATTGAGTGCTTACAGATGCCAGATACCTCTCTAAACACTCTTTATAGGAGTGCCCAGGGTACCTCAGTCGGTTAAGTGTCGGACTTTGGCTCAGGTCATGATCTCGTGGTTCGTGGGTTCAAGCCCTGCATTGGGTTCTGTGCAGGTAGCTCAGAGCCTGGAGCCTGTTTCAGATTCTGTGTCTCCCTCTCTCTCTGCCCCTCCCCCGCTCATGCTCTGTCTCTCTCTGTTTCAAAAATAAATAAAAACTATAAAAAAATTTAAACACTCTTTATATTGCTTATTCCTCACAACAATCCTATAGATGGGTGAATCATTAATCTCATTATATAATGAAGAAACAGAGGCAAAGAGGACTTATATAATTGGCCAAGATCAAATAATTACTAAGCAGTAGGGCCAGATTTCAAGACCGCGGTCTTTTTCTCTAATGTTCATATTTGTCACACTACACTAACCTGTGTTTGGGAAGATCCTTAGGAATTGGTCACCATTTTTAATGACTGGGATAAAGCTTCATAAAGCACCACGTTTAGAGCCTGACTGGGAATCCAGGTGTCTTTCTGGTTCTCTCTCTCACTCACCCAGGATAATCAAGCCTTCAACAAGTTATGTCTATTCTACCTCCTGCTATCTTTCCTTCTGTCTAATTTGCTTTATCTCCACTGTCTTCACCGTAGTCTGAGCTACCATGCTCTGTGTCTTCTAGGCTAGGGCAGAAGCCTCCTTCCAGCAAGGCTCCAATGTCCCATGGGCTCCCTCCCCTCTACTCCAGAGTATAGTCAGAAGGTTCCTTTAAAAACAAAATTACCTACATGTATGTGACTCCCACGTAACTTTAACATTTGTGGTAGTTTCCCATTTCCCATGGCTCTTAGGAAGAAGACAAGAGTCCCCATCATGGCCTATAAGGTCCTCCACTGAAGGAGCTGGGTAAACTAAAGTCTCCAGCCTGATCAGTAGGGCCCTTCTTTCACTTCCTTCTCCAGACACACACTTGGAAACATTAATCCTCTTCTTCTCCCTCTGCCTAGGTAATTTTTGCTTTATATTTTATTTATTTTTTTTTCATCTCAGGTCAAATTTCATTCCTTTCAGTGAAGCCTTAATATAAAACCAAGTGTGTGTGTGTGTGTGTGTGTGTGTGTGTGTGTGTGTGTGTTTCAAACGAATAAAGCTCCTCAAATAATGGTAGGTAGGTAATATTGATAGTCTCAATGGTGTTCTGTTGGTAGTAATGAAACCCTCTTAGGAGAGATGTGACTTTTGATATGCAGAATTCATGTAGGTCATTGGAATAGATCAGAATTTCTGACTTGTGGAAGCCAGCCTGGTTTCTAAGGCACCTCCCACAGGCCTGACCTTCATTCAAGGGATTCCTTTCTGCTTTTAATACTAAGAACAGATACTGGACAGAAGTTACCTGCTGCTTAAAGGGACTAGAAACTCAAATACCTACCTTAATTTAAGCACAATAGCCCTCTCCACAGATAAGGCTTTGTGATAACTTTGTTTTCTTTCCCCTTAAAGAACATGATTTCAATTTACCTCCTTTGGGTGTTAGAGTTTCCTTGGAGTTTAATTTTAATCCAATTTCATGTGTATATTGTAACACTGGAGTTTGGACAGTAGGAGGATACATTGGGTCTGTTAGGATGGGCCTCAGGATGGGCTTGAGCACAGAAGTAGCAGTAGAATAATTAGTGATAAAAGAGAAGAGTTTTTTGTTTTATGGGGTTTTTGGTTAATTTTTGTTTTGTCTTTTTGTTAACTGACACTAAGGTATCATTTCCCTTTGGCTGGTAGGCAAAACCCAGAACATCCCAAAAAATAAAGATGTGCTTAGTTACCTCTGTGGCTTGGAAGCTCCCCTTCCACTTTTTCTTTTCTTTTCTGGTGACTTGTAATCAACTGCTACTTTAATGAGAAAAAGGACCGTTCACATTACATCTAAATTGAAGAATCTGTTAGATGGACCAGGATGAGGAAGTTGTTCAGGTAAAATATGACAAATAACAATAAATAATTAGTAAAGGTCTGATGTATCTGAAGGAAACTAAAAACTATAAGGCAAATGGAAGGCAACTTTGGAGCAGAGAAAAATCGCTTTGATTTGACAATAATGACTCAAGAAAATGGGAAAGAAATTCTGAATTACTAGATTTGTGGGCACTGTGTTGGTAACAGGTCTTGGGAGACATTCATTCAGAGAGAAGAAATATACTGAAAGGAGCAAGATCTATTTCTTGTGTTTGTACATCGCTTACCATGCTCCATACCTCCCTCTAACCTTTTTGGTTTAATGATCAGATTGTGCCTATACCAAAGGCCAGATAAGAGTAAAAAAGAAATGGCCATTCAATATTCTGCTATCCTTTCATTGTCTCTGAGAATAAGTCACCTTTAAAATGTGACAACAGTGTGACACTACCAATGGCATTAAATAACACATGACACTTCACTCAATTTCACTTAGAGCTCTTAGGTTATACAGTAACATTTTCACCTCAGGATGCCAAAGCAAACACTAGTTCTGAACTTTGCCTCTTGAACCACATTTTCCTCTATACCCTTTTGAATTTCCTATAGATGTCTTCACCACCATGGCATGTAAAGGAAGGAAGTTCACTCAGACTAATAACTGTCTCTGATTTCTAGTGGGGTGATCAGTTGTCTCCTCTATTTGTCTTTCTTGGACATGGGCAGAGGGGTGTGTGTGTATAGGAATCTGCATCCACTTGATGAGCATTTTAGGTCCCAACAGCAGAGGACTGATTATTGAGGCCACTCATAAAAGGCTCACCTTCCAAAGGAAACTTGTCAAGGCTTAGTTGTTAGCAAGATGGATGAACAAGTGCTTCCAGTTAATGGAATAGCTTTTTGGTGACCTAATGAGGGGGTAGTTTGAAATCTTCACTCTATTCACCTTGACTTTTTTTTTTTTGAGGCTGATAAATGATTATGGTTCTCCCTAATCTAAGAAATTCCACCTGTTAAAAACCTTGTACTAAGGTATTTGGGAGTAGTCATACCCTATGGCCTTTGATTTTAGTTTGAAGATTGAAAATAACCTTTGTATTGTATTTTGATAGGGAAGTTGTCCTCCGTGGAGACAGACCTCACAGTTGGCATAGAAACAGCTACTGGGCTATTCCTAGTCCATTAAAGGCAGGGCACCTGGCCCAGTCAGAATGGCTGTTCTCTAGCTGGTTGCTTGTTTAAATAAAGGTCAAGAAAAAAGTCCCTTTCTTGGTTTAGACTTCAGCAAGAAATAAGGGAGTGACTACAATGTTATCTGAAAATGAGCATTTCCTTTTCCTTTAGGCATGTCTTTATGGCCCTAATTAAAGTTAATGAATGTCCCCAGTGTATGACAAGTGTTGAATGCAATATAACTCACCTGAGGTTCCCCGTGGTTGCACATTTTTGAGAAAATGCCCTTCAGTTCCCGCAGTTCCCGCAGATCCATTGTTAGGCAATCCCTTAATTATAGGCTTTATCTTTCTAAAGCATTCAAATCACATGTTAGCCAAATAATTTAGATGCCTTTCTAAGTGCTAGAGCTCTTAAGTCAAGTTGGCAGAAGAGGCTAAAGTTTAGGTAAATAAAAGGACATGTTTCACAAATGATTCTTCACCTTGGGTGTTTATGGAAAAGCTCTGAGAAAACTTTGAGAACAGCAAAGGCATTAAAAAAAAGTCTCACTCCAAACAGAAATATAAATCAGCTAAAAATAGAGCTGCTCTGAGACAGGGGATGGCCTGGAAGAGGGAGAGGTTGGGGGAGTATCCAGGCTCATCCCGGCCAAGTTGCCTCTGCTACATGTTTTAGGCTCACTTCCCCACTCATCAACTCCTCAGGATCTTAGGAGACCACAAAACCAAATCCCTGTTCAAAGGCACAACTTTGTATAACCTGCAAATATGTAAAATATGATTTGGCACTGAGTTCTTCTTAGGATCCTATGATCCTTTTTAGATGGTGTGGCTTTATCAAAGGGTGAACTGAATCTGCAACATATTTACCCAGAACTCCTGCATAAAAACAAGAGGTAGTATCCTTAACCTCAAGCAGTTAAATATTCCATTCTTCTGGAACATTTTCCAAAAAATTTTGGAATTGCCTGTGGCCTGTTTAAAAGCCACAGGGAAAACATTAATTTTATTTTCTTTTATAGTCCCACCTCATTTTTAATCCTTAGAAGTGGCAGTATTTCCAGTTGTTAAAGGAAGTACTTTTAGTCTCAAATCTAATACCTGATTTGTGGCAATTGTTTAACCTCCTAAAGCCTTGACTTTTTCATTTTTATGATGGGATGATAATATAACCTGCTTATATGGCTACTCTGAGGATTAACCTAGTCTTTACCAACTAGTGAGCATTCAAAAATGTTACCCACTATTAGTATTGCTGATGTTACTGTCATTATTTTTAAACAACTTATTCACATACTTCCTCTCACTAGTCTTGGCTCTGAATTCTTTCTGTTCTGAAACATCAAATGGATCTTCAATGTGAAATTTTTTAAATCACTATTCCAGAGGTTTTGAAGAATAAGTTACAGGGTGTGAAGGCATTTCAAAAAATAGTTGGATAATAGAAGTGTTGAATGTTTTCCAGCCTTTGAAATGGCTATTTCAAAAAGAAGTGAGGCTGTGGAATGTATTGTATGTGTTGCTGGATTGAGTGTACTCTGTAAACACATTTCAAAAGGTTTGCACAATTTTCCTTGTTTCACTAGGCAAATATGTATTGAATATATATTATATGCATGATATGTGCTAGAGTCTCCATGAGATCCCAAGTTATATAAATCTTCAGAAAGCTTTTAATATGATGCATTCATGGTCAGATACATGATAAGATATATGGTAACATCTCATGAGCAGAAGTTTCAGAAGCAATCATTGCTAGTCTGAATTCAGGAAGAAGAAAGTCTTCAGAATGAACCTCTGAACCTGGGGGAGATGGAAAATTAACTCCTCCACTTATTTTCAGGAAGTGGCAACTGTGACTTCAGTCCCTGGAAGCGGAAAGATATGTGGAAGATCTCGAGGAGTGTTTTCAAAAAATTAGACTTTATAGATATCAAGCATACTCATCCCCCTCATTTTATGGTAATGAGGTCAAGGCAGCCAAAGTCTTGACCAACGTGGGATTTAAATTCTCTAGATGAATTTAATTCTCTTACTGATTGTCTTTGTGAAATCTCCAAAAAGGGAAGGATTTCTTCAGAAGCTCCTGGAGGAATCTATCTTTGAGTGACATTGATGGTCCATGTAATAATGCTTGCATCTGAAGATATCATTTATTTCACTGCATACTGAAAACTGCAGATTTGGAATATATGACTTGTCTGTCAGTACCTACGCCTGGGATTTCACTGCCCATTCTCTCAGGAGCTCACTTCTTTTTTTTTTTTTTTTTTAATATTTTATTTATTTCTGAGAGAGAGACAGAGACAGTGAGAACAGGGGAGGGTCAGAGAGAGAGGGAGATACAGAATCTGAAGCAGGATCCAGGCTCTGAGCTAGCTGTCAGCACAGAGCCTGACGTGGGGCTCAAATCCACAAACTGTTTGATCATGACCTGAGCCAAAGTCAGACACTTAATTGACTGAGACACCCAGGTGCTCCAGGAGCTCACTTTTAACGACCACAAATTAAACATCAATGCTGGCTTGAAAACTATCTATCAAAGCTCAAATATAACCCTTAGTAGGGAGCTGATGAAATACAAGGGATCATATGTGAGTTTTATTTTTAAATTTTCATTTAAATCATCTATGTCAAGAATTCTTCAGGATATTTAAAAATGCTCTTTAATATTTAAGTTATTCTAAATAATTCTGTGATTCTCACATGGGACTATGCATTTGGAGAAAATAATAAAGTCTAGAAGGAACCGATAAGATTGTATTTATTTAAAAAAAAAACAATGCTTATACAGGTGAATTCATCAGTAAGTATTCTGCAACTACTTAGTATGTGCAAAGTAGTGTATATATGTGTGTAAGTGTGTGTGTGTGTTAATTACACAAATTAAAAAATAGTCACCTTATAGTAACATATAGAATTTAGCCTTTTTGGGGCACCTGTGTGGCTCAGTTTCTTTCTTTCTTTCTTTCTTTCTTTTTTTAAGTTTTTATTTATTTTTGAGAGAGAGAGAGAGACAGAGAGACAGAGCATGAGTGGGGGAGGATCAGACAAAGAGGGAGAATAGAATCAGAAGCAGGCTCCAGGCTCTGAGCTGTCAGCACAAAGCCAGATGCGGGGCTCGAACCCACAAACTGCGAGATCATGACCTGAACCAAAGTCGGAACTCAACCCACCGAGCCATCCAGGCACCCCTGGGTGGCTCAGTTTCTTAAGCATCTCACTCTTGATTTCGGCACAGGTCATGATCTCATGGTCCGTGAATTCAAGCCCATGTTGAGCTCTGTGCTGAGCCTGGTTCGAATTCTGTGTGTGTGTGTGTGTGTGTGTGTGTATGTGTGTCTACCCCACCCCCACTCATACACTGTCTTTCTCTCAAAAATGAATAAACATTTAAAAAATTAAGAAAAAAGAATTTAGTCATTTTGTTAAAATTCCAGTTATTTTATATATTGCTCTTCTGGATGAAGGAATGATACATAAAAATGGCATATAATGGAATAATCAATGAACCAACCTGATAATGTTTTAAGAATAGAGAAATATCCTGGGTGAAGGAAACTCACTTCAATGTTGACTTGGACCTGATTAAAAACTTTAAAAGAAATGATATTCTCTGGAGGTCTTAATGATCTGTGGTCCCAGCTATAACCCAAAATTAGTGATTTAACATGATTCTCCAGTTGGGTCGGTTTTGATACATAGCTATTGGGTTAGGTGAGACAGAAAGTTAAACCGATTATTTCCTTGGGATCCATCTGTTGGTCTGGGATTTCACTTGAAACCATAAATCCTAAATTTCAGAGACGGGCCAGTTTCCCTGTGTCAGTGAAAGAGTTTTGGAAATGAAACAGTCTAAGAATTAATAGCTGGGGGATAGAGAATGTTTTTTTTTTTTTAATGTGAATTTTAAAAATCATTTGGGAAGGATGCAGCTTGAATAGTGCTACAGAAAGGAGAGACACACTTTGAGTGAGTTAAGAAACTGAGGATGGTTATTTTAGATGTTGCAGATTTGCTAGCCTTCTTTATTCAGATACCTTTGGAGACAAGGGGTCAACTCTACCTGGACCTGGGATCTTTGCTTTAAAAACCCTGATAAGGCCTTTTTTTCAGCAAGGATCAAGAGAAGTGAAAACAGTGCTTCTTAACCTTAATATGTAGAGTTAACTTTGATAGTCCAGAACTCTAAATAGCAGCCTACAGATAGATCTGGAGGTGGGGTAGGGGGGTGGAGGGCTCAATGAACAGTATTGAAAGAGAAGGGGTACCACCTATTACTCATATGCTTTACTCTGGTGTCCCCTTAAATCACAGAGGGTGTGGATTGAGTGAGCATGGGAACATTTCTGTCTTTGAGATTGCTCAGGATTCTCAACTGGGCATTCAAAAGAAGGTTCTAACTGTTCATAGAATTACAAGCTGGATAAATGAAAATGCTTTAAAAAGTAGCCAAGTCTTTAGAGTAAGAGAGATCAAGAAAAGGCAGGATGCTCTACTTTTGTGTGAGACTAGCCTCTTCCCCATATTTATTTAGTTTCACTGTGAAATTCCACAGGTCTTGGGAAAGTATCTACTTGCCTTGTACACAGGTGACTGGGTCTGCTGCTGCTGCTTTGATTGCCTCCCAGTCAAGGGAAATGACTTCAGATGCCTTCTGCTTTCCGCAATCCTTCTTAAACCTTGAACAGTATCAGTACAAACAAGTGAAAAAAAGTTTTATTCACCCCAGCCCTCAGATGTCTCCTCGCTGGCTGTCTCTTGCCCTGGGAATCACTGATACCACAAAAACAACATTGCATCATTTAAAAAACAAGCAAACAAACAAAAAACAAGCAAACTGGCTATACATCAAAAACAGATACCCAGTTCTTGGGTAACCTCCAACTAAATGTTACTGTGAGGAAAAGTCTCAACTTCCACAATGAATATATTTAAGCCTTAATTTTTGTTAACTTCCTTGAAAGATAGATCTTAAGAATCAAGCTTGTATCCTTTTCAAAGGAGCAAACTGAAGTTGAAAAATACGTAATGCTCCTAATGCCTCTCAGCTGAAAAGACGAAACTAGGATTAGGACCCAGTTACCTTATTTTCAGTCTTCAATTTACTTTATTAATCTATTACTTGTTCATTGCCCACCTCAGAAAGGCATTTGATGCAGACCATATGTCAAGTTCTTTTTTTGCAAAATAGAGCTAACTTTTGCAGGGAAGACGGATCTGTAAAGGACCAATTCAAGGTAAAGTGAAAAGTTTTAGTTAGCAATGGAGTCTAGACTCGTTTGGGCACGGACTGGATTGAGACTCAGTTATCCTCTTTGCACTACTTTAATTAATGCTTCAAGTCTACAAATACATAGTGAATAAAAGAAATTGGGACTACTTGGATCAAAATGGTTACTGTGACCATTCACTCGTTCATCCATCCATACATAAGACATTTATTGAGTTCCTACTAGATATCAAGTGTTTTAGATGACACAGAATGCACTCCTATATAGTAACCATTCATGATCTCTGCCATTCCAGGTCAGGGCAGAGGGAGATAGAGACACATTAACACAAGTATATACACATCATCACAGATTATGGTAAGAGCTGTGTTAGTATGGTAGCTAATGCTTTTTGTTCTGGGTTGTTGTTGTTTTATATCTAGAATTTATTTGAGGCTACCCAGTAGAGAAAATAACATATATCTCTTTTTGGATAAGTGGCTTTAGGATCACTTTTCTGAAGTGAAATCTTTTACTAAAACATGGATTTCCCATCTGCAACATTCTTCATAGCAAGCTTGCAGCATTGTGTCAGAACTGGTTTAATGATCTTGCTCACAAAGTAAATAAAACCCAGTGGTATCTCTGTCTCTAGCATTTAACTGTGGTAATGCATCTGTATAGAAGCTAGTTAAAATGCATATGGTCCTAACATTTCAATTAGAAGCTAGCTAACTTGGTTGTCTAGCACAAAAAATCAATTCCTTTATTATTAGTAGTATTTTATTTTTATTATTTGCAGATGGGTCAAATTACCATCAAAACCTTATTATTATTGATAATACACTAATGCAGTAGGTTGACATAGAGATTGGTTAGTTGATTGTTATAGTATCTAATTAATCTAAAGTAATATCATACATTTTCCTTGACTCCATATAGCCTTTAAGGTGTAAGAGTATTTAAGCAAATCTTGTCCCACTGTTGTCAGAGATTAGATGTTATGGAAAAGACAAAAGATAAAATGATTTTATAATTATTTCAAAAGAAGGCTATAATAAGTACCCTTAATGCAGTATAGGCCATAAACCAAAAGAATTATAAATTTTTAGGCATGCATGTAGTTTATAATTCTAAAAGCCAAATGTATATACTTAAATATGTACAAGTAATGGTTCACTTGGGTGCCTGCAAGCTACAAGAAATTTTTTTAAATGTTAAAAACTGGGAAATTGTGAAGTTTCTTCAATTTTTTTGAAAATCAGATTTTAAAAAAACCCTTCTGCCTATGATGTTTTAAAGATATTACTGCTTGAAAGCAAGAATCTAAAATAAAAGCAAATGACAATAGCTTTCTAGGCTCTAATCCTGTGTTCCCACTAAAAATATCTTTTGGATAGGCATAACATTAACCATCCTATCTTATAAATACAGTAGAATATTTAATGATCTTCTATTGTATTCTGGAAAATAGTCTTTGTGTTCTCTTTCTCTTTCTTTCTCTCAACCCCTTCCCCCTCCCTAAACCCCCACCAGCTTTTTCTGGTGCTTTGCCAGAGCTGTCTGCTTCTTTCTTGGAGTCCGGTAATTGAAGGTAATTTTTTTGGGAGATGGTTTCAATTATCTAAAGCCAGTGGAATGTTTAACTGCCCCTTGCTATTGGTGAACTTGTTTACATTGGGATTTCAGATGAATTCAGATTACATGCAACCAGATGTTATCTGCTATGGTAGCATAAAAAAAATGTATGAGAGAGGGAACTTTACTACTATATTTAGGTCAACAACCCACCAATTTCATAGAAGTATGCCCCTTTGGGTAAACTTTTGGGGTAAATTTTTAATCACAACCAGTGAATATTCAACTATAAGAGCATATGGATTGTGTGCAGTAAATAAGATTTTAGTTTTCATGTGTCCTTATAGTTTTAGATACTGATCAGAAAATCTTGTCTCACAAAAACATTTTGTCACCTATCTAGTTGGAGATAGTAGAATTACAAACTAAAATTAATTCATGTTCATATTGTACCTAAACTTCAAATATTTACTGTCATGTTACCCAGATAATAGAAAATAAATGTTGTGATATTTAACAAGAAAAAAACAATCTGAAGCAATATAAGTCACCTGTAAAACAACAACTAAATATTCTAGACTGTAGACAATTGAAGACTTATTTCCTTAGCTGACAGCTTAAATGAAGGCTTAGGAAGATACATTATTTGTACAGGTTGAAATTTAAAATCTAAAAGAAAAGCCAAATACACAAATTTGAACTTAGAAAATAGATAAATTAGGATGGAATTAATCTTTAGGAAAGAATTATTTGCTTTATCAAGGGATCCAAAATACACTTAAGAAGTTTTTTTTTTCTTTTTTTAAGTTGGCTTTCAGTGTGATTAAAATATAATTTAGTCTTCAGAGTTTAATTGCATATAAATTTTAAAAAAATAATACATCCTTATAGAATCTTCAAGAAGGCATCATATATGATTGTCTTCACTATTGGTAGTGGGAAGTCATCCAAGTGTTGTTTTAAGAATTAAGTAGGAGAGAAGATGGTGGAGAAGCAAGGAGCTCCGTACTTGCACTCGCGCCCATACATCACACAGAAAAGATCTGAAGCCATTGGAAACCTTACAAAACCTGAGATATTGGGAGAAAAAGGATGCAGAATCCACTGAGAGAGCCTTCTAACATGAGTGCGAACCAGGGAAGATAAAATCGGGCCGGGATCGGAGACTCCAGGGTGAGAGGCGATCCCCCTCTACCCTCTACGGGGAGTGAGAGGGGAAAAGGAGAGAGTCCGAAACAGAAAAACCTCCGCTCGGGGGGGAGGGGGGGAGGGGAAACCTCCGCTCCGTGCATAGAAAGACCGTACTTGCCAAATACCTGCACACCAGGTCCCCTCACGCCAACTGGTCCCGGGGGGGCTGAGCACACAAACTGCTTCTTTGTGCTGACCCTGGCGGCTGGGCTTCAGAGTGGCGGCGCGCCTGCCGCCATTGTAGCTCCTGGGCGGCTGGGGCCCCTGAAAGAGCCGTGCGGACACCAGGCATCCAGCTCCTGGCTGGCTGGAACTCGAGAAGGAAGGCAAAGAACTAAAAACTGGGCAATTAGCCTATGAGTTCATGTTTCGGGTGACGAGCCATAGAGGGACCCGGTTTTCCTCACCCCAGCGGGCTCCGGCTCAGCACACCCGGCAGGCAAGCCCCCGCCCATGCTCGCCAGCCCGACCCAGAGAAGGAAGCAGCAATTCTGACTCCACCCCCAGAGCTCGGCAGGGAGCCTGGAATTGCCCGAGGGGGTTGCCTGGGAAGCTGTGTCTAGGCAATTTCAGTGGGGCGCACGGACAGGGATTTGGAGATTGGAATGGGCCTGGGTTGAAGAGTGCAACAAACATCAGCTGTGCCCCCGGTACGGGGAGATTACACGCCCAAAAAAGCGAGGTGCAGCGCTTGGTTCAAGAAGGGACTGGAGCACCGTCACTCTACTCCCCACAACCGCCAAGGCAGAGGTCCCGCCTGAGGCATTGGATCACGCCATGCCCATCCCTGCCTGAGAGCTGCCCTCCTCCCCTTTTTTTTTTCCTTTCTTTTTCCTTTTTTTTTCCCCCATTTTTTTCTCTTTCTTTTTTTCTTCTTCTTTCTCTTTCTCTTTTTTCCCCAAAACACTGACCTGATTAACTCTGGTCGCCAGCTTGCTTAAACCATCACAACGAGTCCATTCTGTAAATGTAAATTCTACACCTACCGACATTTTCATCTCTTTCTCTCAGGAGTAATTAGACTATATAGTTTCTCTGGATAATTCCAGTACCCTTCTCTCACCTATCCAACCATATTCTACCCTTTACCTCTTTGAAAAAAGCTTCCTATCCCTTCTGCCTGTTCATTCTATTTCCAATTTTGCCTCATCCCGCCCTGCCTTCTCTCTCTTTCTCTATGCTTTTCAACCAGCACTGCATTATAACCACACGGCAATTTAACTGTAGCTGGGAAATCCAGGTATATGTTTTAAACCATTCTTTGTCCATCGGTTTTCTTCTTTTTTCCTTTTCTTTTACCCTTTTATACCCTTTTATGTATTTTATACTCGATATTATTCACCCTCCCTCCTCCGTCTTTTCTCTTAACTTTTTCGTTTTCCCTCTCACTTTGCATGTTAGTTGAATTAGCCTGTGCATTTGTGTGCTCCTGCTCCCTGTGTGTTTGTTAATCTGTTTTCTTTTCCAGGGCTACCTCAAGAAACAAGCCAGAGTACACAAGGTGGAGAATCCCTAATATCACTACGAATAGGAAAATAAAATAACCAAGGTCCCAACAAGAGAGACCAAGATATACCATTCAAAAAACACACTCTGAAAGGGTAGGCCCTGGAAAGTCAAAGAGTCTTCTTGGATATAGCAGCGCTCATAGAAACAGAGAGCATAACAGGTCTCTAAAACCAACAAGAGCCAGAAAGCTAACTACAATGACGAAACGAAAGAGCTCTCCTCCAAAGAAACTCCAAGAAGAAATGACAGCTAATGAACTGCTCAAAACAGACATCAGCAGCATAACTGAACAAGATTTTAGAATAATAATGGTAAAATTAATAGCTGGGCTTGAAAAAAACATAGGGGACATCAAAGAAACTATGGCTACAGACAGAACGGAAAATAAAAATAGGCATGAAGAATTAAAAAATGCGATAAATGAGATCCATAATAAATTAGAGGCCTCCAATGCACGTATTGAAGAGGCAGAAAGGAGAATAAGTGATTTAGAAGACATCATTCTAGAAAAACAAGAAGCTGACAAAAAAAGAGACAAACTGATCCAGGAACAGGAAAGAAGAATTCGAGAGCTCAGCGATACGGTCAAATGCAACAATATCCGTATCACAGGAATCCTAGAAGATGAAGAGAGAGGGAAAGGTGCTGAAGGAGTCCTGGAACAAATTATAGCAGAGAACTTCCCCGACCTGGGAAGGAAGTAAATGTGGAAACACAAGAGGCTCAGAGGACTCCCCTCAGACATAACTTCAGTCGATCATCTGCATGACATATCATCGTAAAATGGCAAAATACAAGGACAAAGAGAGAATTTTGAAAGCAGCTAGGGAGAAAAGGGCCCTCACATACAAAGGGAAACCTATCAGAGTGGTGACAGATCTATCTACTGAAACTTGGCGGGCCAGAAAGGAATGGCAAGAGACCTTCAATGTGATGAACAGTAAAAACATGCAGCCAAGAATCCTCTATCCAGCAAGCCTGTCATTCAAATTAGAAGGAGAGATAAAAACCTTTCCAAATTAACAGAAATTGAAAGAATTTACCACCACTAAGCCAGCCCTCAAGAAATCCTGAGGGGGAAGCTCTGAAGGAAAGGTTGCAAGGAACAAAGATACCAGAGACACCACCACAAACATGAACCCTACCAAAGATACAAAGACTCTAAACCCACATATTTCAATAATAACACCGAATGTAAATGGGCTGAATGCTCCAATCAAAAGACAGAGGGTAGCAGAATGGATTAAAAAACAAAATACATCTATATGCTGTCTACAAGAAACTCATTTTAGACGGGAAGATACCTTCAGATTAAAAGTAAGGGGATGGAGAAATATATATCATGCTACAGGAAATCAAAAGAAAGCCGGAGTAGCAATACTTATATCAGACAAACTGGACTTTAAATTAAAGACAATAACAAGAGATGAAAAAGGGCACTACATAATAATTACAGGGCCCATCCATCAGGAAGAACTAACAATCATAAATGTCTACGCACCGAATATGGGAGCACCTAAATATCTAAAACAATTAATCACAAACAGAAACAAGCTTATAGATAAGAATGTGCTAATAGCAGGGGAACTTTAATACTCCACTTACAGCAATGGATAGGTCAACCAGACAGAAAATCACTAAAGAAATAATGGACTTGAAAGACACATTGGACCAGATGGACCTGACGGATATATTTAAAAACTTTACATCCTGAGGCCAGGGAATTTACTTTCTTCTCAAGTGCGCATGGCACATTCTCCAAGATAGATCACATACTGGGACATAAAGCAGCCCTCAATAAATATAAAAGAATAGAGATCATACCATGCACACTGTCAGATCATAATGCTTTGAAACGTGAAATCAATTACAGAAAGAAGTCTGGAAAACCTCCAAAAACATGGAGATTAAAGAACACCCTTCTAAAGAATAATGGGCCAATCAGGCAATTAGAGATGAAATTTAAAAATATATGGAAACAAATGAAAATGAAAACACAACAATTCAAAACCTATGGGATGCAGCAAAGGCAGTCCTAAGAGGAAATTGCATTGCTCTCCAGGCCTATTTCAAGAGATTAGAAAAAGTGCAAGTCCAAAATCTAACAGCTCACCTAAAGGAACTAGAGGCAGAGCAACAAGAATGCCCTAAACCCAGTAGAAGAAGAGAAATAATAAAAATTAGAGCAGAAATAAACAACATAGAGACCAAAGAAACAATTGAACAGATCAATGAAACCAAGAGTTGGTTTTTTGATAAAGTAAACAAAATTGACAAACCTCTAGCCAGACTTATCCAAAAGAAAAGAGAGAGCACCCAAATAGACAAAATTAGGAATAAAAATGGACTTATTACAACCAACCCCTCAGAAATACAAGCAATTATCAGGGAATACTATGAAAAATTATATGCCGACAAATTGGACAACTTAGAAGAAATGGACAAATTCCTAAACACACACTCACTTCTAAAATTCACATGGGAAGAAATAGAAAACCTGAACAGACCCATAACGAGTGAAGAAATTGAATCAGTGATCAAAAATCTCCCAACAAATAAGAGCCCTGGACCTGATGGCTTCCCTGGGGAATTCTACCAGACATTTAAAACAGAATTAATCCCAATTCTTCTCAAGCTATTCCAAAAAATAGAAATCGAATGAAAACTCCCGGACTCATTTTATGAAACCAGCATCATTCTGATTCCCAAGCCAGACAGAGATCCAGCAAAAAAAAGAGAACTACAGACCAATATCCTTGATGAATATGGATGCAAAAATTCTGAACAAGATCCTTGCAAATCGAATCCAGCAGCATATAAAAAGAATCGTCCACCAAGATCAAGTGGGATTCATTCCTGGGTTACAGGGCTGGTTCAACATTCGCAAACCAATCAAGTGTGATACATCATATCAATAAAAGAAAAGATAAAAACCTTATGATCCTGTCAATAGATGCAGAAAAAGCATTTGACAAAATACAGCATCCCTTCTTAATAAAGACTCTAGAGAAAGTCGGTATAGAAGGAACCTACTTAAACATCATCAAAGCCATCTATGAGAAGCCTTCAGCTAACATCATCCTCAACGGGGAAAAACTGAGAGCTTTCCCCCTGAGATTAGGAACACGACAGGGCTTTCTACTCTCACCACTGTCGTTTAACATAGTGCTGGAAGTCCTACCATCAGCCATCAGACACCAAAAGGAAATCAAAGGCATCAAAATTGGCAAAGACGAAGTCAAACTTTCCCTCTTCACAGATGACATCATACTTTACATGGAAAACCCAACAGACTCCACCAGAAGCCTACTAGAACTGATCCAAGAATTCAGCCAAGTTGCAGGGTACAAAATCAACGTACAGAAGTAGGTTGCAGTTTATACACCAACAATGAAGCAACAGAAAGAGAAATCAAGAAACTGATCCCATTCACAATTGCATAAAAAACCATAAAATACCTCGGAATAAACCTAACCAAGGATACAAGATATCTGTGTGATGAAAACTATAGAAAACTTATGAAGGAAATTGAAGAAGACACAAAGAAATGGAAAAACATTCCATGCTCATGGATAGGAAGAATAAATAGAGTTAAGATGTCATTACTACGTAAAGCACTCTACACATTCAATGCAATTCCAATCAAAATTGCACCAGCATACTTCTCAAAGCTAGAACAAACTCTCCAAAAATTTGTATGGAACCACAAAAGACCCCAAATAGCCAAAGTAATCCTGAAAAATAAAACCAAAATGGGAGGTATCACCATCCCAGACTTTAGCTTCTACTACAAAGCTGTCATCCTCAAGACAGTCTGGTTTTGGCACAAAAACAGACACATAGACCAATGGAACAGAATTGAGAACTCAGAAGTGGACCCAAAAGTATACAGCTAACTGATCTTTGACAAAGCAGTAAAGACTATCCATTGGAAAAAAGACAGCCTTTTTAACAGATGGTGTTGGGAGAATTAGACAGCAACATGCAGAAGAATGAAACTAGATCATTTTTTCACACCATACACAAAAATAAACTCAAAATGGATTAAGGACCTGAATGTGAGACAGGAAACTATCAACACCCTAGAGGAGAAAGCAGGAAACAACCTCCTTGACCTCCACCGCAGCAGCTTCTTACTTGACACATCCCCAAAAGCAAGGGAATCAAGAGCAAAAATAAACTGTTGGGACCTCATCAAGATTAAAAGTTTCTGCACAGCCAAGGAAACAACCCAGAAAACTAATAGACAACCAACGGAATGGGAAAAGATAGTTGCAAATGACATATCGGAAAAAGGGTAAATATCCAGAATCTATAAGGAACTCACCAAACTACATGCCGGAAATACAAACAACCCAGTGAAGAAATGGGCAGAAGGTATGAACAGACACTTCTCCAAAGAGGACAGCCAGATGGCCAACAGACACCTGAAACGATGCTCAGCATCCCTCCTCATCAGGGAAATACAAATCAAAACCACACTGAGATACCACCTCACACCAGTCAGAGTGGCTAAAATGAGCCAATCAGAGAACTCTAGATGCTGGCGAGGATGTGGAGAAACGGGCACCCTCCTACACTGTTGGTGGGAATGTAAACTGGTACAGCCCCTCTGGAAAACAGTGTGGAGGTTCCTCAGGAAACTAACAATAGAACTCCCCTATGACCCAGCAATAGCACTGCTAGGAATTTACCCAAGGGATACAGAAATGCTGATGCATAGGAGCACATGTACCCCAATGTTCATAGCAGCACTCTCCACAATAGCTGAAACATGGAAAGAGCCTAAGTGTCCATCAACAGATGAATGGATCAAGAAGATGTGGTTTATCTATACCATGGAATACTACATGGCAATGAGAAACAATGAAATCTGGCCATGTGTAGCAACATGGATGGACCTTGAGGGTGTTATGCTTAGCGAAATAAGTCAGGCAGAAAAGGACAAATATCATATGTTTGCACGTATAGGAGGATTAGGAAGAACTTAACTGAGGAACAAGGGGGAGAAGAAGGGCAGAAATGGTGGGGGAAAGGGAGAGATGCAAACCATGAGAGACTCTTGAATGCTGACAAAAACTGAGGACTGATGGATGTGGGGGGGAGGGGGATGGGCATGGAGGAGGACACTTGTGGGGATGAGCACTGAGTGTTATGCAGAAACTAATTTGACAATCTATTTGAAAAAAAGTATTAAGTAGGAGAATACATATAAACATATAAATGCATACATAAATACATTTTTGCACATGCACATACACATGCATATAATATATATGTATATAACATATATGCAGGTAATTTTTTTCTTAGGATTTAGCATACTAACTAAGCATAGTTAACACTCAATTGAATGACTAAAAAACAGATGAACTGTTTTACAATCTTTGCAAGTGGAAGAAGGGATACCAGACATCAGTTGCCACCTTGGAGGGTTGTAACCATTGTCAAAATCGTGCTCAGGAAAAAGAGAGTTTAGGGGAGGAAAACAACAGCAACATTCTTCATCTCTCTTCCCAGTACCTATTCTACTATGGCCTCTCATTGCATTTACCTAACTGGACGCCAGGTGGCAAAGGTGCCAGTTGAAATAGTAGATAAGGGTGTCAACTTCCTACTTCTTTCTAGTCAAAAAGGAGCGCAGAGAAGTATGGAAATATATATGGAGGGGCAAAGAAGATAAAAGCCCTTTGGTATCTCCCGTGATTCTACCTAAGGTGGTTCTCATAATCTGAACTTAGTGGAAAAATGCCATTGACAATCATTTTACCGCTGTAGAATTATAGCCTTTCTAGGCAATGAATCTAAATAGTAATCCAAACACTGTTTCTTTTATATTCAGACTTTTTTTAAAATGAGAATTCTGATTATGAACCAAGTATTTAATAGATATTAAGACTTCATAATAATATATTATTTTGCTTTTCAATATATACTGTATATGGCCCCTTAATAGTCAACTGTACACACAAAACACATTTAAGTAATTAGTGTTAAGTTATAGAATAATTTGAGAGATAAAATATGAAATATAAACTATCATTTTTATTTGGATTTTATTCATCCTGTGTATTCATATTTATAAATAAAGCTTCAAAAGAGATTATTTGCTAAGTATTAAGAGGTATTGAAGTTTTTTAAAAGATAATTTAATGGAAAATAAGTTAGACAAAAGATAGATTAATTGGAAAAAAGTGTCAAGTCTAAAATTGTCATGTAAAGCTCATTAAACTTCAAAGGGTTAAATTCATATAGATGTAATGCTTTAAAAACTCATAGAGAGTAGATTCTCTGACAGAGGAATTAAGCTAGATACTAATAACAAAATATGTTTAATTTAAAAATATCTAAATAGTAATTAAAAATGACCTAAATAATTATGGAATGAAAATATCATAACAGACACTAGAAAATATTTTGAAATGAATGATAATGAAGATGTTCACATCAAAACTTGTAAGATGCAGCTAAACAAATGCTGAGGGAGAAAATAGATGCCCTGAAAGGCATGTGTGAGAAAGTAGGGAAAGCTGAAATCCACTGATCTAAGTATTTAGCTCAAGAAGCAAAACTACAAGAAAGGTAATAAAGATAAGAAAACAAATTGATGCAATAAAAAACAGAGACATAATAGAGAGCTTTGAAACAAAGGCCGGTTCTTTAAAAGATTAATAAGATTGCTAAACTAATGTAATTGATGCAGAAAGAGAATGAGAAAGAAAGCACAGTCTACCATGACCAATTTTACAAACATTTTTTAACAACAACCAAAAGATATATGCATAACTTTATTCTAATATATTGGAACACTTTTTAACTTCACAAATTCCTTTGACTTAAAGTATCTAAATACTCATAATTTTTAAAAGAAATGGTATATTTATTATACTAGATATATTTACTTATATGCAGAGCGTGGGATGTCAATTGGTATAGCCATCATAGAAACAGTATAGAATTCCTTAAAAAGCTAAAGATAGTACTAATATGATACATCAATTCTCCTTCTGAGTATATATCCAGAGGAAGTGAAATCAATATTTCATAGAAATATCCACACCCCCGTGTTCACTGTAGCGTTATTACTAGAGCCAATATATGGAAACAACACAAGTGTCTATCAGTAGATGAATGGATAAAGGAATTGCATATATTTCTGTACATCTATCATCTATCTATCTATCTATGTATCTCTCTAATCTATCTGTCATAGAATCTTATTCTGCCATAAAAAGTAGGAAATCCTGCCATTTGTGACAACATGATTTAACCTGGAGAAAATTATATCCAATGACACAAGTCAGAGAGAAAGAAATACTGTTTGATCTCATATGTGAAATCTAAACAAGTCAAACTCATAGAAGCAGAAAGTACAATAGTGGTTTCCAGGAAACCGGGTTAAGGAAATTGGGGAAATGTTGTTTGAAGGGTACAAACTTGTAAGTTCTGGGGATATGATATGTAGCATGGTGATTGTAGTTAACACTGATATAGGGGACACTTAAAGTGTTCTGAGAGTGGATCTTAAGTGTCCTCAGCACACACACAAATGGTAACATGTGAGGTGATATATAATGTTAATTAATTTGATTGTGGTAATCATTTCACAGCATATAGACATGTAAAATTACCATGTTGTACACCTTAAATACGAATAATTTTCATTTGTCAAAGAAAAAAATAAAACTCAAAAATTTAGCCCAAAATTTAAGCCAGCAATAATATATGTTTTAAAGGGAAAAAAAAGTTATGCAATTTATAATATCTTCAGAAAAATCAAGTTTTTAGGAATAGGTAGATTCCTAGGAATCCAGCAAAATATATGCAAGAAACATTGAAATTAGAAATTTCAAGACATTTCTTAGAGAAATAAAGTAAGACATAAATCAGTTGATATCATGTATATATGCCATGTTCATTGATTAAAAGACAGAAAATAAGACATTGTTTCTCTTCAAGCTGATTTTTAGATTAAGTGTAATAAAAAAATTTTAGCAACTGATTTTGTGTATATGTGTGCAATACTGCAAGATAGTTTTGAGATCTATCTATATCTATATCATCTATAACTAAATAAATATAGGGGCCCAGAGTTGCAAAAACAGTCTTAAAAGGAACAAATTTGATGGACTTATATTCCCAAATATTAAGATCTATTATAAATTATTGGGATGAGGTATAAAGCTTTTGGAGTTTTGGTGATACTTTACAATTTGTTCGAGAAGGGGGTGGGTTATGATACAATACAATGTTCATTTTGTAGAAGTTCACCTAGCCATACAACTTAAAATTTGTCTACTTTGTTGTATGTGTGTTATATTTCAATGGAAATTTCCAAAGCCAATATGGCAAAATATTAAAATTTAAAATAGATGGATTGGAAATACAGATTATTATCTATACTTTTCTACATGCTTGTAATACTTTAATAATTTGAAAATATATGACTCATAAAAATATTTTTGTTTTAGGTTATATTTTGATTACAAATTTGTATATGGCAAAACAATCCCAAACTTTGTGTCCACTGTATGAAACCATGATTTTCTCTTCATCAGACCCTAGCAAAAATTATTGCAGCGTGAGAAGAAATGAAAAGTCTGGTAAATGCTGTAGATTATAAAATCCTCTACACCTATGATCTGGGGAATAATGGTAGGGTTCTGGACAGACAGGGTTAGATTGATAACCAGGAAAAAGCCACAACAGCAATAGAAAATGGGTGTTTGGGAAAGAGAAGGACCCAGAACACTCTGAGTAGTACAGCTGTCAGTGAGTAAATGTTCATTTGATAAACTACCAGATCACCTCTAAAAGTGCTTTTGTCCAAGGGCAGTTCACTCAACACTCAATTACTCAGGGACTCCGTATCCGGGCCTTCAATTTTTCTCCTTCATCTTAAGAGCCACTGTCTGAGGGATAAGAGAAGAAAGTAGCTCAGCACTCTACTTTTTCATATTTGTTGTCTGCTCTTGGCCCAAGAGGACTTTTATCCAAGTTTCTCTAAAATGTTTATGGACTAATGGTCAAATCCAGAGTCAAACACTACGTGTTTAATCATGTTTTAACATTTATTTAAAATATATTATTGTTATCAATTTCTCATTGGCTGTAGTACAATGCAACATGCTTTATCTATTTTCATTTTGACTAAATTAATTTGAATACAGAAGTTTAAAAATCTAAAATTTGAGTTTTCTAGTTGGATTTATTTTTTGAAGGGTGATGATTATGTCTAGGACATGTTACAGGTTGGTTTTCATATATTATGATCAATGATTGTTATCAACCAATATTTATTCATTTTCTGATGTACAAACAGCCTAATATTAGACACAGCATGGGGGTAAAATGTCTAGGTTTAATGTGGTACAAACTCAAATGCCTACATGGACCAGGGACATAACCCAAAAGAGCAAAGTGGTAATGATATAAGAAAAACTACAAAGGGTGTGCCATTGTAAATGGAGCCTGATCATTTGCCTTATTGCCTTGAAGACATTAGGGAGTGGTATTAAACTGGAATTTTTTGAACAGGACAGGCTCTACTCAGTTTCTGCTGATTATAACCATACAGGAATTTTAACATACTGGTGCTATCATCTCTTTATTTTTCAAAAGAAATTTGAAATATCTCTCTCCTAAACAAACAAGAAACAAAACAAAACAAAAACCCACGAATTCTTCCAGTTTCAAAACCAATCTAGTTACAAACTAATAAACACACACTCTATTGCTATCACCATGGATCAAATAAAATGCTTTCTGAGGGCTATTTATGGTCTGGACCTGTGAACCGCAGGCTTCCAACATACTCAGGGAAATAGGACATGCAATTTATATAAAAAGATATGGAATAATACTAAATACTATGTGCATTTATTTCTTCACTCATATAATAGTTTTTACTAAGAGCCTTCTACACCCTATGCCCTATGTGAGTTACTAGGGTTACTAAGATGAAAAACGTGTTTTCTTTTGTCAAGCAGCCCCGGTCTGGGAGAAAAAAACCAAACCATTAGTTATTAAGCAAATCTAATAGTAATAGGAACAATTGGTACTGTAGAATTTCAGAGGATAGAGGCTTTGCTGACATTTTTCTTTTTTTTTTTTAATATTTTTTTGATGTTTTATTTATTTCTAGGAGAGAGAGAGAGAGAGAGAGAGAGAGAGACAGCGCGAGCAGGGAGGGTCAGAGAGAGACGGAGTCACAGACTGAAACAGGCTCCGGGCTCTGAGCTGGCAGTCAGCACAGAGCCCGACGCGGGCTCGAACCCATGAACCGCGAGATCATGACCTAAGTGAAAGTCGGACGCTTAACCGACTAAGCCACCCAGGCGCCCCTTGCTGACATTTTTCTTAAGGCCACAGGAAATAATTGGGAAATAATGAGCCCTTCCCCACTTTTTTTTTTTTTTTTTTTTTTGGTAATTTATAAATACTATGTCTCATCTATCCGGTATATACTTTCACCTTGTCACAAGAAGCAAAAATAAGTCATAAAACTACCTCACAGTCAACTTCTAAAGGAAGTACCATCATGGAAGTGTGAAAATGACAAGGGATCTCTCATTAACTAATAATTTCAACATCCCTTCTAAGCATATCTTTAATTACACTAAGTAGGGTTAGTTCTTCTAAATAGGTTATACTATCAGCTAGTTTGCTAGCCTTTTTATCTACATACATGTGTGAGCATACACACACACATTCATCCACATAGTACTTTATTTCTTTTGCCACTGAAGACAATCTTACTTTAGCTTCAAATTAAGTAACAGCGACAGCCACTTGTTTTCCACCTTGGAACTATGGCACAACCACAGAGGAGTCACATAAGTGAATAAATTGTCATCAGTTCTAGAGACCTTTGGTTGTGATAAATGGAAACTGTTTTCTCTGGGAATTCTGAGTGGATTATTATTCAAACTACTTACTGTTAAATGTGTTTTATTCAGCAACAGAGGCAGTTAAAGTCCCAAAGCTCCATTTTTTCTGAATAACCTTATAAGCATTCACTCTGGTATACACAACTTTGTGGACTTGGGAAAAGGAGTACTTGATTCCTACATATCTTCAGAACTTCCTTTTAGGCGGTCTCCCCCAAAGTTATAATATTGTGAGGAGTATGGAGGAAGTTAAGGATCACTCCTTGAACATGGATGGATGGAAGAACAATCTATTCATTCATATCTAGATAAAAATCTAGATATGAATGATGTAATGAAGTATCGATTTAACTAATGAGATGGGAAGCTCCAAAGACCTCCTGGCTGTTTTGCTAAATAAAATAGCCACCTTCAAACATAAAAATAATTGTTGGAAAAGTGTCTGTCAAAAGTAAACCCTTCAGTATCTCATGGCAGGTGTTTTATTGACAGAATAGAGGAGATAGGAATTTCCTATAATCATGCTTGGCTTTAAGGAATACAAATTTTAGCATGTCTTTCATCATTGTAATAATATGGTAATGATTAAATTCACCTGCAGAAGCCCAAGGCGTCTGTTTGTTTCATGGGAACTTCTAAGTGTCTTGTGTACAGACTTGTTCAAGTGGGAGTTTGTGAGTGTCAGAACAGTAAGCTCCACCTTATCTCACATGGCAAAGGAATGGTATGCTCTACTTAATTGAACATTCTTGTTGAACACTCACGCATACCACACATTTCAATTCTCAAAGAGTAAACTTTAGTTAGCATTAAAGTGGCACTCACATGGCTTATAGTTTGCTTTGATGCAGTAGTGGAAGTCTGTCTCCTTTATCCCTTACCCTGTGGTTCCTCTGTCTTTAGGTACTTTCCCTGCTTTGGCTAGAATTTACTCATGGACTATTGTAGTTCTTGTTATGAACCATCCCAGCCCTCAGAAATTCCCAGAATTTGTGCTCTGCTTCAGTCAAGCCACCCTATCAATCAAATTTCTATTCCTTAAGGGCTGTTCTGGTCTTTATTGGACCAATTTGAGATACAGTGTTTTGGTTGATAATTGTATAATATGTTGACCTTCCCTGAATAATATTTGATTAAATAGGCTTGATTTTGCCTCTTGAGATTTGCTTAGAATAACCATATAACATGGAATCATACAATTACTACACCCTTTTACAATACAGAGACCTTGCATATCATTGGTAGCCTTAATTCTTCATTCCCATAAACATAGAAGTTGTATTCATTCCGTGCCTATGGTTATTCTGGGCATAGTAGTAGGTGCTTTATAATAAAAGTTTTTGGGGTGCCTGGGTGGCTCAGTCGGTTAAGCATTGTACTTCAGCTCAAGTCATGAACTCGCCGTCTGTGAGCTCAAGCCCCATGTCAGGCTCTGGGCTGACAGCTCATCAGAACCTGGAGCCTGCTTCAGATCCTGTGTCTCCCTCGCTCTCTTTCTCCCCTGCTTATGCTCTGTCTCTCAAAAATAAATGTTAAAAAAAATTTAAAAAAAAATATTTTCAGCTCTTTTTAAAGACCCACAAATAAATAAAACAAAACAACTGTGAGATTGGTTCATTCGAAGTTTTGGAAATTATCATCTCCTAACAGAGCAACAGAATGAGCATGCCTTCTATTCTTGCTGTACAATATCTGTGTTATGATCACAGCCTGGCTACTCTTTAGAAAGGCTGAGTACTTTGCTTCTACCAACTGCAATGTTCAACTATTAAGAGACAGTTTTCCCTCAAACCTGTTTATGCCAATAGATTTAACATTATGTGGACAAAAAGACAGTTGCTTATATGAAAATAAAATCTAAGATACTGCAAATTTTTGACAAAAACCAGTTGATTTATCATGTTGCGTATCATTTTTGGGATGCTGTCAAAATGGGGCACCTGGGTGGCTCAGTTGGTTAAGTGTCACAATCTTGATTTCAGTTCAAGTCATGATCTTAAGGTTTGTGGGATCGAACCCTGAGTCTGGCTCCATGCTGTTGGGGTGGAGTCTGCTTGGGATTCTTTCTCTCCCTCTCTCTGCCCCCGTTCATTCTCTCTCTCTCTCTCATATATATATATGTATATGTATATATATATATATATATATATATATACATATATATATATATATATATATATACTGAAAAAAAATGTTCTCAAAATAGATGTGGGTAAGAGGTATGACCCTTTTGGAGGATTAGGGAAAATTATAAAAAACTAGGAAAATTTTCTACTCTGATTGCCTTGTCATAAAATTCTACTCCATTCAACTTTAGAGAGACTAGAAATAATAATAATAATATATTATGATAGAGGTTAGTGTAAGAAAGACAACTTGGAATTTTAGCTAGTAGACCCTACTATATTGATCAGGGTTCAGTTGCAAACAAAACTAGAAACAGAAACTACTGTCTGTCTGTCTGTCTATCTATCTATCTATCTATCTATCTATCTATCTGTCTATCTATCTATCTATCCATCTATCCATCCATCCATCCATCCATCTACCTACCTATTTATTTTTCTTTTTACAGGTATGCACATCTGCTCTCTGACAGCCAGGGAAGTGTTTGTATCTGACCCTTGACTCAGTCCTTAATTTATCCCTTGTCTTATTTCACTAATTAGTGAGGAATATCAACCATTTAAAGAAGGTCCTCTAAATGTTAAATATGGAACAGAAAACACCTTCCATATGAAGTTGCAGATAATCTATAGTACATGGGACCGTGAAAATGGATTAGGCAGCTGGAGAGCAGGAGCTGTTCAGGGACTGAGGGGTTGAGATACAAAACCTAAAGTGAGAACCTAAACCTCCTGTAGGAGTGGAGCTCCAAGATGCAAAGTGCCAGATTGCTGGATCCACCCCACACATGTGTGAGAATGTGAGGGAAACAGAAAATAGGGTGATGAATAAAGACCAGTATGAAATGGAAATATCATCTACTGGACTCCCATTAGAATATGAATGAATGATTGAAAGGGTTCTAATTTGAGGAAAATGAATGTATTCTTAAACTAATAGAAATATTAGTCAAAGTACAATGAACAGAAGGAAAACAGAGCAGGGTTGAAATATTTACTTTTGGGGCACTTGGGTGGCTCATTAAAGTTAAGTGTCCGACTCTGGGTTTCAGCTCAGGTCATGATCTCAGGATGGGTCATGGGATCAAGCCCTGCATTGAACTCTCTCTGGGGTTGGGATTCTCTCTCTCCCCTTCTTTTTGCCCCTCACCTGCTTACATGCATAGGTACTCTTTCTCTCAAAATAAACTATATTTAAATTTTTAAAAAATGTTTATTTAGTTTTGAAAGAGAGAGAGAGAGAGAGAGAGAGCATGAGCAGCGGAGGGGTAGTAATAGAGGGAGACACAGAATCTGAAGCAGGCTCCAGGCTCTGAACTGTCAGCATAGAGCCTGACACCGGGCTTGAACTCATGAACTGCAAGGTCATGACGTGAGCCGAAGTCTGACAGTTAACGAACTGAGCCACCCAGGCACCCCAGAAATAAACTGTTGTGAGAGGCAAACCATAAGAGACTCTTAAATGCCAAGAACAAACTGAGGGCAGATGGGGTGGGGGGGAGTAGAAAGGGGATGATGGGCATGGAGGACGGAACTTGTGGGGATGAGCACTGGGTGTTACATGGAAACCAACTTGACAATAAACTATTTTTTAAAAAGAGAAACAGTTTGAAAAATATTCAGAAACCTGTGTTGTAGAGGCTGATTTAAGAATAAACTATGCAAAATTTGTTGAAATTTCATCATATCAAAAAGGGCTTGCTTCTTTCAGATAGTGATATTTCAGGTGTTTTAAGTAAAGAGGATGCAAGATAGGCAATTAGGTGCTTATGATCTAGCAAAAAGGGGCAAGGAGATGCCAGATTCTCCCCTGGGCCTCCTGGAATCAGCCCCAGAACAATACATGGGAACTAGGCCACCAGGAGAGTGCCACCTCCTTCACATGCTCAAGACTGTAGAAAATCAAATTTCTGCCACCACCATCACCACAACTGCCTATTAATCCTCCCAAGAAAGCAGCTATTCTCAGAATGATGTTTCAAGAAACCCTGATAACTCTGGGGTGAGGCTCACTTGTCAAAACCAAAGAGCTTCCAGGGCACCTGGATGTCTTGGTTGAGCGTCTGACTTAAGCTCAGGTCATGATCTTGCAGTTAGTGTGTTTAAGCCCACATCGAGCTCTGTGCTGACAGCTCAGAGCCTGGAGCCTGCTTCAGATTCTGTGTCTCCCTCTCTCTCTGACCCTCCCCCACTCATGCTCTGTTTCTCTATGTCTCAATAATAAATTAAACAAACAAACAAACAAACAAACAAACACCGAAGAGCTCCCTTCCTCCCTCCCAGAGCATGTACAGGCAAATCCAATGGGAGAAACCCAATTTGCATTCAGAATCCTCACTCCAAGGAAGTCTGGAAACTGGTGGCTTTGCTGTTGATCCTCAGCAGTACAAGAAAGCTCACTAGAAGCGTAGGCTTGATATGGGTATCAAACTACCAATCAGATTAACCTTCAAGCGAACAGCCTTTGTCCCTGTGAATACACTGGCAAGTTAAGGTGCTATTATCCATCCAGTTAAAATAAAATGTCTTGCTGTTTCACTGACCAATGGTAAGACTCCTTAGAGTTTTATAGAAATTTAAAATGATATCACACTGTTCTTTTTAGAGTGTATCTTAGAAACAATGATATATAGCATGACTCACTTTTTGATCTCCACTTGAACTTTGTCCATTAACCAGCAAAATTCTTGTCACAATTTTGTAGAACAGGAGTGTTCATGCTTAATGTTTCCCCACCCCATTTTTTAGATAAGTTGAAAATTGAAACTCAGTGAGGCTGTGACTATTGCCTCATAGCTAATAAGTTAAAGAATCACAACTGTGTCTTAGCTAAAACCCATACCTGCAGGTGCCTGGGTGGCTCAGGCATTTGGCGTCCACTTCAGCTCTGGTCATGATCTCCTGGTTTGTGAGTTTGAGCCCCACGTCTGGCTTGGTGATAATAGCTTGGAGCCTGGAGCCTGCTTCAGATTCTGTGTCTCCCTCTTTCTCCTCTTTTTCTCTCTCTCCCTGCCCCACCTGCTTGCGCTCTGTTTCTTTATCTCAAAAACAAATACATTTTTTTTTTTAAAAGCCCATACTTGCTCCACCACTGTGTTGTTCCTTCCACTTCCTTTTGACAATACCATCAACTGTTAGGTTTTTGTCACCAGGTTTCTCTTAACTTGGCCAAGTTAGAAAAGCTGAAGTTTAAAACCAGTTACTTGATACCCAGACCAGTGCATTTCCTTCTAGTTTCCCTTTAATCCAAAGAGGAAAGAACTGTGGGGATTTGAGTTCTTTTATTATTATTTTTTTTAATTTTAATGTTTATTTTTGAGAGACAGAGACAGCCTGAGCAGGGGAGGGTCAGAGAGATAGGGAGACAAAATCCGAGCTATCAGCACAGAGCCTAACACAGGGCTTGAACTCTTGGACTGTGAGATCATGATCTGAGCTGAAGACCAATTCTCAACCAGCTGAGCCACTCCGGCTCCCCATTTTGAGTTATGATAAAGGGGCACATGTGTAATTATTGCAGGTGAGCAACCAGCTCACCCCTCCCCCGTAGAACAGAGTTTCTCTACCCTGCTCCCCTGGTCACCTTAAGTGGATCCTATCATGGTGCCCCAGTGGATATCAGTTTATTCAGCCCACACAACAAGCATTTATAGAACTGCCATGTGCTAGACCCTGTGACAGGCACTTGGAATCCAACAGTGAGGAAAAGAGGGAAATAAACCTCCTTGTCCTCATAGAGCTTATAGTCTAGTGGAATAGAGAAAAAATAAGGACATTTCATATTGGTGCTAAATAGCATGGAAACATTTTAAAGCCAGGACAAGGAGGGGCACCTGGGTGGCTCAGTCGGTTGAGAGTCTGACTTTGGCTCAGGTCATGACCTTGCAGTTAGTGAGTTTAAGCCCACATCGAGCTCTGTGCTGACAGCTCAGAGCCTGGAGCCTACTTCAGATTCTGTGTCTCCCTCTCTCTCTGCCCCTCCCCACTCACACTCTGTCTCTTTCTCTCTCAAAAATAAATAAACATTAAAAAATTAAAAAAAAAAATAAAGCCAGGATAAGGACAGCAGTTGTCACTACGCTGTTTGTACATGATCAGAGAGTTCAGGGCTGAAGACTTCCCTGCAGCTAAATTGGACAGGTCTAATGGAAATAAAATATACTTGGTAAGTGTGGGGAGGAGCAGGAATCAGTGAAGTATTTTGTTACTGTAAGTGGCTATTAAATTATAATTTTTACTTTTTATAAGGGAGAACATCTTAGGCATATGTATCCATTTCCTAGGGCTGTTGTAACAAAGTTCCACAAACATCATGGCTTAGAACAGCAACTGAATTTTGTCTCATAGTTCTGGGGGCCAAACTCCAGTAGTGCCATGTTCCTTATGGTTCTTGTATGGGAACCTCCCTTACCTCTTCCTAGTTTCTGGTGGTTTGCTGCCATTCTTGAGTTAAGTTACTTTGCTTGTAGATCCCTTACTCCAGTATCTCATCTTCATATGGCATTCTGCTTAGCTGTGTGTGTCTGTGTCCACATTTGTCCCTTTTTATAAGGACACCAATCATAATGGATTAGGGCGAACCCTAATGACCTCATTTTAACGACATCAGTAAGCCTCTGTCTCCAACTAAGGTCACATTCTGAGGTATTTGGGGTTAGGACTTTGAAACACAAGAGTTTTAAGTTTGGCATTTATCTAGTGGGAAAGACAGATGTACATGCAGATAATTCTGTTTTTAGGCAGAAATAAGTGCTAATGGTTCTTTGATGTTTAAAAAGGAGGACCACCTCTCCATTTATATAATAGGGAAAGTCCACATAAACCACAGACACCCCAGCTTAGTTAAATGTACTTCAGTGGGTGGATAACATGACTGCAGCCAGTTTATTTAGTACTTTTTTATTTAATAAGCTGTGATCATTTCTACCTTATTAAGATATCTATATCTTAGCCCACTTTTTAAAAATATGTTTACAGATTTTATATCACAGTTGGATGGATTTTTCCCCCTTCCTTTTCCCTATTGTGTTTTGTGGAAGAGTTGGAAACCTTGGAAGTCTGACTACCAGAAAACATTGTCATGGTGTGTAATTGGCTGTCTCCACTCAGGCAAGCAGGAGAATCTATAGGGTTGAGCAGGCTAGCCTGCGATGAAACCATGATTGCATACGAGGAAGCTGGTCCCTTGCTGCAAATGCTGATTGCACAGCATTTTGCACTTTGTCTCAGGAAAAGGCCAGCAATTGTACCGTGCTTTCCTGTATCCTGGTCCATTCATTATGGGTGTCAACCTGGGCCACTGGGGACAGCATAGGTCAGGCCGATTCTGGGTCTCCAGACACTCCACCAAGAGAGCAAGTTTAAAAATATGCCCCTTAATTTGATCCTTCCCCGAAGAAGACCAAAACATATAGGATTCTTGGCAAAATCTGTCATCATCACATTATATAAGATTTATAAAACCTTCCTAAAGATTGCTATGGGATTCTAGAAATTCCTCCGGTGACTTCTGGCCCCTCTGATCAACTTTTCACACTAATGAGAGGAGGGGAGAAGAAGAACCGTCATCACCCCAGGTGTGTCTTCTCACACTTGCCATTCTGGACTCAGATGAGAGAGGTCTGATTACAGGAGTTATTAATTATAACCCCAAGTTTCTATAGAGAACATTTTTTGTCCTTTCTAGTAAAAGTGTAGTATGACACTATATATCCCTCTTGGGTTTTTATTATAATCAAGGCACATTTGTTTCCCGATTTTAAGAAACTGAAACATTTTATGGTGGAAGATAAACTAAACTCCCTCCCACTTTTTATTTCTTTTTTTACTTTTTTTCACCATTTGATCCATAGACATCCCTTCCTGCTTCCCCTATTTTTGTTACACTGAATAAATTGTTTCAGCTTAGTTATGCATTATTTCCTGGAAATTTATATTCTGACTTCCAACAGAATTTACATTTAGAAGCAAGTACTTTTATTCTGTCTTCCCTCCCTCCCCAATATATAAAGTGTGTAGTTCCAGTTTTATTGGCAAGATTATGTTTTCTTTGTGTTTTTAACATCAACTTTATAAAACTGGCTCAGATGACACTTATATTCCAGAATTGGAGAGTTCAAGCATTTGTAAATCCAAAAACAGCATGTTCCTATACAGAAATTCACCACACTGTTGAGGAGCATGTCAATAATGATAGCCTGAAATGGCAAGAGCAAAAGGAAAAAGAAGATATTTTTGACATGTGAGCTTTGTAAGATTTGTAAGACTAAATAAATAGCATTACCCATCTTCCTTACTTTAAGTAGAAACTTTTAGAAAATCAGCACCAGCCAAAAATTGTAGGGACACCACAGTTATTCTAAGACTTTCCTTAAAATCTCTGCTGAACCAACTTAATCTCTTCCTCTGTAACAGAAACATCTTAACAGCAGGAGAAAACACCTAAATAATTTCACATTATCCTTTACTTGAAAAATGAACTATGGTCCCAAGTTATTAGAGCCCTAATACATGCCCCTAAAACAAATGTACAGTCCAGGTCATTTAGTTTTAAAGTTATGAGTAAATGCAGCCAAATGACAACAAGTAACATAAATAATGATTAGCATCAGTGCTACTCACATATACACAAGATTTGGGGACAGAACATTCATTCCTTCCATTTATGCTTTGTTTGGGTATTTCTTAGAACCGTATCTGTTCCTATTAGTCCTTGAAATATCCATTAATTTACTTACCTGTGTTTCCATTGCTTTGTTTTTTAAAAATATTTCTAGGTTCATAACATAAGGAAAGCATAAATAGAAATAATAATAGTAATAATAATAAATAAATCATTTAGGAAGCAAATTAGCCTAAAATGTGGTCGTTGTTGTCATTTTTTTAAATAGGCATCAGTGACTTCACTGCTGTGCTTGAAAATGTCTTGCTTATATCAGGAACTCCCAGAAAAGTTCACAGCTAATTGCACAATGAGTTGAAATACCTATTTTAAGTTTCTTTCTCTTATGGGTTTCCTCCCAAGTCACTGAGTAAACCTGGTTGAATTTACTTATTTTGAAGTGACGTCCTCAACCTGTGCTGTGAACTACCACTACTACATATAAATACAGGAAGAACCAATGCTGTTTGATGCTAGTGACAACTAGTTCCTTGTGTGGCAGACAGATCCGAAGTGGATTAATGTTCAGGCCAGGCCCTCTCACCTGTGCTCTCTCATGAGGATTGACAGAGCAGTGAGTCTGGCTTGTCCACAGACCTCCTGACTCCTCTACCACCTTTGAGTTGACACCACTTTCTGATCTGAGAGAGTGTCATTTGGGGTTAGTAGTGTTTGGCATTTGTGAAGTCTTGCAATGGATTTCCTATGTGGTAGAAGGAAGAAAGGTAGAAAGAGAGGGAGGAAAGGAGTGACAGGGTGGAAAGGAGTGAGAGGGAGGGAGGGAGGGAGGGAGAGATACAGAGACAGAGAATCTCCTTTACTAAATGTCAACTGTGCCTTTTTAATTAGTAGTTTTAGAGCCATAATAACTTTCCCATATCAACAAGTAAACCTTTCTTCAAACATCTAATCAATGTGTATAGTATGCTACACTTGTAAGGCTCAGCAATGGGCAATGAACACAGGGCTCTTTGTTTCCCCAAGTTCTTCTTGCTATTTTTACTGGCCATGGTCTCATCAAAGCACTTGGGAAAGGTGTGGATGTAAACTTCAGGAAGGGTGCAGACACTGTTATTTACTGAATCAGCACTTGAGCCATCAACTCTCTTATAACTTAGTCCTTCATAGAAGAATCTTTCTTTGTGGTAACATCTCTTAGAATTTCCTTTGGAAATCCATTGGCTGTCCATTGTCAGCCATGCAGTCTGTGTTGAAATGACCATCTTTGGCTGAAAGGTAGGCCTTAATGTGTTTAAGCATATGAGTATTTCCCATCCCCTTGGAGGTAGTGTTCTGCTTAGTGTTGGTCATGTGTTTTTAACAAGTGACCTTCAGTGACCTTGCCATACTCTGGTCTCTACCTCTGGTTATGAATGAAGAAACATAGAGCCCTGTATGCTGCTGACAGACATATTATGACCCCAAAGAGATCAATAATAGCATGAAACCTAAAGTATAAGGTAGAGAGAAAAGATGGAAAGAAACAGAGTCTTCTGGTCAGTATCTTCATCCCATTCTACCTTTGTATATTTCAGTTATGTGAGTGGTAGATTCCTTTTATTATTAGAGCTGTTTTGAGTTGGATATTTTCTTACTTACTACCCACATGAACCCACAGACCCATATGACTTGATTAAATTTCAAAATATTTTGTCTTTAATTTTTAATTGGGAGATGTGAACTTAATAAGGGCAACATCAACTATGACAGACCATCAAGAACAGTGAAAGTTTGACAACAACAGCAACAACAATAAAAATAATAATAACAAGGTAAGGCCACTGAAGTCCTGTGTTGAATCGTTCAGACTTCTCCCATTCTCTAAACTGAAGAACAGTGGTCTAAACTCATGGCTGTTTGTTTTAATTTAAAGAGCGTCTGTAAGTAAATGAACATCCAGACCCCAAGCTCCAGTAAACAGCTCATTCAAGTAAATTACCTAGGGCAAAGAAAACACCTCTGACATAATTTGTGGTGGGGGGCAAGCATGAAAATAATAGGGTGCTTGGGAAGCCATAGATTCCCTGTAAACAACCAAGTAGTTGTAATAGCATTTGAAGCTGGTAGAAGGAGCAAACCTTTTTAATTCATACAGCTGGTGTTGCAGTCTCTTTACCCCATTGACTTTTCTTCTCTCTTCTGAATAGGAAAACAGAGTAGCTCTGTCATATTGAACTAGTCAGTAATGGGCCCTGCCAGGCGTGGAGAAGATAAAAGTCACCACCTGCCTTGCGTCTGCTCCCCCCACCCCCCCTTCCTGGACTCCAGTTGTCTGCACAGCTGCCACAGCGGGCCATTGTTCTACCCCAGAGCTGCCCCAGGAGCTCTTCAGTCCCAGCCTCAGCAGCAGCACAATTGCAGTTTGAATGAGGAGCTCCTGGATGGGTTTGCTTTGCACCTTGGCCATGACCTCTTGCGGGGCTGTTGCCTGCAAGTCCCAGCAGACATGGCTTACATGCCTGCCATGTACTTGGAACTAGGAGGAGCACACACAGCACTCGAGGGTTAAAGAAGGGTTTGAGCAAAGACAACAGAGGAGAAAGGTATTTATAGTGATATTAGGTGGACATGAATTCCTGTTTTTGGCTTCCTAGAGTCCCTTCACCTTACTCTCAGAGTAAAGCCCCCTTTCCTACTGAAAATGTTTCACCAGCCTGACCAGCAAAAGAATCACATTCCCTCCTTACAATTGTGACTGGGTCAAAATAGGCTTATGATGGAAATTAGGTCAGCAACAGCCCCTAAGATTCATTCTGCAGACCTGTTTTTTAAAGTCAATTTATTTATTTTGAAGGGGAGGGGGATGGTGGAAAAGGGAAAGAGAGAGTCCCAAGCAGATTCTGAGCTGACAGTGAGCTCTATCTCATGCACCGTGAGATCATGACCTGACCCGAAATCAAGAATCAGATGCTTAACCAACTGCACCAGCCAGGTGCTCTTCCAGACCTAGTTTTGAGAAATAGGGTAGTTAGTGCTCTCTTCATTACTAGATTCTAAACCTAGAGTACATAGTGGCTTGAACTTCCTGGCATCTCTATCAGTGTATCATGGCTGATACAGTATCATAATAATCACAGGTAACAGGTTGGCTGTGACTTGGTTGGGACAGGTTGGATTGGACTCTGGACTCCAGGTTATGTTGTTATGTTTACATCTGCTCACCCTGTATCTCACCTTCCCTGGACGAGCAGCTACTGACTGACAGATTGGTGAATAACAGATGCTCTTGAGGCAGGACTAGCCATGTTGGCACTAGCCTCTGCTGCTATTATATCCAGTAGCATTCATTGGTCAGAGCAAGTCACAATGCTAAGCCCAAAGTCAAGATAGCAGAAAGTAAACTTCAGATACTACAAAACCATGGCAAGGGCACAGCTATATTATTTTATTGGAAACAGGAGTGAAGAAATTGAGACTAGTGATCCAGCCTACTGTAATATCTTACTAGCACATGGAATATGACAGAAGTCAACATACACAATGTGGGGCAAGACGGAAATGGAAGCCTATGGTTTGAACTCTATTCATACATAATGAATAGAATTTATTCCTGGACCTTTTAATCATGTGATTTCTTTTGGTTTAAGCCTTTTCAGATTGGTTTACTGTCACTTGCAAGCAAAAAGAAACCTAACATTTACAACCTTTATAGATACTATCTTAATATTTCTAATAATCCAGCAGTATCAGTATTGGCATTCATATTTCACAGGTTAGAAACCTGAGCTAGACAAGGATCAGCTGAATTGTTCTGACCTACCAGTCAGGAAGAGAGCAGGAATTTGAACCCAGGGTCACTCTAGCTGCAAAGCTGGTCTTCTGTCTACATTGGGCACTGGCTCCATTTATGCAGGTGTGTTAGGAGAGAGTTGGTACAACATGCTCTCTGTTGTGAGAGGAAAATCCATAAAGAGGAATAACTGAATATAAGACTATAAGAGCAGTTTGGGATGGACAGAATTTATGAACAGATATTTTTCCTAAGAAGACATGCAGATGGCCAACAGACACATGAGAGGATGCTCAACGTCATTCATCAATAGGGAGATGCAGATCAACACCACAATGAGATACCACTTCACACCTGTCAGAATGGCTAAAATCAGAAATATGAGAAACAATAAGTGTTGGTGAGGATGTTGAGATAAAGGAACTCTTGCGCACTGTTGGTGGGAATGCAAACTGGGGCAGTCACTATGGAAAACAGTATGGAGGGTCCTTAAAAAATTATAAATAGAATTACCATATGATGCAGTAATTGCACTACTGAGTATTTGCCCAAAGAATGTGAAAACACTAATTCTAAGCAGTATCTGCTTCTCTATATTTATTGCAGCATTCTTTACAATAGCCAAATTATGGGACCAGCCCAAGTGTCCATTAATAGATGAATGGATAAAGAAGATGTGGTATATATAAACAATGGGATATTTTTCATCCTTAAAAAAAAAGAAATCTTGCCATTTTCAACTACATGGATAGAGCTAGAGAGGATAATGCTATGTGAAATATGTCAGTCAGAGAGACAAATGCCATATGATTTCACTTATATGTAGAATTTTAGAAACAAAAGGAAATGACTACAGTAAAGAGAGAGAGAGAGAGAGAGAGAGATTGACAAACCAAGAAACAGACTCTTAACTGTAGAGAACAGATGGTTACTGGAGGGGAGGTGGGTGGGGGTCAGTGTTGAAATAGGTGAGGAGGTTAACAGCACACTTATCATAATGAGCATTGAGTCATGTATAGAAGTGTTGAATCACTGTTATCGTACACCCGAAACTAATAGAACACTGTATGTTAACTATACTGGAACTAAAATTTTGAAAAACGAAAAGAAAGACAAACAAATTAAAAAGTAATAATAAAAAATAAAAGAGCTGTTTGAACCCAGTCTAACCTTGTGTGTTGGGTGAGGTGGATGCTGTGATGCGCAACGCAGAGAGCAATTTAGGAAGAAAGGACTCACCCTGCTGACTGGCAGAAATTCTGCAGCTGTTAGCCCATTTCTGGACCTGCTTTAGCCAAAGAGAGCATCTTGCCCAAAGTCATGCCATCTTCCCGAGGTCGCTCACATCTAATGACTCACTGAAGTAGGGGTATAAAGGCCTGACCTTCTTACCTCAATTCAGAATGACTGACAGGTCAACCCATTTTAAGAGCCCCTGAAACTCCTCTTAAGGCCACATTGTAGCTCTCCTTGCAAGATTCAGCTTCAGCCCCTTCCTTTCTGCAGACTTGGATCCCAAGAGCCCTTTCTAACAAAGCCCCTATATGCTAGGGTTCTTTCAAGGGAGCTCAACTTACAAAACCAAGCCGAATAGTTGTATGTTTTCCTAGTGGTTAAACTGAGTGATTGGAGTGAAGTGATCACTGAGCAGAGGGATAGTAATAATGTACAATGTGACTTAATTAGGTGGTGCAAATCATACAGTTCTCTTGAGTGCAGCTCCGAATTCAAGCAAAACTCAAAACCTCGGCCACACCCCTCTCCTTTGAGCCATTCAGGCTTTAGTGTGCAGTTTGACCATTCAACAAATGCCCCAGTCGTTTTGATGCTATGCAGGCACAACCTAATGTCATAGTTTTCTTGTGAACATCAAATACTTGTTTAATGGTGCATGACAATAAAACTGTCATCTAGTTCCTACCCATCCCCCCAGTTGTCTGATGGAAGACATATCCTGAAGACAGTTTATGGTAGTTACCTTTATAACAGCATAACTCTCACAAAGTTTAAAATTAAAATGTTATCACAAGTGGCATGTCCCATCCCATTTCAAATGTAGAGCACTGCAAGAATTCTCAGGAAATTAAAATATTGCCTTTAAAGCTCTACTTTTATAAGAATGAGAAGGAAATTGCAGCACAATAGCATTTATCAAACTATCAGGATTTTTTTATGGTCTATAAAATATTCACCAACATATTCCCCATGTGAAATGTATTATGCACAGCAATTTAAAAACAAACATCATGTGCACTATATGTTGCAGATGCTTTTAATAACTTGAAGCCAGAGCAAATGATCACCAGGGCTCAAAGTTAATAACAGATTGAAAGGATGCCCTTAAAATTGTGGCAGTGGCCTTGTATTAAATCTGTGGTTTGCATGCTTCTTTCTTACTGCTTCACTAAAATGACAATTAAACTCTAAATAGGCAAGCCTGAAATTAAACAATTGTGTGTGAGCATTAAGTATGTGTGCAACAATTATGCATACATTCCATATTGCTTCTGAAGGATCATTTTGTGTATATGATTGCAGTAAACCAAAATCTAAGCTATCTTGGTACCTGGTATGTATATAATTTGTTACAAATTTACCAACCCTAAAGCTTAATTCTATCAGAAGACATAATTTCATATATTCAACAAAATACATGAAGTTTATATAGTCCATAAACTTCTTTGAGGACATTTAACTTTAGACAAATCCAATATTCATTGTGCTTTATTGTAATAATTGTGTGTAAATTTTTGTTACTTCAAGGAAAACAACAACTCCTATTTTTTAAGTGCCATTATATAGTACCATTATACAGCATGTTGAGGTGCTCTTTGAATCTTTTTGGAATGAATAAGAATATCCCAAGAATCTTTGTGCATTTTTAAAGCCTTAATAATTTCAGAAATATAAATGCTACAAACTTATAAATATATAATGTTTAATTATGCAAACTTATATTAGTTGTTGAACTTTTACTTACTAAAAATTTTTTATCTTTTTTTTTTCGGTTTCATTCAACTTTTGGCTTCTTCAGACAAACTGAAACCAAAAACTTAAATTATGAGTCCATTATTCAGGAGTTCCAAAACTATATAAATGTCAAATAAATTTATCTAATTGAAACTTCAGATTGTACGTTTATAGGTTTGTATGTTGTACTTCTGAAGTTAATGCTTACAAATGCATGAAAAGACTTTGTGGTGTTCCAAAAGCCTAGTTGTTAATTATCTTTCTTTATGTTCAATTTTTAATATTTTTCATTTTTGGTAGAACACACATTAGACAAATTTCTCTAATTAAAATCATGTAAAATGTGATTTCTTTGCCAGTTTATGTTCCATATGCTCTAATTGTGAAAGCCAATGGATTTAATGACAAATGTAATCCTCAGTCCTTTGGAGAAAATGGGGTGGGTTACAATTGCCAAAAGGGACATCACATAATTGTTGAGTTCTGGGTATCCTCAAGTTTTTGAAACAAAGATCCAAGAATCAATCTTGATGAAATAGGTTAGCCTTCATTGAACCAGTTTTGTTCTATTGATACGCTTCTTATTAGAAGTATGGCAGGAAGTAAAATAAAATGATTATAGGAAAACATGTGCCTTAGCAGGATGGCTATTTTAGTGTATAGCTCTACTCCTGGGTGTCCTTGAATAGGTTAATACTGGGTTGAAGGGAGCCAAGATCATAATCCAGACATAAAGGACTCTAAGTGCAAAGTTTGGAAAATGGGAGCTCTTTGGAACCATATTCTATTTGGCAGAAACAAACCCTGATTCAGCCTTTTCATTTTTCCACTCTAAGTGCATTGAATTCTCTGCCTTCTTCAAGGTGTGGATCTTTCTGGAGAAACCCTAGGGATTAAGTCTATTCTGTATGTTTGCAAGAGTTAAAGGTCATAGGCTCTCGTTTCTGGAGAACAAGGGCAATTCATTTCCTGTGTCTTAATAAAAATTTTCCTAAATCTAATACTCTCTGAGGATAAATAGAGTATTATAGCAGTCATGAAAAAGAATGATGAAAGTAAAAGTGCATTATTAAGAGTCCTGAGAATCAGAACTCTGATAATCACCAGCCTGAATGACAGTAACTGCTGACAAGACAGGTGCACTGAACTTATATATAAATGTTCATGGAGGGGTGCCTGAGTGGCTCAGTCGTTTAAACATCTGGCTTCGGCTTAGGTCATGATTTTGAAGTCCGTGGGTCCCCTGCATCAGGCTCTGTGCTAACAGCTTAGAGCCTGGAGCCTGCTTCAGATTGTGCGTCTCCCTTTCTGACCTTCTCCCACTCATGCTCTGCCTCTCTCTCTCTCTCTCTCTCTCAAAAATAAAGAAACATTTAAAAAATTTAAATATTTGTGGAATATACATTTTCTGGGCTCTTGATCTGTTAGGTCATTTTTCCCTCAGTCTGGTTGCCATGAAGTCTATAAGCTTAGGCATGACTGAGTCCTGCATTAGGATGGATAGAAGGAAAGGATAGGAGACAGGGGTGGGAGGGAGTATAAGTTTTTGGTACAGATGATCTTTCATAGTCCTTTGTTTCTTACTGAAAATGGCCTCAGCCTCAGACCACTAACTTCCCTTTCCTTTTCTGAGACACCAAAATCCATCCCTTGATGTGTTTCTCTCCTCCAAGTCATGAGGCACCATGAGACTGTCATTGCAGTTCTTTCCCTTTCTGCCTCTGAACAGACAGACACATACATGCACACACATATGCACACATGTGGGTGTGCACATGCATGCACATATATACATACTCTCATGGAGAGAGCGAGGGAGGGAGGGAAGAAAGAAGTGAGTGGGGGAGGAAGGAAAGAAGGGAGGGAGGGAGGGAGGAAGGGAGGAAGAAAGGAAACATTTAACTCCTGCTAGGACCTAAGGTATCACAAAGATACAAAGTTATGAGCTTCTATTATGTATGATAAGAAACATATCCTTTAGTCATTTAAACAACCCCTTTTTATAGAACAAAACAAAAAGCAAAGAAATAAAACTTTGAAATACAAAAAGGATAAGCAGTTTTCCTTAGTTAAAAAGGCAACAGGTGGCAGATTGGTCTGGCTTCAAAGCCCTTTTCCACTACACCATTGCTGACCAACGTGGGAAGCAAAGAGATAATAACAGACAAAAATAGATGGGACTACCAGACTTACCAGACTCTAACAAAGTCAAATGGTGCCATTTATGGCCTCCTTGCTGAGATTCTCTTTCTTGATCAGCAGACAGCTTTCCTTTTTTAAAGCCTAAGGGTAAACTTCTTCAAACAAGTTCCATAGTAGCCCAGATCATATTGTGCCTTCAAGAACTTAGATGAAGGAAATTTATTAAAAGAAAAAAGTAAGAGGGATAATTCTTTTTTCTTTTTTAATTTGAATGTTCTATCATGTCAGTCTTCTAGAATAGGATCAGCAGATATTTTCTGCAAAGGTCCAGAGAATAGATATTTTAGGCTTTATGGTCCTAGAGGGAAACTTGACAACATTGTATAGATATTTATATAGTAAGAGAAAAAATATATCTTCACAAAATTTTTATTGATGAAATTCAAGATATAATAATTGAATACAATTTTTTAAAGTTTATTTATTTATTGTGAGTGTGTGTGTGTGTGTGTGTGTGTGTGTGTGTGTATGAATGGGGGAGGGACAGAGTGAGAGGGAGAGAGAAAATCTCAAGCAGGCTGGATCTCATGAGCAACTTTGAGATCATGATCTGAGCTGAAAACAAGTCAGACTCTTAATGGACTGAATGAATTAAATGAATATAATTTTTTAAAAAATATTAATTATAAAATTAGAAGAAATGTCATTTTCTTATGAGGAGGATGGAATTATTTTGGGGCAAGTAACATTTCACTTAATTGTGGCTTAAAGTGAGTGTTCCTTATCATTAAACTAATTATATGTGTTCACTGATAAATGAATTGCATATGTTCATCGATAAAAAACATTCTTGGCTTGTGAGCCATCCAAAAACAGATGGCACAATGGATTTGACCTGTGGACTATAGTTTACTGACTCCTGCTCTAAACCCTCATATGGGTTTTATAGCTTGTGGAATCTGGAAAAGAGATGTAATACCGTGTTCTTTCATTTCCTTAAGTCCTCACTGAAAGGTCATCTTAAGGAAGGACTTACCAAAATTTTCATCTGAACATATCTAAGGCAAAGGAGTATATATAGATAAAGAGTATGGGGCTCTAAGAGAGGAGTTTTTGGATGCCATGTCTTAGTGTAAATGTCCTTTAAGAGCTATCTGGAAAATCCATATGAATTTTGAAAAAATGCTCCATAGTATGATCATATTTATTTCCTGTATCCCATGTCTTAAAAAAAATTCAAATGAAAACTCACCATTTGGATCTTGTTTTCTTATATTTTAAACACTTCCTGGGAAGCCTGGCGGTTAAAATATCACCTCATTTTTCATGCAGCTTCATCTCTGTATTAGTCAAGGTAGTTATTGCTGACTGCTGTAATACACTTTTCCAAAATCTCAGGAGCTCCATAAAGTAAAAAAACAAAAAAACAAAAAAAACAAATTCTCACTCATTTTATAGCTCTGTGTTAAGCTGGGAAGCTGGGGTAGCTCTCCTCCTAGTGGTGACTTGTGGGGACCAGTTCCTTCTGCCATGTAGCCTTGTCTTGTTATCTTTTGTTTCCAACCATGTGGAGAGAGAGGGTGAGACAGAATAAAGGATTTGGGGGAAGATTTTAGAGGCCAGACCCCGGCACACATCCCTCTTACCCACATTCCTTTGTTTGGAATTCAGTCACATTGTCCCAAACTAATTGCAAGGCAGATTTAGAATTGTAGTCTGGTCAAATGCCCAAGGATAAAATATCATTATATCACTACTTCTTCTCCCAAACAAAATGGCCAATACACCAGACTTTTCTAGACTCTACTGAGTTCTAGGCTCTATTATCTCTATCATAGTATTGAAATTGGACACAATTTATATGCTGATTTACAGTTTATCACATTCCCCACTTTATGTCTCCATTAGACAAATTGACATAGGGCAAATTCACTGTTATACAAAATATACAAAGAACACTTATAATTCAACAGTAAGAAGCAACAACCCAATTAAAAAGTGATCAGAGAGATCTGATCAGATGCTAAAGAAGATATACAGATGGCAAACAACCATACGAAAAGGTGCTCAACATCATAGGTAATTTGAGAATTGTAAATTAAAACAACAATAAGATAGGGGCGACTGGGTGGCTCAGTCGGTTAAGCATCCAGCTTCATTCGGCTCAGGTCATGATCTCACTGTTTGTGGGTTCGAGCCCCGTGTCAGTCTCTGTGCTGACAGCCAGCTCAGAGCCTGAAGCCTGTTTCCGATTCTGTGTCTCCCCTGCTCGCGCTCTCTCTCTCTCTCTCGCTCTTTTTCTCTCTCAGAAATAAATAAAACATTAGAAAAAAAAAAACAATAAGATACCACTATATACCTATTAAATGGCTAAAATCCAAAACACTGACAATATCAAATGCTGGCAAGAATGTAGAACATTTCCAGGCTTCCCAATATCGTTCCCAATATTTTTTGATTTTTTTAGTGGTGGTAGACTATTATCTTGTATCATTAAGTTTGGACAGGCCTTATGGAACTTTATTTTAGAGAGAGTATTCAAAGAGGAATATACTATGCAATTTATGAATACATCTTTAAAATCTTGTATTCATGTGATGGTCTAATTCACACTTAATCTCTAAATCAGGCATCCACAGAACAATTTCAGAGCATTTCCACAGACATTGGTGATACCTTCTAAAAAGGATAAGTATTAGACCACTTGGTTCTCTACAATGAAAAGAAAGCAGCAATTAACTAGCCATTTTTATCAGACTCCTGAAGGATATGAACTGACTACCTGCCCAGTGCCCAGGTTTCCAGTGCCTGCACTTATATTCTGGATTTAGGATACCATCATTTGCTCAAGGTGGCATAGAGTATAAAGAAGGTAGCTAAAGAAAATCTTTCTTTTTTTTTTTTTTTGGCTGGAATCCCAACAGATCCTTTGAACTGCTGTAATTGGATACATAAGTTCATTCAAATACTTTTGAATACTAAATGGGCATTTATATCTCTGGGAAACTGCAGCAGGTTTACTCAGGGCCATCATTCACAAAGCCCCCAATGAAGGGAGGTTAGGGACTATAATTCAGTCACCACTCCTGGTTCAAGGTTGTGTCTGCCTAGATGCTTCTCACAACTTACACTGGAGCACCTAGGCTCCAGTAACCTCTGTGGACTACAGTTTCTTCACCAGTCAAATGGGGATAATTGTGCTACTTTTTTGGGGGGTTATTATGAGCATAAACTGATTGAGCATACCAGTTTTTAATCAGTATAACTCATTACTATCAGCACATCCTAGAATTGTCACAAAGATTATAGAAGCACACAAGATGCTTTGTACTGTATGTGGCACCTTGTAGGCTCTCAGTGGTGGGGGGGTTTATTGTTGTTAAAATGCACTAAATTTGCCTCTCCAACTCTACATAGTGTGGGTGCATAGAACAGGAAATGTGAAGACCTGTGTTTAGTACCAAAAGAGATTTATTAAAAGTTCACCATATTCTAGACATTAAAATAATTATTACTATTAATTATTTAATACATAAATTTTTTTTGAGGTTACAATTTTATACCTACCATTCAGATGAGAAAATTGAGAGGCTTTAAAACCATGCAACTTAACAAAAAGGAGAAGGATGAAGAGGAAGAGAAAGAGAGGAGAAAAATAAGAAAAGGAAGGGCTAGAAGAAGGAAATAGTAGTATATTATGAGAACTATCTATAGACTACTTTAGTTAGTTTGAGTATTTGACTAACTTAGGAATTATTTTTAGGTTTGTTAAGCAAACCTAGTATTAAATATATTAAACTTTCTAGTTGAAAACATTTGTTAAAATATAAGAATTTTTTATGAGAGTCTGCATTGCATTTTATATTTATATTTTACTTAAAAATTTTCACATTAAAAAACTCAGATTTTTTTTCCTAAACAAATGATAGGAACAAAAGTAATTTAATGATTTGATGGCCAAATATGGTTTTCTATAGATTATAGCTAACACTGAAAACTGTTTCCACTATTTGACAAGACAGTGGCAACAGATATTGAACCAGTTTTAACAGATTTAGTGTTGTAGGAATTTTCTTAGAAACTATATCCACTGATCAAGAGACTGTTTTTCCCTTAAGGGAAATGAACCCTTGTCTGAGGTACCCAACCTCCTCACAAACAGAATTTGTAGAAAGTTCTTATTTCCCCCAATGAGGACACCATCCAGGTTTGAATTGCATTCTTCATCCAGAGATTTCTCACTGTTAGCAAAATGAAAAACCTTCATCTCAAATGAATGAAAATGCAATATCCTGAATTTTCAAGAATGTCACTTCCCTAGTGTTAGGCTTTATTGTTTACACATTTGGGGGTTTCAAAATACGTATGACTACATGAAATGAAGGATATTTTTTCACAATGGGAATATTTTCACAGTGAAAATCTTCCATATTATTCCTGGTTGGAGAATTAGAGATAACATTTTATAACTTTTATTGAATAGTAGTTTAATTTTTGTTTGTTTGTTTATGGGAGAGAGAGAGAGATGTTGGTTATATGTGTGTGAACTCTGAGGTGACTATTTTCCCTACTTAACTTATGAGGAAGTTGAGACTCAAAGAGATTTCATGTGCAATATGTATATGTGTGTGGGAATATGTGTATATAAATATATATATGCATGTGTATGTATATGTATGTGATTTGCTTTGGGGAAATGACTGACTATATGTACATTATAATGTTAAAAGTTATCTTCTCTGGATGGTTGCTATTTCAACAGGTATATTCATATGTACTTATTGAACATGATTGTGTATATCCTGTGTTTCTGGAGCCATGTTAAGAAGATTACTTTTACTGACTAAAAGAGCAAATCTTAAAAATTCTTATCATAGGGAAAAAATTCTGTAACTGTGTATTGTGATGGATATTACTAGACTTATTATGGTGATCATTTTTCAATACAGATCTCCCTTAACATACAATGGGGTTATATCCTGATAAATCTATTGTAAGTTGAAAATGTCATAAGAAAAAAATTAATATACCCAACCTACCAAATGTCACAGCTTAGTTTAGCCTACCTTAAACATGCTCAGAACACTTACATTAGTCTGCAGTTGGGTGAAATCATCTAACACATAGCTTATTTTATAATCAGGTGTTGATTATCTCATGTAATGTATTGAATACTTACAAACCAGATTTTTCTTGTTGGTGTCAGTTTGTGTTCTCTGGGCTGTTTTAATGAAAAACCCATATCACAAGTGGATGGCTTCCTGGAATGAAAGGCATGGGTCTCTCCCATGAGGTTAGTGAAACTGTAAGCCTCATGAAGGCAGAATATATGGCTGTCCTTTCTAGAACCATCCTTAATGCCCTGTGTAGAGCCTGGGACATAGTAGGCTTTTAATAAGCATTATGTTGAACAATCCAGTACAGGATGCCTGTATTGTTTGTGTCAGGATGGTGTCCACTTCTTTGCTTCAAAAAAGCATCATCTGGCCTTGGCCAAACCCTGAAGCATGAGCCAAAAGGGCACAGGCAAACTTTTATTTACCTGCACCTTCACCAACTCTCAGGTGATCTATATGATATATATTATTAATAGATATATATTATCATTTATGATAATTCAAGTAACCTCAAATGTCTGAATTCTGTGTGCCAAAGATCTATAGAGTGGGGCTTCCCAACCTACACACTATGGACATTTTCTGCTGAATAACTCTTTAGTCTAGGGGGCTGTCCCGTTCATTGAAGGATGTTTAGAACATCCCTGGCCTCTATCCACTCGATGCCAATAGCACCTCCCAACCAAAACCATGTTCAAATATTGCCAAATGCCACCCTGGACAATGTCAAAACTCTTCTCCAACCCACTGAGAGGCACTGAATAAAGTAATGCATTGGTAAGCAGAAAAGAGAAAGCTTGGATAATGAGGATTAATTCTGTGGGGCAGCCATCTACTGTGGTATTTTTGCACATTTGTATGTTTCTCTATTATAGTGAATTCTTACAAGAGTCAAGTCAAGATAAAAAGTGTGCAATTTAAGTGCTTACTACTACCACCTAGCAGACATTGTGACTCCAAAGTTTTGTTGGTGTAGATTAGTATTTCCCAGAAATCTTCTAGGGAGGACTCTGATTTATGCTGTGGAAAACAAACACATCTTTGGCCTTTTTCTTCTGAATGCACATTAGTATCTTAAAGATCTTTGGACATCAGTATCTAAGAACAAAAAAAACATTTACTGTTTAAGGTTACACAAAGTTCTTTAAGGAGACAAGATTATTTTCTTACTGATATCCCATACAAACCCTTCTGCTTTTCACTAGCTTGGAAAGTTCATAGTGTATGTGCCATTTCCTCAAAATGTAAGGATTTCTAGCTATTCTGTTATCCTAGATTCCCATATCATTTTAGCATCATGTTATTGCAGCCATATTTAATTGAGACCTAGACAGAATTTTACTTAAAAAAGCAATTTGTTTGTAAATTATGAAATAACAATTCTTAACAATTTTCACCTGTTCAATGGCCATGATTAGGCTCATGAACGTACTCATTTATATGACTCTCTCCATAAGGGGCTCATTGCCTCCATTTCAGTGTCCTTCTGAGTATTTATTTATGTGTTTATTTTATTTTTTTTAATTTTTATTTTTAAATATACCCAAGGAAATCTGCCAATTGCTGCAGGAGATTTGGAGGTATCAATAAAAGAAAATAATCTAGCACAGTTGCATGGGACCTAGCCAATAAGTAAAAGGTGCCAACATGAATTCAGAGCCAAGCTCATCAGCTTGCTTTAACACTCAGTTTGGAGATAGCCTGGCCTAGATGGGCTGATATCTAAGTGGAAAGCAACTTCAGAGTAAAGTGCAGCCTGGAGAGCTAATGAGAATGTTCTCTGCAAGTTCATCTTTACATGATAATAACAAAACTTAATTAAAAATCACTGGTATTTTCTCTATTTGTTTCCTTGGCAGAAAATTCAAATACCAGACTGTCTGATTCAAAATTGAACACCTGGCAACCCTAACGATTTGGTTTTCACAATGATTTATGTTGGCAGATTCAGAAGTGTGGAGACAGTAGGGGTCGGGGTGGGGAGAGCCCAGAAAGATTCAGGGGGAAAAATAACTTTTCTGTTATTTTTATATTTTTAATTGGGTTAAAAAATGCTTCATGGGAGAAGGAAATATTTTCATTTATTATTCTATTCTATTATAGGCCTGTCCATCTCTTTTTCTTACTGTATTTTTACTTCTTGCCCTAAATACTAATTCCCATAGCTTTACCTCTATCCCTTCACAGTATCTGATCCCTGTCAAATTTGATTTGGGTGTTTTTGATTCAGGGCTCTGTCCTGACTCTGAAAAACAGCCACCATGGTTCATTTACTTGGGAAACATAAGACCATAATAGGGAGCCAGGTGACTGTGAATCATAGCTGTACCACTTCTCAGTTGTGTAGGAATAAGCAAACAAACAAACAAACTTAATCTCTTTTTAATTTACTCAGACATAAATGGGGGTGATGATAATAATATCTGTTTTTTGAAGATTTTGTTGTAAAGGATACAGATGGTCAACAGACACATGAAAAGATGCTCAGCATCACTTATCATCAGGGAAATGCAAATCAAAGCCACAATGAAATGTCACCCCTCCCCTCTCAGAATGGCTGAAATCAAAAACACAAGAAACAAGTGTTGACAAGGATGTGGAGAAAAAGGAACCCTCGTGCATTGTTGGTGGGTAGACAAGCTGATATAGCCACTGTGGAAAACAGTATGGAGGTTCCTCAAAAAGTTGAAAATAGAACTACTCTGCAATCCAGTAATCACACTGCTGGGTATTTAACCCCAAAATACAAAAAACATTAATTCAAAGGGGTACATGCACTCCTTTGCTTATTGCAGCTTCATTTATAATAACCAAACTATGGAAGCAGCCTAAGCGTCCATCAATACATGAATGGATAGGGGCGCCTAGGTGGCTTAGTCGGTTAAGCATCCGACTTTCACTTAGGTCATGATCTCGCGGTTTGTGGGTTCGAGCCCCGCGTCCGGCTCTGTGCTGACTGCCAGCTCAGATCCTAGAGCCTGTTTCAGTCTGTGACTCCCTCCCTCTCTGACCCTCCCCTGCTCACGCTGTCTCTCTCTCTCCTAGAAAAAAAAAAAAATACATGAATGGATGAAGAAGATGTGGTGTAAGTGTGTGTGTGTGTGTGTGTGTGTGTGTGTGTATACACAGACACATATATATACCCATATATACACATGTGTGTGATGGAATATTATTCAGCCATGAAAAAGAAAGAAATCTTGCCATTTGCAACAACATGGATGGAGCTAGGGTGTATGATGCTAAGTAAAATATGTCAGTCATAGAAAGACAAATACCAGATGATCTCACTCATATGTGGAATTTAAGAAACAATTTAAGAAAGGAAGGGGAGAGAGAGAGAGAGAGAGCAACCGAGAAACAGACTCTTAACCATAGAGAACAAACTGATGGTTACCAGAGGGGAAGAGGGTGAAACAATGGGTTAAATAGGTAATGGGGATTTAGGAATGCACTAGTTGTGATGAGCACCAGGTAATGTATGGAAGTGTTGAATCACTATATTGTACACCTGAAATTAATATAAATCTGTATGTTAACTACACTGGAATTAAAATTGAAAACTTAATAAAAATCAGTAAATAAATAAGTTGATTAATTAATTAATGTAACACTATTGTTAACTACACTGGTATTAAAATTAAAATCTTAATAAAATAAGCAAGTAAGTAAGTGAGTAAATAAATAAATAAATAAAATGGCACTTGTGTAAGTGAAAAAAATTGTTGGAAGGATAAATAGTCCCAGCTCTCATTCTTGTGGAATACAGTGAAAGATCACAAATGGAGGCCTGCATATTTTCTCCAAATGTTCCAAAATTATAAATTATCCTATCAAGCTATTTAATAAAATGCATTTGCCCACATACTTTGGCAAATATACCTTCAAAATCTAGATATCTTGTTTAAATTAGAATTCTTGGAATCCTTAGTTTCATGTTGGAATATGGTGGCCCAGGGAGAACTTACCCTCATTTCTCAGCCTACTCCCTTCTCTTCCTATGCACATCTCTTTTTAAGGGCCTTAAATTCAAGGACATTTCAGTCTGTGCATGCACACCCCAGTTTGCACACCCATGCTATGTCTACATGTCTACCAAAAGGTAGGCCAAAGCCACTCCTGAGGCCTGGAGGTGTACATACTAAGACATGGACTGCCCTTGGAGGAAAGACCAATGGAAAATGTTTGTGAAGGCCCTGGAAGTAGATTTAAAGTTATTCTGACAGGGAATTCTTGGAACCTGAGAGCCCAGAGAATGGTCCTGGGGCTGGACCTGGACAGGTAGAGGTCAACCTGCAGACAAATTGGCCTAACTGATTAGGGTCCAGAGAACCATGTTATTGGGACCCAAGAGGTCTCTAAGAGACTCAAATCCACATGTCAGCCTGTACTGGCAGAGCTCCCACAGTTACTGGAAAATTAGTGAATTTTGGCCATCTCTCCACCTGGAAGTATGCATTTTAAAAATGTCCCTTCAGTAGCCACTGTGGAAAAAAATGGTTTAGTGCTTCCTCAAAAACTTAAGCTTAGAATTATCTCCCTTTCAGCTGGGCCAGGTTGCATGGTATGGAGAGGAAGGAAAACTGGGGAAAAGGATAATTTGACAGTCTACTTTCCAGCCAACTGTTCCTTTTTCCTTTTGCTCTTTGCCTGGTATACACTTTGTACATTGTGTCTGCCTGTGACCTAGATATTTGAGATTTCTCTTCATACGTTTGAGGTAACCTTGGAAATAGGTCCTAGCATATCAACTGAAAGGAGGCAGTCTTCATGTATAATGGGAGTGGCAGTGGTTGGTGCTTCTGATAAAATTACTGGAGATAAACGAAACACACCACTGTAACTGTCTGACTTGTGAAATCTGTAGCTTTGGAATCATCATTCATCATTTTTGTCTTCCCAGACACTAATGGAAATTAAAATAAACACACCCGTTTGCATTAAGAAAAGATCCTCTACAGTTACAAGTTTCACACAAACTGTTACAGGAATAAAATATCTCCCATGTTTTTAAACAGGTCATCCATTAAGGGTTCAGCAGACACAAGGGAGTATTATAGTTAAAAGGTGGATAGGCTATTGTTTAACCAATGTTTCATTAATGAATGAGAGTTCAAATGGCAAATGATAGTCTAACAACATCATTTTATATTTGTGAAGATTAAACAAGACTCATGTTTCCTCCGTTTGGAGGTTTGCAAACTAAATCTGGCACAAAATGTACAGGAAGATAAACTCGAGAGGAACGTAGGCTGTCACAGTGATTGATGGGGATGGTTTTCACCCAACAGTGTTTGAAAATGTAGATATCCCTAAATAAATGATGCTGCATGAGCTTTGCCAGCCTAGGGAATTAAAAAGTCATTATTACATTTTGCAGAAGCAGTATAAAACTCTGCTACCAAATTTGATGATTGTAATTCTATATACATTCCATAAGACCTCACAATGCATGTGCTCTATAAGAATGTGAGTGGCATCATCTTTAGTAATGAGGTTTCTGAGGTGTTACAAGGTGAGGCAAATCATTCTCCATGCTGTCTTCCTGGAGATATAAACTGCAAAATCACCAGTATGACTTTCTGGAACAGTTTAGGATTCCACCCTCATGACTTTCCTTTCCTCCCCCTCAATTTATATAGGGCTCTGAAGAGATTCAGTCTATTGTAGATAAAATGCCAGGGGGTAAATTATAAAATACCAAATTTACAGGTGATTTTTTAACAAGACGAAAAAGTACTCTCAAATGGATTTAAATTGTGAAATTTTGGGGGGGGTTAAAATCAGCAAGTTATAGCATTTGTTTTTGTCTTTTGATAGACAGCCATACTCCCAACAACAGGATCCCAGCCCATTTTCATACTCTTACCACTGCTGAATATTGTCATTAAAACAAAAAAATTGGTGTCAGTTTGGTAGACAAAAGTTGACATCATGTGGTTGTATTGACTTTAATTTATTTGATAATTTGTGAAGTTTAACACTTCACCAAGGCTTATCTAACCTTTATACCTTCTCAAACCAATTGCTCATTAAAATTAATATTTGTATTTACATATTGATTTATAACTCATTAAGTAATGAGATTAATAAAAATATTAGTTAATTTTCATATGTGTTACAAACACTTTATTCTCAATTTTCTGTTAATTTTATGTCTCTCCCCTTTGGCTTACAGAAATAATATTTTTTATTATAATTAATTTTTTATGGTTTCTATTATCTGTAGTCCTATGATTTGTAAGCCATCTCCTGACCTGGTTTTCATCTAGCATGGTTTCATTTTTTGCGTTTCTTATCTTTTGTCCCTCTGAAAGTTATTTTGGTGTGCTTATGATGGAGAAAATTTTTATTTTTTCCTCAATTTATTAGTTAATTTTATATATGCATATATATACATATATATATACTTATATATATATATACATATATATAATGTCTCTCCCATTGTTTATCAAGAGATTCACATAATGATTCATTGGTTTGTCTGTGTTTTGTAACAGTATCAACTGATTTAATGATCTGATTTCCCCAAAGACACTTAAAACCTCTCTGTCAAGTCTCCCCATCCCCCCTAAAATCTAGTTGGAATTTAATTAAACATGTATTGAAGAGAATTAACATCTTTCTAATATTGACTTCTCCCACATAGTAACATGGTTTTATATATTTCTATTCAAATATTACATTTGTGTGTGTGTCCTTCTTAAGCTTTTTCATTTTTCCTCATATGTGTCCTGCACATTAAAAAAATAGACTTAGGTATTTTATGATTTTGTTGCCTTGTTAATAGAATTATTCTCTCATCATATAGGAAAGTTACTACATTTTAAAATATAGATTAGGTATGGACTCATTTTTATTTAATATAGAGTAAATACGAATTGGGCATTAAACTAGAGCATGCAAGAAATATTGTTATTTCAAGGTTCCTGGGCGGCTCAGGTGGTTAAGTGTCCAACTCTTCATTTCAGCTGATCTCATGATCTCATGGTTCCTGATCTCATGGTTCGTGAGATCTAGCCCTCCTTCAGGATCTGTGCTGACAGCTAGAGCCTGCTTGAGATTCTCTCTCTCCCTCTCTCTCTCTGTCCCTCACCCACTCATGTGTGTGCAAGTGCTCACTTGCTCTCTCTCTGTCTCTCTCAGAATAAATAAACTTAAAAAATAAGTATGCTTATTTCTTTATTTTCTTTAAATCAAATTTGGTATTACTTCAAATCTACCACCACCACCCCCTTCCCTGGCCCTCTAGGAAGATATCAGGAAAATAGATCAATCCCAGTACTTATGGAAACTAGAAAATGGGGCATAGCCTAATTTCATTGTGGAGACTGTTGAGACCGTCAGTGTCACACTGTTATGACCACATGAAGATGTGGACATTTCCGCTGTGCTAATACCAAGGGGCCTTGGGGGTTTTACATAGGCTGAGATACTACTCCAAGAGTTAATCCTGTTTCAACCATTTTCTCACTTCCCTGGGGTCTTGCCAGGGAATCCTCAGGACCTGCAAACTCGTTTCCATTCCTAGCCATGGTATGTTTCTCTTTTGTATTCCCAACCTTGCTTCCCCTTTTCTTCCTACCATAATTTTTTTTTTTTTTTGGTACATCAGGCTTCAGTGAAAAAGCAAACCAGACAGGCCAGCAATCTGCAGGCAACTTTTGCTTTCAGTGTAGCAATATCCAAGTCTAAGGCAAGGGGTATGGAGAATTAATTCTCTTCCAGTATAGAAGAATAGAGGAGTGAGAAATGGAATGGAAATAAAGCACAGATAAGTACTTCAATTGATTGTATTGACCTATGTGTATAAGTTTTATGTATATTTATAATTATTCAACATATCAATCTCTTATTGGTTCTTATATATTTATTTGTGTTTTCATTAGAACTTGCTTCTAAGAAATGATACTGGGAATAATATGAGGGTTTTTTGCATATTGGGATATGATCCATTTAGTTTTTTTTTAAGAGTTTTTAAATGTTTATTTATGTTTGAGAGACAGAGCACGAGTAGAGGGGGGTCAGAAAGAGAGGGAACCACAGAATTTGAAGCAGGCTCCAGGCTCTGAGCTGTCAGCACAGAGCTTGACATGGGGCTTGAACTCATGAATTGTGAGATCATTACCTGAGCTAAAGTTGGATGCTTAACTGACTGAGCTCCCTCAGGAACCCCAAAATATGATTCATTTCCTTGAATCAGTGTTATTTCTGGAAAGACTACTAAGTCTATAAATAATGGTTTTCAACAGTAGATAATTGAAAAAAAAAAAACCAGTAGACTATGATCATCTACTTCCCTTCTTCTACTTCAGTGATTCTCAAAGTGTATCCCAATATCAGCAATGTAAGCATCACCAGGAAACAAATGAGGTATACAAATTATTGGACTCTGCCCCAGATTTATTGAATCAGAAACTTTGGGATGGGCCCCAGGAATCCTTATGTTAACAAAACCTGCAAGTGAATCTGGTACACACTGAAGTTTGGGAACCACTACTCTGCCTAATATTCAGGGCTCATCTAGGTCATGGGATTTATGCCATTATGATTTAGAGATAAGGTTATTTCAACAATGAAGTAAAGTCAGTGTTAAACAAAAAAACCCAACATCACTACTTTGCCCCCCCCAAAGTTGTATCTTTAAAGAAATATCCCATTATTGACAAGCAGTTCCAGAATTTGGCACATAGAAAAGCACAATTCATTTAGCACTTCGTATACCAAAATTACGAGTGTTAATAAACCAAAGCTTTCTCTTTTTTGCTAATTATGAAGATCAAAGTTTCTACTTATGTATATGTGGCTTACCATCTAGAATGTTATAATCTTTTACTACATTCTAGTACTAGAAAAAAACATCTTTATATTTTTTAATACAAGTCAATTGCCATTTGGGAAAATTAACTTAATTTTAGGGACTGAATCCCCTAACATAGAGATATAAAGAAAATGGATGATTGCAAATGGGTATTAGTGAAAGATCTTCAAAAGCCATACTTTACTAAAATTCTTTTCTTGAAACACTACTGGAAAAAAAAATAATAAACTTGGAGAATTAATGTAGAATTTTCTTATTTGACGGTATTCAATAAAATTGCTCACCCAGAGTAGATACCACTATTTACACCCTTACCTGACCTTTATAATTCAACTCTTTGGGATGACCAAGATTATCTTAGACCAAGACTGCCATATGCCTTATTTATTTGTTTGTTTGTTTATTATTTATTTATTCATTTATTTAATATGCTGAATTTTTAGTCAGTGTGTTGAGGGCGGACACTAATTTCCCAATTTGGTTACTTCTTTATGCCTCCTTGATACTGTTCTCTGCTTTTGTTAAAAAAAGCAGTTCTAATATTAACTCGTTTTGAGCCATACTTGATGACAGTCCAGGTTGCAAATTCTGGCCTTGCCGTGTACTCATTATATGACAGTCTGCTAATTAGTGTCCTTATCTCTAAAATGCAAATGGTAATCCCTACCCTGCAGGTTTGTCAAGAGTAGTAAATGAGATAATGTATATACAGTGCTTAGAATATTTCCCACCTAGTTAGTAACATGTTATTAGAACATAAGAAATAGTCTTGTCCCTCCCTCCCATCACTCACTAATTCTTTTGTGTGATTAGAAATAAAAACATGAAGATTTCAAGTCACATTTATATCCCTGGGTAATTGTCACCTCAAAATTTGGTTTTGTGTATGATTTACTTTTATCTCCAACCATTTCAAGAAAAAGAATATGTAGTAAAATCTTACTTATCAAGGAGTAAATGAGGTCTTCTGGTTGTAAATAGGTTTATTTACAACCTGGTGATGGCTACCGATATATTCATCAAGGAATTCTTTCCAAAAGTTCTTTGAGGTTGGCAGTATATTTTTCTTAGGTTCTATTTCTGGTCTCTGTTATTGATTGTGGCCAAGGATATTATAAAATATAGGATAAACCTGTTAGGAGTTTCCTAAGTGTGAATGACCAGAGGCCACTTGTTCATGTATGTGACTCTACCATGACTGGAGCAAAAAGCTATAACCAGCAAACCCCATCATTTCTAGAACATATGTCTCACTTGCTATTCAGGCTCTACATTCAATATAGTGGAACCAACACATACCTCATAAGAACAAGGTCAGCCCTAGTCTATCTGGAGGCCAGGTGATGGTCCCTAGTTGGTTGGTCTGGAGACATCTTTTGAATGCAGACTGGATGGACAAGGCACAAGATGTACTGCTACTATCTCATGTGAGTGAATCAGTGAGGTAAAGGCCATGAGAATATGAAGTGTTGATTACAATACATGCATGATTCTATCATACAAATATGTAGGCAAAGAATTAATTAAGTTCCAAGTATTAATTTGTTGGCCAACAAATAATTGAGGGCCCAGGAAAGGCCCCTAACCACTTAACAAACCAAAGTACCAGATTTCAGGGGAAGTAGAGTATAGGGAGAAAGATGTGACAGACAACTAAGCAGAAACTTCCATAAGGCATTCTAAGGGTAAGAGGGAAGGCAGCACTGAATGAGGAATTAACTGGAGACCAGGAATATTTATGCCTAGTATCCCATCTCAGGTTTTACTTCTATGATCGTGTTTCCCCCAAAATCTAGGAGTAACTTTTCCCACCATGAGAATGTTGCTCTCAAAGTTCCTGGAGAATTAAACTCCCCAGAGTCTGTACTAATGCCGTTAGTGGTAATTATCCCAGTGAAGCATTGCCTGTACACTGAGGGAGTAAAGCATGTCTATTTGCTGGAAACCATACTGGAATGTGATTTTCTCAACACTTACAGAAGAGCCCTAATACAACCTTCCTTAGCAGAATATATTGCCAAGTCCTTTTTCTCCCCTCTACTCCCCAAACTTAGCTTACATCATAGTGACAGTGGTTTAATATTCCTCCTTGTCACTGTTCTCCACCCTGTATCCCTCTGTTATAGCCGTTAGCCAGGGGTTTTGCAAAAGGACTGTATTTCTACTGGGTGGAATTGTACTAAAGTGGGCTATGCAGCGGACCAATTAGGACAAAGCTGAGGGTTTGTCTGCAGGAGACTTTTATCAAGTTTCACTCCTCCTCTACTCCAACCATGGATTGCTGCTTCCTCTACCTTTTCAGGTTACCAACTGTCCATGTATAGTTTTGCTGTATGGGTTTAAAATGGTGTTTTGCTGTCCCCATTAGATCCTTGACCAGCAGATGGCTTTATTTTCTTTCTCATTGAACAACCTCTTAGCTATGATCAGCTATACTCAGTGGGTTTTGTTTTTTGTTGTTGTTGTTGTTGTTGTTGTTGTTGTTGTTGTTGTTTCTGGGCTGTTCTGTTCATTGTGGCAGTTTATAATATTTGTAATATATTAAAGTAACTGCAGATCCTTGTCTTTCAACACTCTTATCCAATTATGAAGTTCACTTCTTCAGCTGAACTATGTGTTTATGGCTGTTACTCAGCTCCTTGGGCAGAGATCAAGTCTGCCATAAATATTAGTGATTGGTTGAAGTAGGTGAAATCTTTCATTTTTTTCATTCTTTTGGAACTCACTTTTTGGTTGAAATTCTTACAATTCATCTAATTTACTGGTATGGCTTGTCATACGCATTCTTGGCATTATTATTAGTTTTCATATTTAAGCTTTGTTATTGATTCAATTCCATGAATTGTGTGATTTTAAAAATTGGAACCTATAGTTGGTGATCTCCATTTGAAGATTAAAAAGTCAAGAAATGGGAGCTTTCTTTAATTCTCTGATTCTAGGGCCAAAAAGACATGAACAAATTTTTGTTTGCAACACAGTTCACAGTCATTGTAGGGTATCTCTTGGCCAGAATAATTTTCTCAATAATATTAACATCTGTTCAACAGTGATAAAAATTCCAAATTCCCACATCTGAGCACATTTCTAATTTCAGACAAATGTCTACCTATAGATTTTTTTAAAGACACCTCTTTGAGATTTTGCATGTTTTTCTTTTCTCAAATTTGTAGTCTTCTTACTGTTGTATACTTAATTTGTCTATCATTGCTTCTTTGAGTTTTAATATTGAAATGTTCCATTTAATTGTCCAATACTACAAAATGTTGTAATTTGACATAGAGATCTTTTATCCCCATAGACTGGAAAAGGTCTTCAAATGATAGAAAGATGTGGTACTGAACATTACTGTGTATATCAAACAGGATTCTAGAAACTTAGAGAACTTAAAGCAATTCAGGGACAATAGAGTTGGTGGGAAGATTTCAGAAAAGTTTGCAGACCCAAATCATGAGTAATAAACAAATGGTTCCTAGTTTTAGACTCTACTAGTGAAAGGAAAAACAAACAAACAAGGAAGTGTTATGTTTCCTTGGAGTATAAATTACTCCATGACAAATAGAAAGTGAAATTCTGTAGGTTATTTTCATAACCTATCTTCCAGAGAATTTGCTGACTGCTGAAAAACAGGCAAAATGCAGAAGAAATATATAAATCCCAACAGTTTCTAGAATATTTTTTAAAAAGCACGGAAATGGCTAACCTCATTCTATAAAAAGAAAAGCTGAATTTGTTTGAAAGAATCAGTCATACAAAAATAATGATAAGCTTACTTATTTATGGAATGCTCATTCACGTTCAGTATGCCTTCGCCTAATCACCTATAGAACCTTATAATGGAATGAGACCCTAGTGTTCAGCTAGGGATCTAACCCCTGCCTCTCACATTTTATGACAGGAGTATTAGGGCCATATGGGAAGAAGACTCTCATTTCTAGATCCCACAGTGAATTCTGGGCACTCCAGGGCCAGAGTCCATATCATTTCAGTGTAGTAGTCATCTTTCTACCATGAATTTCACTGTGGATGAATCAGGGAGATTCCCATCTTAGCACCATAAATTTCATCAACAGAAGCTCAGCAAGATGATAGTTACATAGAACAGAAGCAGGAGATCCCAGTGATCAATTCTACCTACATCCCTCCAACAGGATGGTAGAACAGGTAGGCAGGAATCTTAGACTGTGTCTTGCAAACTTAAAGCCAGACCTTCCTGAAGGGAACCAGGGAATAGGGGATGAGCAGTGATTGCTTTATTTTTCTACAGCACTCTTTTGGTGTGGGAGGTGCTGGTTCTATAGACAAGACATAAAACTTTCAGCTTAATTTTTGGACATTTTTTTCCCCTTCCTTGGGTTTTATCAACATTCCTGGAAGTTTGTGTTGAGTCAAGCCATGTGTAAAAGAAGGACCCACATGTTCCTTGGTCCTAAATCTACCTTCATGTGTTCTTTGTTCCAGTCTGTATGGCCCCTCAGGTCTAGCAAATCTCCCTGCTGCTTTGGTGACTTACTTAGGTCACAGTACACCTGTAAGACTCCCTCTGCCTAGAACTAGGGTGTGGACTGTGTATAGTCCACATTTTATTTAGCCCACAAAATTTTATATGTCTGGAATTTTACTTGGACAATCTAATTTTCTGGTATCTGTTGAACAATTAGAAATGCATTGACTCAGTGCCTGTATTCTTGCACGGATGCTCTCCATGCAGCTGGCTGGTGCTGCCCTCTCTCCCCTCTTTAGATTGGACTGGGCTCTCCAGTCCTGCAAAGTTCCCACCACACCCTGTTGTATTATATTCACTTGGCTCCCTTCATCCACTTGAGTTTTTGCACCTTGCCTCAACTCTGCACAATTGCATTCCTTCTCTGGGAGTTATCTCTTCTTGAGTAGCTCTTTTTGAAAGATTGTCACACACCTCTCTACTCCTGGGTCTATAGATATCCCTTCACTTATCACTTCTCTTTCCTCTTTTCCCCAACCAAAGAGAAGCTCTGTAGTATGGGAATGGTGGAGAGGAGCTCTGTTTCCTCCAGTCTGCTTCTCTGAAACACTTTGTCTCTACACTTGATATTGGCCAAGACATTTTGACTGTACTCTAAGTCTTAGGGCCCCCAAAATATATGGCTTTAAAATTTTAAATCCCATAATCAAGATTGTTCCTGTTTTCTGTACACATATGCATACTTCCCTAAGTCAGTAACTACATTTCTGCTAGATATCTTTCATTTGCTTTCCAAAGCCACTCTTCTCTGTCCTATTCCCACTGCCCTGGAAAGTGAGCTATATGAACTATCTCAATTGGCTTCCCTGCCTTCTGGCTTCCTATATGGTTTAGGTGGCTAGCGGCAGCATCAGGAAGTCTGAGGAGGGGAGGAAAATGGAGGTGAGATGTTTATTTCTTGTTTATCTCCACATTCTGGTAACTGTTCCTCCTCCTCTTTGTGTGTTTTGGCCTGTGGATAGTGACAATGCCATGCTTACTAGCCTGAGTGAGTGGCACTAGCCCTAATAATTCCTAAACCCTTTCCACATTTTTGTAAATAGTCTCTCTACTAACCACTTTCAAATTACTCATTTTGATAGTGCCACCTGTTGGGATCCTAACAGATATAATATTCTATGTAGTTGTTTATCCACAGACATATCCAGTAATATTTATGTGTATTTTAAATTTTATCTAAAAATAGTAATTAAAATGCAGTGTCTAACCTATGAAGCCATGTAAGAAGTTTCTACAGAGTCATTTGTGCTTCAAAACAGGTGAGAGTAACTGAACTGAAGCTTTTAAACTCCTACATCACAACTTTTTAACACACAAGGAATCCCCAGTGCACCAGTTTCTACGAGAACCTAAAAACATTTAAGCTTATGTAGAACAGAAACAAAATAGGAATTATTTAACATCTCTAGCAACTGAAGAAGATATGCCAATAACAAGTTGATCATGGCCTTCATCATACCCTGAGTGCAGGTTAGTAGGTAACAGAAACCCTTAATCAGAACACACAACCTCACTCAGTTAAATTTTTAATACTCTTCTGAACAGTATCTGAGGTTAAGGCCTATGACTGGGAATCCTAAACACCCAGTAAAACAGGATACTTTTCCCACTTCTGTGAGTGCCCTGACTTGTATGTCTTCTTCTTCCCTTCAGTTCACTCAGCTATAACAATGAATGTTATCCATGTTGATGGCCTTCGTAGAAAATGAGAAGTGAAGGATTTGCTGGCACTTATTTGGTACCTAGGGGAGAAATAGTGTTTACAGGTATTTCTACATGCTATTCAGAACACATTAGGTCTAGCCTGTCTGATGAAGCTTTTGTGGAACCTGGCTTTCTTCATTCTTTTACTTCTTCAGTAAATTCATAAATCATGCTCTGATTGATAAATTCATAAATCACATATGTGCAGGTGGTCATACATGTGGAGTCATGTGCTTGCATTCAAGTAGGAAAAGATTACTATTACCCACATATTTGTTTTTTATTCAACTGTTTCAACCAAGCTGGTTCATTCTGACATTCCATTCACTGATTTCTCTCCAGATCAGTATTTTTTCTTCTTCTTCTTGCTGATAACACAGCACAATTATGGAGTGTCTACCAAAATAGCTGTGAAAAATGATCTTATTAGAACTGAAGGAACTTCATTATACTGAAGTACTTTTTTGAAAAATATTCTGAAACATGAAAAATAGCCATCAGAACACAGAGCAAGATTTCCGAGGAGTTCTGTTCTTCCCTCTGTTCTGTGGCCTCTTTCCATTAACTCTGCCTCTCCCCATCACTTCTTGAACAGAGGCACATTTGATAAGTTCAGTCCTTCCCTGTCTTTGGTGTCCTTTCCCAGTGTCCTTTCTTTTGGAGCTTATCTCAAGATTTCAACTACTCAATTGAATGAATTATACATTTAAACATCTTCCCCTTTGTCTCTTCTGTTTCATATATTTTAATCTTTTAGGCCTTCTCAGACTCTTTCGAGAACATGGTAGAATAATGTGACATAAGGCAAAAGTTTTAAAAATATATACGGAAAATTCAAATGAGCTGATTTATAACAAGAAAGAACCCTTTTATTAATGAATACTTTTTAAAAGTATCTTTGAACATTCCTATGACTTCTGAAGCTGTAACTGCTACCTTATGCTCTCTCTTGAGCACAAATTCTTCGAAGAGAGTGGTTCTGAAAAACAAAAGCTTCTTTATACTGATCTGCTTATTTCTGTGACCATCAGTGTCCACCCAGTTTCCAAATTCTGGATCCCTGCTTTTACATGACACCCTTCTCTAGCTCAACTCTTTTAATTCTTTTTCTTTTATCTTGAGCCACTCACTCCTCACTCTGTACTATCACAATGCCTGCCCAATTGGACTCCTTTCCCCACCTGTATTGTAAGTTACTCAGTTGGAGGTTTCATATCTGATAATTTACCAGTCTTGGAGTATGCTTTCTTTTTGAAAAGGACTTTTAATCTGCAATCTTGGTCCTGATATTCTTAAAATTTTGTCAACTTTACTTCAATTACTTGCACCTGATTAGCTGCTGTGACATTCCCTAAGGTAGAATCTCTTTCTGTATGTCTCTCTGATACCTAAATCACTGCTTTCATTGTCACCCTTGGCTGAAAAGCACATCCTTATAAATGTGTTTTATTCACAATTATCTGGCAGCCCAAGCATGATGTTTAATGTAATTGATGTCTCCTACTTACTAATGGATGTTACATCATCATTATTTAGAAAATTTGCTACCAAATTGACATCTGATTAAGTATATGTGATTGAGGTTAAGAGCCTGTGAATGTTTGGAGATACTTGTTTATATGTGCCATGCATTGTGGCATGCTATCTACAGACTGCAGCTGGCTTTCCCTTCTGTTAGTATTCTGTACGTGATGTGGCTAAGTGGGCGTTGAGATGCTCAACTTTTATAGTTCTTTCGTCCTACCGAAGGGCAAAACATTTATATATATAAGTATATGATATAATAATATGATGACATGTAGTGAGTAAAAAAGTAAACAGGACAGGACACTTTTACAGAGTCCCATAAGATAGATGAATATGATACACACACACACACACACACACACACACACACACACACACACACACAGATGCATCCAGTTCTACATGTATTTTAGCTTAATTGTATCATTTTTTTGTTTATTTATTTATTTTGAGAGACAGAGTGAGCACAAGCAGGGAAGGAGCAGAGAGAGAGGGAGAGAGAGCATCCCAAGCAGGCTCTGTGCTGACAGCTCCCCAACATGGGGCTCAAACTCACTAACCATGAGATCATGACCTGAGCCAAAATCAAGAGTTAGACACCTAACCAACTGAGCCATCCTGGCACCCCTAGAAGGGTGGTTTTAAATGAAAGTTTCATTCTAATTATGTGGTACTTAGAAATCCATGTAGCTATATTAATGTATTATGAGATACCTTGAGTTAGAGGCCTTGAGGTATTAGTCATTAAGTTTACCAATTCTTATATCCATTCCCCCAGCCCTCACCCTCAGTTCTGGATACACAGCAAGATTACATTTACTGGAGCTCTCATGATTACACAAAGTGTATGACCAGTTTTTGCTAATGACTTGTGAGTAGATGTCACCAAAACTTTCACTGCAGTATAAGACATGTCCTTTGCCTTGATGACCATCAATGTTCCACATTACATGGTGACTGGTGTCCCAGAATGAAGACAACATGCACCAAAAGTATAGCCAGTCCTCATTGGCCAGGAAAACAAAAACAAATGAAACAAAACAAAACCCCAGAAAACCTTTTTGGTTTGAAGCCACTGACATGCAAGTGGTGTTTCTTACACCTAATAACCTTTTCTATCCTCGTAGATACACTTGGTGTGATTTTAGCTTTGTATCTTTCTGGCTATAGAATCTTATGTAAGTTGATTAACCCTGTTATTTTTTCTCATTTATCTAAAAAAAAAAAAAAAGAGTGTCCTATATAAGTGCCTACTTTTTAGGCTTATTGTAAAGATCATATTAGATAACAAGATATGTGAAAATGCTATACAAATAAAGTGATATACATACTTATAAGATACTATTTTTATTTTTAAATATAATTTTTTAAAATACTTATTAATTTTTGAGAGACAGAGAGAGACGGAGTATGAGTGGGGGAGGGGCAGAGAGAGAGGGAGACACAGAATCTGAAGCAGGCTCCAGGCTCTGAGCTGTCAGCACAGAGCCCAACGTGAGGCTCAAACTCACAGACCGCAAGATCATGACCTGAGTTGAAGTTGGATTCTTAGCCAACTGAGCCACCCAGGCTCACCTAATTTTTTAATTTTTACTGTTACTTTTTTGAGATATCATTTTTAAGAACACCTGGGTGGCTCAGCTGGTTGAGCATTTGATTTTGATTTCAGCTCAGATCACCTGGATTAAGATTCTGCTTAAGATTCTCTCTCTCCCTCCCTGCTCCTCTCTCCCACTCATGCTCTCTGTCTCTAAAAAATATGTATATATGTATAAGTTATTTTTAAATGCATTCATTTTAGGAATTTGAAAACAATTCTTAATTTTAAATAAAGTTTATCCTTGTGGTAAATCTATAAAGAAGAGTAAAAGAGAAAGCAAGAATTTTTCTTCCCTACAACACCCAATATACATTCCCAATTCCAGAGGTATCTACTATTAAGTTTTTGTGACTAAGCATGAAAGCATATTTTTATGCATAATGTTTCAACTTTTTTTGGTCACTTAAACAATATATTTTGAATGCTCTGCTCAGTTTTTCTTATAATGGTTTTATAATACACTGCTGGATAAATTAGCCATGCTTTATATAACCTGTCAATCAAGAATTATTTTTCTTTAAAAATATGAATCCCCTAAGGGGTGTTTAACACAGCTTCAATTATTTTTAAAATTGTATAAAAGAAAGGATGTTATAGGGACTGCTACCATAGCATATGCTGCTGTCTGTGGAAGGAAGTAAAAACAAAACAATAGTAATATTTATGACCTGGGATGGCAAACACTAGTGTCTATAGAGACCAGGGAGATAAATGAATAAAATCAGAGATGAGGGCTCAGAAAAGATGTTAGGGAGAGGGAAGAGGGATTAGAAGAAGGAAGGAAGGAGAGAGAACTGTTACCACTGGGAAAGCACATGCCTTTCTAAAAGCAGCAGCTACTACTCAGCTGATGCCCACTATATAATTTTTATTTTTAAAGTTATAAAGTTTATTTTTAAGGCACAAGTCAAACTGAATTTGTGAGTAGGGGGCAGCTGAGGTAGTTTGTTGTCTCAGGGTAAAAAGTATAATAGAGGTACAAAGTTTGAACATATCTTAAAGTAACTACATATTATGACCATATATATGTGACACAAATGTGTTCCATACCTCAAAATCTTCCTGTCTCTTATTATGTTTTTATAAATCCACACAACCAACCAATCACAGATCTTTACTTGAAGAACACTATGTTAGGGTAATTTAGTTTTTCTTATGCTTTAAAGCATCATATGAAAAGAGCTTTCAATGACTCTTTGACATGCCATTTTTCCATTATGTATAATAATTTGGAGACAACTTGACTTCTGTATGGTACTGACTAAAAAACACTACTGATATAGAACATTACATTTATTAAAAAAAAAAAAACAAATAAAGAGCACCTGGATGGTTCAGTGGGTTAAGTGTCCAACTCTTGATTTCTGCTCAGGTCATGATCCCAGGGTTGTGGGACTGAGCCCCACATCAGGCTCCATGCTAGGTGGTAGAACATGCTACCCCAACAGTGAATCCGCAGTTTAAAATTAAAAGATATAGGGGTGCCTGGGTGGCTCAGTGGGTTAAGGGTCTGACTTCGGCTTGGGTCATGATCTCATGGTTCCTGGGTTTGAGCCCTGCATCGGGCTCTGTGGTGACAGCTAGCTCAGAGCCTGGAGCCTGTCTTCAGATTCTGTGTCTCCCTTTCTCTCTGACCCTCCCCTGCTCACTCTCTCTCTCAGAAATAAATAAAACATTTAAAAAATGTGACCAAAAATTAGATATATAGATGCAGATTGCACACTTTTAAAATGTGAAAACTGGCTCTGCAGTGTGTGTGTGTGTGTGTGTGTGTGTGTGTGTGTGTGTGTGTGTTTAATACTTTTATTTATTTCTAGGAGAGAGAGAGACAGAGAGAGAGAGAGAGAGACAGCGTGAGCAGGGAAGGGTCAGAGAGAGAGGAAGTCACAGACTCTGAAACAGGCTCCAGGCTCTGAACTGGTAGTCAGCACAGAGCCCGACACGGGTCTCGAACCCACGAACCGCGAGATCATGACCTAAGCAAAAGTCGGACGCTTAACCGACTAAGCCACCCAGGCGCCCCATCTGCAGTGTGTTTTGAAGCCTACATTGTTTTTTTTTTTTTTTTATGGATAGTGTTTATAGTAATCTTTTTTTTTTTTTTACAAATAGTTTATTGTCAAATTAGTTTCCACATAACACTCAGTGCTCATCCCCACAAGTGTCCTCCTCCATGCCCATCCCCCCTCCCCCCCACATTCATCAGTCCTCAGTTTTTGTCAGCATTCAAAAGTCTCTCATGGTTTGCCTCTCTCCCTTTCCCCCAGCATTTCCGCCCTTCTTCTCCCCCTTGTTCCTCCGTGGAGGTTCCTCAGGAAACTAACAATAGAACTCCCCTATGACCCAGCAATAGCACTGCTAGGAATTTACCCAAGGGATACAGAAATGCTGAAGCATAGGAGCACATGGACCCCAATGTTCATAGCAGCACTCTCCACAATAGCTAAAACATGGAAAGAGCCTAAGTGTCCATCCACAGATGAATGGATCAAGATGTGGTTTATCTATACCATGGAATACTACATGGCAATGAGAAGGAATGAAATCTGGCCATGTGTAGCAACATGGATGGACCTTGAGGGTGTTATGCTGAGCGAAATAAGTCAGGCAAAGAAGGACAAATACCATATGTTTGCACGTATAGGAGGATTAGTAGGAACTTGACGAAGCCTACGTTGTTTTAATTAGTAAAATTAGTCATCTATTTTAGAGGAAAGGAAGGCATTTGAAGGTTAAGCCAAATTCATCCATCTTGTAAGATTGAATGCCTACTTATTCATATTTATTTATAATTCATAATGAAGACAACTCTTCGTTGACTCTAAGTATGGTCAAGGTTTGGAAGTTATTATTTTATAAGGGATTACATTATGAAATGTGAAATTATGGTTGAAAAGAAAGTTTTTGTTCCATTTGGTTCAGATACTGAGAAAACTCTTCATTTTTTGACATGTCTGAATATTTCCTTCTTTCCAAACTTGGTAGTTTTCTGGAGTCTAATAATAACTGAAATTCATTTTTTAAAACCTGCCAAGAGGACCCACTTTTCTGTCTGATTTAACTAATGTAACTATTAGATTTAATCTGTTTAGTTGGGAAAAAAAAATAGTTTGTGACTGCAAATGGCTGTCTGCATTGATTATATTCAAATGAACAGAGTAATTTTGGAATTTTTTTTACTATTAATTTTTCTTTGCTTGGTTAAATTTTTTCACATGTATATTACAACCAATAGGATATAAAAATGTTTATTATATTTTATATATTATATATACACATGTATATATATTATCTACATGTATATATTATATAGTATACCTTATGTATTATATATATACACCATTATGTATTATACCATAGATATATATATACATATATATATCACTGTATGGGCTTTTCCCTTTGGTTATCAGAATAATTCAGAGATCAGATATATTATGGCTTTATTTCACTTATCCTGATAATGAATGGGCCAAGAAGTACCTCCATGGTTGACCAAACCATGGTTTTCTACTGCAAGTAATTTTTAACCCTTTTCCATCATGACTCCAATCATATTTCATTTTTATATGTTTGCATATATTATGCTTTGAGGCATAAATGAACTCAGCTAGACCATGATATTCCATAGTGGAGACATGTTTGCTTAGAAAGTAGGTGTATGGGTGTGACTAGGACATTTGTATGTCTATTTAACTACCATTTCCTACCCATCTTATCAACTCCCTTGTGGTGTGTTAATTTACTCATGTAACCTGAATGTTTATGAACATGAGGACTTACGGGGCAGAATGGACAGAATCAGAATGTTCCTTCCTCCCTCCTTCCTTCTCTTCCTCCTCCTTTTCCTTCTCTTTCCCTCCCTTCCTTTCCTTCTTTCTTCCTTCCTTCTTTTCTTATCTCTCACTGCCCCTTAAGTTTTATTCACTGAATATGTTCTTCCCCTATCCCTAGATGAAAACTTGATTTCTCTTATGGCTCTTAGAGAGTAAAAGACTCTAACAACACTTGACAGGACAATCACAGCCTCAGTTCAGAAATTACAATATCAAGTTGTGTTTATCAAAACTGAATTGGATTTAAAGATTACTCTTCTTTCTTTCATCTAGTTTTGGGCCTTCTATGGAGTGGCTACTTAACGTGAAGGCAGGACATAATCTTTCTATTTTATTTTTATACTTACCTTTTTAACTCCTTCAGTAGCCATAAAACTGAATTGTATGATTTTACCAGAGGGAGGAAGGAGAGGTTGCAGGTAAGGGGTATATAAAAGTTCATTCTTGACAGGTGGCTGTATACTCTTACAGTGTCTTCAGAGGTCCAAGAACTATTAGTCTAACCTTGGAAGTTTAATTGGGCTGTCTTGTTGTATTCTAATAGTCACTCATTTCTTTCTTAGTAGGATTGTCAGATCAAATATAAGACTCCCAAATAAAATTTTAATTTCAGATAAACACTGAATAAGTTATTAGTATAAGAATGTACCAAATATTTCATTAATATGCTCTTACACTAAAAATTGTTTATGTTTTAGTTGAAATTCAGATTTAATTGGGCATCTTGCATTTCCATTTGCTAAATTTTGCAACTCTAGATGGAAGGGCATTTTCTTTTTCTTTCTTTTCATTTCTCTTCTTCTTTCTTTCATTTACTTTTTTTTTTTTTTTGAAAGAGAGTGATAAAGAGCACATGAGCAGGAGAGGGAGGGCAGAGGGAGAGAGCTAATTCCAAGCCGGCTTCTTGCTGTCAGCACAGAACCTGACACATGGCTTGGTCTCATAACTGCAAGGTCATGACCTTATCTGAAATCAAGAGTCAAATGCTTAACTGACTCAGCCACCCTGGTGCCCCATGGAAGGGCATTTTTGAAAGGTGTCTTTTCTTGTGAGCCAACCAAATCTGAATATTTCATCATGCTATGGTTTAGTATAATAATAATATTTTTTTCTCTGTGTCATATACACTTTTTACAAACATAACCTTTCAAAACTGGATACAAATTGTAAATTTCTCTTTTTTATGTAACTATCCAAAATGCAACTCAGATGTTAAACGCTGACTAATTAAAAAAATTGCAGTAGTTATAAGGAAGTAACATTTTTACATCTTAGTGTCAAGAGAAACAATTTGCAGATAGTAGATGCTTATGAATGTTTAGTGATTGACTTATATGGTTATATGTGGTTCCATTATCTAATAGTTTTTTCCAAATTTAAATTCTGATATTGCTGATCTATCACTCCTATATCTGTACCGTATTCAAATTACAAGCACAATGAAGGAATCCTGACAAGTGTATCCCAGCGATTGATGTATTATGAGGTGGGCTATGAATATTTAATAATAGTGATTATTAGAACAAGCCATTGTTTCCATTATAGAGGCGGTGGAATTTTGTTTCTTTCAGGACCATTAAAAAGGCAGCTGTGTCTCAGAATGGAATAGTTCATCCTCTCTTCCTATTCCTATCAGGCTCATTCTGAGTATACTCCATTCCAGTCCGTTTGGTTCATTATTCCTCACCAGATTGAAAGCTGAGTATTTTTGCTCAAGAAATAAGGACTGCATATAATTTTTCAAGGTCGTACAAAAAATGTGCAACAGAAAACAGAATTTCTTAAGAGAAACAGTCTTAAAGCTCTTTGTCTGCAACACCACTTTCTTGGCTAGCCAATTTTACATAGCAAGAAGGTAAAATGGATGTTTTTAAGTAATTTATTTTCAGTGAATTAAAATAAATACTCCCTAAAGCCTGTGGGATGTCACCATAAATCGGAAAAGGAAGAAGATAACACTAGCAATACTAAGACTTCTTCCTATTATTATAGATTAGAGGCAAATATAAATATGACCACTGCCATACCTCCAACAAGAGTACAAACTATACTACTAAAAGCATGTGAAGAAAAAGACTAATGCATACATATCCCAAACGCTTAGTGATACTATTTTCATTTTGCATCCTTATGAAAGAAGTGGTTAGCATTACTCTCCTTAATTCAGTTACAAGGAAACTGAGTATTGTGTGTAATGTTTCAACTTGGTTAAACTGGAATTACATTTCCCAGAATTCCCCTTCCCTGTCCATTATGGTTAGAGCTGGTTAAATGAGGAATTTACAAGGTAGAAGAGAAGTAGCAGTCATCATTGCTCTCTGAAACTGTCATTATTAGGTGCAGTGACAGATAGTTACAAAGATGCTAGCAAGTCCTTACTTGTCCTCACTCTCTTGCTCTTCTTCCCACCTTCTTACCCTGTTGACCAAGCATGGCCTGAGGCCCCTACCCTCACCAGAGGCCTGACTATAGACCTACAAAGGCAACAGCCACTGGAGGTGAAAAGTGAGTTTCTCTTTCTTTTTAAAAAAATTTTAATGTTTTATTTATTTCTGAGAGAGAGAGAGAGACAGTGTGAGAAGGGGCGGGTCAGAGAGAGAGGGAGACACAGAATCTCAAACAAGCCCCAGGCTCTGAGCTGACTGTCCGCACAAAGCCTGACACGGGGCTTGAACCCATGAACCATGAGATCATGACCTGAGCTGAAGTCAGCAGCCCAGCCAACCAAGTCACCCAGGCACCCCTATGAGTTTCTCTTTCTACAAGCCAACCTTTATGGCCCTTTTTCAGTGGCTGGGCATGCATGGCTTCTTGGACTGACTGTGTGGGAACTTCCCTGATCTTCCCACTTTCTCCCAACAGCTTGGTTTCTCCAGCTTCTTCCACAGCTGTATAAGGTCTGCTAACTATCACAAATTCTGCATCCCATAGCTTCATGTGCCAAAGGTCAGAACATCACTGCAGCTCTGCTCAGCTGAACATCAGAGCTCCCTTCTAGCTCCCTACCCACGCTCAAAGTGGCTAGCTCTTCATGATACAATAGACTATCCCCTTGGTGCAGGTAAACTGGAGAAGTTAACATGTTTACGGTTGAACATAACAACCAAATATGCACTAGCAATGTATCCATGAGTAATGGGAACTTCTTGGGAATGAGAATCTCATCTGAGAGGGAAGTTTGCACACAATGAAGCCAGCTCACAACACTTGGCCTCATTAAAACACAGTGATTTTAACTCATGTGGGGGTGTTGCTGCTAAAGTTGAGTGGCAGGCACTCTGTATGGGTGAAACCTCAGAGAAATTATTCTAGTAAAAAATCAGAATGGTATGAAATTGCTGGTAGAAGCAGGGTAGAATGTCTTTATAGCATGTAGTTTAAAAGGCCCTGATGCTTGTGATGGCATGTACGTGGATACCCAGATTATTACCTTCTTTGGACCTCTAGAATCAACTTTGAAGATAACCCTCATTTCTCAATGTTCAGGATGCTGTCATTGCCTGGCCCACACCCTTGGCACTCACCTGTAAATGCTGCTTCCTAGAATAGCTGTGACTCTACCTGAGGGCTTCTATCTGGCAGTGGGAGTCTATCACCCACACACAAGCAAGACCTAAATGCTGGGTTCCCTGGAGGCATCACTCCAAGACAACCAGCTTCCTCTATACCCCTCTAGTGGGATAACTCTGAGGTGCATGCCCCACGTTATCTCCCAGAATTCCCCAATGGGATTGAGCTTGAGTTGCTTAAAGGGCAAATAGTATTAAGCAATAATACTGTTGCTTAATAGTATGCCCTGTGTGGCTGCCCTCCCCTCCCTGTCTTACTTCCCTGGTCTCCTACCAGTGTTTCCTGGAATCACTCTCTAAATAAACCACTCCCATGTATGTCCTTGTCTCAAGGTTTGCTACTGAGCGATTAAAAATAAGGACTCTTCCGTGACTCTAAGCCAAGTATGTCTCTTTCTCGCTATTTAGTTTTGCTGAGGATTTGTTTATGATGTTAAAATATGTATAAAGAGAAGGGGAAGAAATGTAGAAGGTTAAGCAAGATACTAGTTATAATTTATACTAAGTTATTAACTTAGAAGTTTCCATGGAAGCCTCAAAATGAATTTCAATTCTCAGAGTGTTGTGAAACCCAGAGGAGGGTAGGGGGACCCCTAATTGGGTTCTCATTCAGATCCCAATAAAAGGCTTCAACAGGACTCCTTGTGGAGATTGATATTTGTGTCTTCAGGTAGGGGGACACTGTAGACTGTGCCTGCCTCCAGTCTGGAGAAGGGAGAGATAGAGAGTGGGCAACTTGGTCCTGTGAGGTAGAGTAAATAGATACTACAGTCCTGAGCTTGCCCAGCACTCCAGTGGTAATTTGATAATACCTTATATGGGCTGATTAAGAACGTGAGACAGTTTCTGGTGAAATGGAGGTTAGCCTCGTGCATGAGAGAAAGGCAGTACACATATTCTCATGGATCCTGAAAATAGGAACTAAAAGTGTAAATGGCCTCAGCAGAAAGGGACTGAAATGAATAGGTGGATTTCTAGGTATTGAGTGGTAGGCTTGCTGGATATAGCAAATACAAGTACAGAATACCCAGTTTAATTAACTTTTTTCTCTAAAAGAATGAATATTTTAGTGTAAGTAGAAGCTGTGTAGTATTTATAAGATATACTTATACCTTGTGTTAACAAAAGTTATACATTGTTTAGCTGAAATTTTATTTTTTTTATTTTTTATTTATTTATTTTTTTACAAATAGTTTATTGTCAAATTAGTTTCCACATAACACTCAGTGCTCATCCCCATAAGTGTCCTCCTCTATGCCTATCCCCCCCTCCCCCCCACATCCATCAGTCCTCGGTTTTTGTCAGTTTAGCTGAAATTTTAACTGGGCATCCTGTATTTTATCTGGTGTCCCTAGTTCCCAAGAGTACTAGAAGTAAATCAATTGTGAAGATGAAGTACTTGGTGTGATAGCAGTAAAATAAACACTTGGAGTAGCCGGTGAAGACCTTGTCTTGCTCTCACATGGAGCCAAAAAGTAAACAAAAACTTAATGCTTAACCTAATTAATTTTTTTTCCTTTTTTATTTATTAATCCACTCAACACATATTTATTGAGTGCTTACTAGGTGTCAAGCAGTTATAAACACTGGGCAAATTGCACAAACCAAATTCTGGGCCTCACAAGAATTTGATTCTAGTGATGTATGTTTGGCAAACAAAACAAAACTTGGGGCCAAAGGGTCCTGTAAATCTTTGAAGCAGGTGATGATTCCTGCCTCAACCCTTGCCATTCTTACTTCCCTGCCCTACAGTATCCCCTGGGACACTGTCAAGACAAAAACCTTGAGTATCAACACCACTGTTCCAACCCACTATTATCTGTTTCCATATGGTATTTGAGTAAAGAATCTTCAGCTAATCATGGTTGTGTATATATACATATACATGTACATATATTTACACCCTACCCCAATTCCAAAAATATTTGAAGGACCATGGCTAATGCAGTTCTGTCTGTTTCACTTATTCATTCATTTGTTTTATCCGTTCAAAACAGAGATGAATAGGGCCAATAGGCCCATGGTTATGAATATTTTGGATTCTTTAAAGAAGCCATAAATTCTGAGAACTTAAAATTGTGATATTATCAAATGTGATACTGTTAGGAAAAAGAAATAAAGAAGAAACAGGAAATGTTTCAGTTTCCTTTTCTAAAATTTAATTACAACTTTGCTTCCTCCTTGCTTCCCTAAACCTTTTTACTACTCTCTGTGAGAGGCCCCAAATGAAAACAAATACAGATATTGAACTGCAACCATATGCAGACAGAACACTTCATAAAAGAGTGCTGTTCATCAAGAAATAATATATTAGGTTTTATATGATTCATTGGGAAAATCAGAGTCTGTCTGCTGTGACTGCCCATTTTAATCGTGATGCTCATATTTAATTTTTTTTAATATTTATTCATTTTTGGGAGACAGAGCATGAGCAGGTGAGGGGCAGAGAGAAAGAAGGAGACACAGAATCCGAAGCAGGCTCCAGGCTCTGAGCTGTCAGCACAGAGACCAACGTGGGGCTCAAACCCATGGACTAGACCAGAGATCATGACCTGAGCTGAAGTCCAACCATGCTTAACCAACTGAGCCACCCAGGTGCCCCTTGATGCTCATATTTTAAGTGAAGTTCCTTTGGGGAAAGTATCACATTTTCAATTGTTTATTATAAAAGAAAAGTATTAGGGCAGTTTGTATACACATTCAAAGAAATCTACTTCACACAGTTGGTATCTGCATTAATCTTAGAAGTGTGTGTGTGTGTGTGTGTGTGTGCGCGCGCGTGCGAGCGCGTGCACGTGCGCCCATGTCCCTTAATGTTGCTCTAATATAAAATGTTTCCAAACAGGATGACAATTTGATGTTATCTTCTTCATGCTAACTATTCCCCTTTGCTCTGTTTTTCCTCCCATTAGTGATAATATTCAGTTATTCCTTAAGGGGAAATAAAAAAGCACTGTACTGTGTGCAGAGTAGGAGAAATCAAATCTGTCTCTAACAGATGAGAGCTTCTTCATAATCCATGGTCCAGAACCATGATTCCATTTCCAAAATTTTCCGGCTGGAAATAATGTTAGGTGTCCCTAAATGGTCTTTGTAGGGAGCAAGGATGTCCTCTTCCCTTCAAGGTCCTAGCTGGACTAAGAATAAAATTGACATGAGACAGCTTTATAGCTGTCTATTTATTCACATATAATTCCATTAATATGAGAAATCTGCACAAACATGGAAATTTCAAAGACAAGCAAAATGAAGTATATATATATCATTATGAACTAAGAAGAAGAGGATATAGTTCTGAGACTTTAATGGGAAGGGATACAATTCACAGGAAGATGGAAAAAAAAATAAATGTTTGAAAAACAAATGTTTGCCAGACCACCCAGAAACAATGGAACATAAAGGACTTAGATCAAACAGACCTTGCTAGGTTCTTCTCTGTAGAACCTACCGCTAGGTAGTTATTTAGGGTGATAGCTCTCTTCCTGTGGTAGGTCCTTTATCAACATTCTTTTAGGCAGTTGTGTGAGAGATAAAGAGCTTTTCCCAAATCTGCTGGGTATGATTGCTTTTTAACTCAATGTGATCCATCTTGGGTTGGCCCACCCTTGACCCCTGTAGTCTCTTAGTTCAAATTTAATTTTCCTTGTAAGTGGCAAACAGGCTCATAGAAGCTAAAGCTCCTTGTCTACATTTGCAAGGGTGGTTAGTAACCCTAGGGGTGGTCTTCCAGGTGGGTGTTTGCAGTCACTACAACCTGCTGCCTACTTTTTTAGAGGATGGGTATGCATTTCAACACACTTAATGGAGAACACATAGGAGGGGGCCCATCAGAGTTGACACTCTGGCACCTTCTTCAAAGTAGGGCATGAGAAAATGTCCTATTCCTCCAACCTTCTGAAGGGTGGGCACTGATAAATGTTTGGAGGTGATTTGAGGAGCAAAACTAGGAGCTGTGGGGCTACCCCAGAACTGCTATGTCCATAGGAACCTTAGATGTCCATTTTTAATTTGCACTGGCAGCCACCATTTTCCCAGCATTTTAATGTTTTCTGGTTTTGAATAAGTCATTTCACACATGCCACCCCCTCTCCCCCCACCAATTCAGACAAATGCAACCATCCATTTAAAGATGGCAGATGAGTTCTTTGCTTATGAGGCCTGCTGTTTCCACAAGATCCAAAGACTTTAAAGATTCCGCTATACTCTGTAAAATAGCACTGTTGGCCATAGTGTTCCATGCACTTATTTCTAAATTGTATGCTTACTCAAAACAGTTGTTGTGGCATAAGAACTCTGAATTAAGCCTGAGTGATGCTTCCATGTCAGAACAAGTGTTGAGGACAGACTTTTAACAGCCAAGTAGCGCATCCAGTCTTGTATTGTATAAAATTAACTATGCATGCTATATGAATAGCCATTTGTTACTTTTTATTGGAGTTCAAAGTGTACTGTAAATGCAAATAAAAAAAAAAAAAAGATTGCTCTTTTCCCCCTCACCATTTCTCTCCAGGAGGACAAGTTTTGACATCATCTTATTAATTTGGGATTAGGCAGAACCATTCAATTCCTATTGACTCAGCATGGCTGGACTACCTCTTCAGATTTCATAATGGAAAAATAATGCAACGTCTGCATTCATTCCTCTGGAAGCCAGCTAGTGGTGTGATTGCGTTATGGTTTCCCACAAGAGGTGTCATTACCTTTGTCTTCCTTTAAGTATATCAGGGTGATTTTTTTTGTAGTATTATTTTAAAGAAATTGATATACAATTTTATTTTCTCTCTTTAAGAATATAACATATGGATATAAATTGTTAAATTTATTCTGAGTTGCTAAAAACATCTTTTTTTTAATTTTTTTTTAAATTTTAAATTTTTTTAAAATTTATTTTTGAGAGACAGAGAGAGACAGTGTGATCAGGGGAAGGGCAGAGAGAGAGAGGGGGAGACACAGAATCGAAAGCAGGCTTCAGGCTCTGAGCCATCAGCGCAGAGCCTGACATGGGGCTTGAATCCATGGCCCATGAAATCAAGATGAAGTTAGACCCATAACTGACTGAGCCACCCAGGCACCCCTAAAAATATATTTTAAATAGATTTTATTTGATAATTGTCTTATATTGTAAAATAATAGATATATTCCAGAAATAAAAAAGTTTTAGGTAATACTTTTTTATTAGTCAGTGATTATTACATAACAGACCAGCATGAAATTTTTATTGGGTAAAACAGTAGGTATTATATCTCACTCACATATTTGTCAACCTGCAGAGGTGGTTCTGCTTCAGGCTTACAGATTGAATTTGGTCTGCTCTACATTCTGGGGCTCAGGCTGGGGTCAGTAGCTTCCCAAGGCAGGGTGTTCTCATATCAGAAGTTAGAAGCTCTCAGAGGGGTACCTGAAAACAAGAGATTTCTCTTCAGACCTAGGCTTGAAACTAGTAGAGTGTCACTTCTACCCACATCCCATTGGCCATATAAAATTATATGACAAAGACCAACATTAGTAATACTAGGAAAAATGCTTCTCTTGTAAACATACCTTCAACTTTAATAATACAGTGAACTATAGAGTCTCTTGCTTAAATCTAAGTTTAAAATAAATGAAATGTTACTTAACATAATAACCATACTATCTATGGTCAAATTTCAAAACAAAATATATATAAAATGGAATGAAAGTAACAAATTTAGAAGACTATTGTCTACTTTATCTCTTTTCATATTTTATTTTCTGTTTTATCTTCTGAGACAGAAATAAGCTCATTTAGTGCAGAGAAAGTTAATTCAGAATGTCATCAAGCACTGCAACTTTTTTAATGTTTTATCAAATTGAAATTTGCTCAAATTCAGTTAAATTTATAAAAATGCACTGATATTTCAATATTTCAATGAAAAATGTATTGAAATATAATTTCATAGTTACCTAATTACTGATCATTATAGGAAGAAGGATTTCTGAAATTGTTTTTTAAAATTTATTATTAGGAGTCCATACTCTTTTCATATATACACCATAGTTACCCCAGCTGACATAACTGTAAGAACTTCTGTTTTGTTGCTGTTTTTGTTCTGTAGATATTAATTTTTAATTTATAAAAGTTAAATTTTGACTGTGTGTATTTTCTTGCCAAATATCTGCATGGATATTTCTCTGCCATCCAGTAGATATTGGATTATAATTTCCTTCTTTCTCCTGATAATACAGTGCAGTATTTTCATATTCTTCTTAAGGATTACACATGATAATTGAGCAATTGTTTTTTGATTGACTGCTAAAATATATCCCATGACTACTTGTGATTGACTTCAACTATATTGTTGATAGTTTTATTTATTTTTTTTTAGTTTATTTATTGATTTTGAGAGAGAGAGAGAGAGAGAGTGAGCAGGGGAGGGGCAGAGGGAGAGGGAGAGAAAGGATCCCAAGCAGGTTCTGTGCTTAACTCTCTGAGCCACCCATGTGCCCCTATTGTTGATAGTTTTTAATATACTCTCAAAAGTAGCTAAGGGTAATGACTTTGTACCATTGATACGTGCAGAACAATTGTAGAAATGCTATGTAAATGAAGGGATGGGGAAATCTTGCCACTTTTCACTGGGGTAAGCCTGAATTCCTTCGTTTTTTCCCCTCCTTCCTCTTTCTTTCTTTCTTTCTTTCTTTCTTTCTTTCTTTCTTTCTTTCTTTCTTTCTTTCTTTCTTCTTTCTTTCTTTCTTCCTTTCTTCCTTTCTTTCCTTCCTTCCTTCCTTCCTTCCTTCCTTCCTTCCTTCCTTCCTTCCTATCAATTGATTCCTCAGTCTGGAAGGTTTTAGCAAGCTTCCTAGTTTGAGATTAGCCATCCGACTATATAGTCTGCAGTGTAGGAATATATGTTTTATGAAAATCAAACATATACGTGTTAAATTTGTATAATTCCCTCTCACATCTATAAGTTTTAAAAGATGCTATACCTCAGCCATTCTCACTACTAGAAACACACACTCCTAAGTTAAGTAATGTTTTAAAATAAGAAACTGCATTTAGTTACTGTAAATGCAGAGGATTGCACAATCACAATTATTTTAGATTTTAAATTCTCCCAACACACACACACACACACACACACTCACACCCCACAGCATTACTTCTCAGTAGCTTGACTTAACTTGGAGCAAGTGCTTTAGAAAAGACACTGCAAGGTGGTGGAAGAAAAGAAAGAAACCAGTTCTCCTTGAATTTAATCAATGGCAACATTCCATCTTATGTTTTAGTTTCTTATATTCTTAGGTCCGGCTCTCACTTTGTTTAATTCATTCAGCTGGACTGAACAACAACAAAGGGTCTTGCACCAGTTCTTCACATGAAGTTGTTTTCAAGGGAAAGAATACCTTAAAGAGTAATTTGATTTATAAAGGTAGACTACAAAAATGAAAAAAAAGTCAAAGAAGCTTCTTTTTTCTTCAAGAGCTAATGTTTAGATCCCTTGCTAAAGAAATATTTCTTACATAAATTTTTTTCCTGCCCAGTTTAATTTCATAGCAAAACAATAATGTGCATTTCAAATTTGATGCAGAAAATATTACCAGAAAAGTCAAAACAAATGGTATGTCCAAAACTTGTAGTTTATCAAAGTATTATTTATGTATTTGTTTTGCCCAGAAAATAAAATGAATCTCCCAAATCCAATGTACTCTAGTGACTGGAAGTTCATTTCAGTTTTACGTATTTATCGACAGTGGGCACCCACATGGAAACAAAGAAAAGCTATACAACATCTTCCATTAAGGCTGTTATCATCTAGCTAAAGAAAAGAGATGAAGACATGGAAAGTTAAATTGCAATAGAATATTTAAATAAGTCAGTAGAATGTGAGTGGATTCTTTATGCTGAGAAGGAGATAGAAAATTTTCTTAAAAACGTAGAACAAAAAGATATAATCAACTGGTGAATAAAAAAGATAAATAGAAACTGATAAAGCAAATACAGTAAAATGTTAATTGTGGACTCTAAGTGGGTTCATTATAAATGCTTTCAACTACTTTGTGTGCCTGAAAATTTTCATAATAAAATTATGACAAAATTCTAGTTTACAGGATAGTAGTAAACTACTTCGGTCGGCATTTAATTTCCATGCAAATGTAATAAGAGATGAAGCATGAAAGGTAAGTTCTGTAGATAGTCTTTCTTCATTAGTCCTCTCCTTGATTTCATCAAAAGAGTGAAGGCACTTCATGTTAGAGAATAAATTACATTGGGCATCCATCAAAATATAAAATTTCCAACTAAAAATGAATATAAGGCATACTATTATTGTACACATTAGGAACACCAAAGTTAGGACAGACTTCAGGGTTGATTAATTTAGTCACTCAAAATTCTCTCAGAGGTGCAATTTCCTGCTCTGCTGCCCTCAGCATCATCTTCAACATGAGGCTGGTTCCTCTTACTCACTAGGTGGCTGCCTTCAGTCTTGTTTCTGTGAACTGTGAAAAATGCCTTCACTTCCCCAGTTACTCCAAGTAAACTACTCCTCGTGTCTTTTTGTCCTAAATTGACTTAGACCTGCTCAGTTCTGAATCCAGTTCTGTCAAGAGGGTGAAAGGATAGCAGCCCACAATTGGCTTAGACTCATCATGGGACATAGAGTAGTTCAGAGGGCAGCAGCATAGTGAAGGTAGTGAAGAGACAAAGGCATCCTCCTGGAGGGTGGAAGAATAAAGGATGGGAAAGACATTGACTTTTTAAAGCATAAATCTGTGACCACTAGGTACTTTTAGGAAAATGTTGTGGGCAGAGCATGTGTTTGAAAAAGTGAACTATTTTTATGAAATAATTTTTTCCATGATTATAAAGCAGTACAGGGGTGCCTGGGTGGCTCAGTCAGTTAAGCATCCAACTTTGGCTCAGGTCATGATCTCATGGTTCATGAGTTTGAGATGCTCATCAGGCTCTGTGCTGACAGCTCAGAGCCTGGAGGCTGCTTCGGATTCTGTGCCTCTCTCTCTCTCTCTCTCTCTCTCTCTCTCTCTCTCTCTCTCAAAAGTAAATAAATATTTAAAAAAGAATAAAGGCAGTACATATTCAGTAGGAAATTATTTTAAAAGCCACAGAATATAACAATCATTTATATTCTTACCATTTAGAAATAATAAAAGTTAATATCTGGACATTTCCTTCAAACTTTTATTCTGTGTGTGTGTGTGTGTGTGTGTGTGTGTGTGTGTGTGTGTATACATGCACACACATGTGTGCATGTACATATGTTATATGCTTATTATGGTACTAACTATACAATTTTGTGTGCCATTTGCCTTTCTTAACATTATATTATTAACATTTCCTAATATCATTAAGGTTTCTTCATAAATTTCTAAGATAAGATTCTATTACATAAAACTACAAATTTATCTAAATATTCATACTATAGAATGTTTACATGGAAACAATTTTTGCTTTGTGCTGACACTGATAAATATCTTTATAATAATTCATTGTTTGAATTTCTGATTTTTGCCTTGGAAAAGATTTTTAGTTAGCATATCATCAAGCCAGATTATATTAATATTTTTACTACTCACTATATACTATCACATTAACCTTGTCCCAGTTTATACTTCTACTCATGGGGTTATTCCATGTATTCTAAAAAGTACTGTCATTATTATAATTATCATTCAGTAACTACCTCTTGGCAGTAGGAACATGCAACTTTGCTTTTCAACTCCAAGGGCCTCTCTAAGAAAGAACTACAATTATGTTTTCTGTCACCAATCCTCTTTCATCACCATCATTCCACATTCCTTCATTCTCCAGTATTTTACATTTAAAAAATAGATGTGGGATATTTACTTGTTATGTGGTTTTTGTTTGTTTGGTTATTCCTTTCTAAATCAACTCCTTTCTATTTCTTGGTCTAATATCTAAACAGACTTTAAGAATTAAGCATAGAGGAGGACACTTATGGGGATGAGCACTGAGTGTTATGTGGAAACTAATTTGACAATAAACTATTTGTAAAAAAATAAAATAAAAAAAAAAGAATTAAGCATGTGAAGCTTTATACATAGCCCCTCTCAGATGATAAGCAATGAATCAACTAATGAAAGACTGAATGCATGCATGCATGAATGAATGAATGAATGAATGAATGAATGAATGAATGATTGGAAATGCAGTATCTGGTAGCTCAGGATAAAAGTTCCTGTGGCCTTATTAAGTCCATAAAATTTGCAAATTACTTCATAAAAGTGCTTTATAGGTTTTGGTACTTTAACAATGTTTATGATGTTTTAGAAGAGACAAAAGATTTGTTTTGTGGCAGTTTGCCAGAACAGGGAGCAATTGTACATTCAGTTACTCTATTAAATTATTAAAGGTAGTAAGGAATTTATACAAAACAGACCTTTAATTGTTTTAAACTCCATTTAGTTGAAAAGGTTAACAAAGGACAAATCACACACTTTTAACTCCCTTTTACATTTGTAATTCACCTTAATTACCCACTTGACCACACTGTTTTCTTGTTAAGTAAACAAGAGTTATGAATTTTCTTTATAAGTTAATAGTGTAAGTTTGATGTCCACAAGTAAAAGATCTTATTATTCAAGTTCATGATATTAAGGCAAAAAAATCAGTATGTCCAAGGGTGAGGGAGTTAAGAAAGAAGTTGTTTCATTATTAGAACCATAATTTTTGCCCCAGGATCTGAAATTCTAGGAAATAATATATGTGAAACTTTCTTGAAAGTGTAAAGCTCTACATGAATGTAAAGGATTAGTATTAGTAGTGTGGTAAATCATTTTTCTGAAGGTTGGTATAAGCCATTTATATTTTTTAAGTAGATGAATAGAAGAAAAATACATATTACACCAAGAATGGCTGATTTCTTCCTCTAGAGTGGTTGAAACACCTTTTTTTTGTTTGTTTGATTTGATTAATCCCTATGCCATCCTGGTAAAGGAAATTGGAAGCTCACATTGCATTTTTATGGGCTGTGCCTACATTAAGTTTCAGTTACCTAGATGGCATTTCTCATAGGTGCAACTAACTAGTCTTTCTCTTAATTACTCCTTTTATCACTGAATTTCAGATAGACACACTAGAGGGATCCTAACAGAGATGCCACTACAAAAGTGGCTCTTTTTATAGCATTTGGAAGAGCTAATATGACTTGTGAAGAGTTCTTTGAGGCTTTGAGTGGAACAGGGTGAACTCAGAGCCTCAATGACAGGAAAAGGCCCCTGGAAAGCTAGCTACCCAAACTTTTCCTCTCCAACTTACACTGAGTATTTATATGCTTTGGTTTTATATGAGAAAACTAATTATGGGCATTCCAGGACTCTCCATAAAAAGTGAACTTGAGGAGTTTATCAGGTCCTAGGGAATCATAAGAAAAGGATCAAGCCAAGAGTTGGAGCAGAACAGAATCATGGAATTTGCAGTTAGCCAGCTGGAAAAAAGTTACAGCAACCAAAGGTCCTGGAAAATAATAGAAGATACTGTGCTGTTTGGGCTTGTGTTTTGAGTTTCCACTCCTTGTGTTGTCTGTAGATCTTTACTTGGCTTTCTAATGGACTCTGTTTTCTAAGCATCCAAGGGGCATCACCAGTTTTTCCTCACCATGTCTATCCAGAGTAGTGGAAGAACAAGGCACAACTCAGGCATAGAGCGATTGACTGCTCAAGATGACAGAGGTGATAACAGTATGATACAAGCTGCTATTTCATTTTTTTCTCCATAAAATTCTTTAGTTAAATGATGTTTGAGAGATGCATAAAAAGTCTACTTTCTAAAAATGTCAGTGCTTTCCATACTATCTGTGTTTTCCTCTAACTGTTTGAAACACTATGAGGACCTGTTGGGAGCAATGGTGGCCTTGTAGGTCACAAGTTAGTAACTCCTCTGAACTCCCTCCCCTTTCTTGCTCTAAGTGAAGCCTGGAGGTCTCCTTCTCCTTAGGGCCTAATTCCCTTGCAGGCTTGTCACTTTTTTTTATTTTTTTCCCCTCCCACATACCATATTCCACAGTGCCTGGAGGAAAGGAAAGGAAACTCCTTCCAGATCATTGTTCCTCTTCTTCTGAAACAGAAAAATCAGCTCCTTGGAAACACATCAGGTTACCCAATCCACAGTTAACCTATTTTTCTCCAGGCTCCTTCCTCTCGGCTACAGGAAATTTTAGATTGTGAATTTTTGTTCTTTTCCCATGACAGCCATCTTAATTTTGAGTGATTTCAACAAGAATTGAGGATTCTTGACTGGCCTACCCATCACTTGAGTGCCTGAGTTCCTTGACCTTATCAACTTCAGTTACCTTCTGCTCAATTCATCCACAATCACTCACCTTGATATTGCCACTACAATCATTGTACCACTCCACAATGGCAATTTTAAGTGTCCCACTCTGACTACATCCTTTCTTGGCATCTCATTTGTTGAATCCAACAAGCTTTTAACCCTATGTGAGTTTCTACATGTAAGCCTACCACTTTTCACCATTTATCTTCCTTTTCATGTTCAAATAGAGCTCACAAGCCATTGTGATCATCTCTCCAGATTACACACCCTCAACTCCTTTAGTCAAGGCATGAGAATCATCCAGAAGAAAATTCACCTCTTACTGAGTCCTACTTTCTCCCTACTCTCCATTTGTTTCCAGGCAGGTGAACACGGCTGGGGAAAGTGCATAACCACTCTCTCTGGTCTCCAGTGGGAATTCAATCCGCTCAAGTCTGTTCACATTTCTCTAGTTGTCATTCACCCATTACCAAAACAACTACTTTAATACACCCCCAATCCATTTCTTCTTCTTCTTCTTCTTCTTTTTTTTTTTTTTTTTACAAATAGTTTATTGTCAAGTTGGTTTCCATATAACACCCAGTGCTCATTCCCACAAGTGCCCTCCTCCATGCCCATCTCCCCCCTTCCCCCTCACACCCATCAGTCCTCAGTTTGTTCTCAGCATTCAAGAGTCTCTCATGGTTTGTCTCTCTCCCTCTTCTCCGTTATTTCCCCCCTTCTTCTCCCCCACGGTCCTCCATTAAGTTCCTCCTAAACTTGCAAACACATGGTATTTGTCCTTCTTTGCCTGACTTATTTCACTTAGCATAACACCCTCAAGGTCCATCCATGTTGCTACCCATGGCAGATTTCATTCTTTCTCATTGCCATGTAGTATTCCATCCATTTATTCTTAACACTTCCCTGAGAAAATAGAAGCCATTAAAAGAGAACTTTGTCTTTGAACTAATAAATCTACCAGCCTACCTACATGTTTTTTTTTTTTACAAATAGTTTATTGTCAAATTAGTTTCCACATAACACCCAGTGCTCATCCCCACAAGTGCCCTCCTCCATGCCCACCCCTCCTCCCCCCCACATCCACCAGTCCTCAGTTTTTGTCAGCATTCAAGAGTCTCTCATGGTTTGCCTCTCCCCCTTTCCCCCACCATTTCCGCCCTTCTTCTCCCCCTTGGTCCTCTGTTAAGTTCCTCCTAATCCTCCTATACGTGCACACATATGATATTTGTCTTTCTCTGCCTGACTTATTTCGCTCAGCATAACACCCTCAAGGTCCATCCATGTTGCTACACATGGCCAGATTTCATTGTTTCTCATTGCCATGTAGTATTCCATGGTATAGATAAACCATATCTTCTTGATCCATTCATCTGTTGATGGACACTTAGGCTCTTTCCAGGTTTTAGCTATTGTGGAGAGTGCTGCTATGAACATTGGGCAGCCTACCTACATGTTTATCCATACACTCTCCTTGGATCCCTGATCCTCTCTCCCTCAATGATTTGCTTCTGCCTCATCCATTTTGTCTTTTCTCCCAACTGGAATATCTCATATCTTCAAAACAAATTGAACAAACAAAATGATCCTTTAGTCCCAGGTCCCTTCCCCAACTATTGTTCCAAACCTTTAGAGCAAAATTTCTCAAAAGATCTGCTCCTGTATCTCTTCGCCTCTTCACAAACATTCTTTCTTGGACTTCTGAGTCCACTGCAGAACACACTTTATTAAAGTCACTAATGAGTTCCATCTTTCCAAATCTATTGGTCAGCTCTCTGACCTTATCTTAGAACACACATTGAAGCAATATTTGACATAATGGTCATCTTCCTTTAATACCTTGTTCCCTTGGCTTTGGGCATCCTTCATTGTTATTTTCTCTTATTTCATTAGCCATTTATTTTTATTCTTCTTTGCTGGTTTCTTTTAAACATTGTAGTTCTCTAGAGCTGAGTTCTAGGGACTTTTTTCTTCTCTATTTACTTTTTACATCGTATCAACTGGGCCTGTAGTTTTAAAAATGATTTATGTTCTCAAGAATTAAACCCCTATTTCTTCTTTATGTTCCATACTCATGTATCTAATTGTTTCTTCAGTATGTCTTCTTGGATATCTAATGGGCATTGTAAACATAAAATGTTTAAAAAAATCAACTATGAATTTCACCCAAAACTCACCATTCCACATATTGTCATCTTAAAAATTGGTATTCTGATTAATGTGGTTGCTCAGAGCAAAAAAGCTAGGGTTTATCTTTGACCTTTCTTCTCTCTTTCTCTTTTCTGCCCCCCTCCCTTCATCTCTCCCTCCCCCTCTTGTTTTATATCTACTTCATCAGCATATTTTTCTGACTTTATCCTCAAACACATCCCCTTTCACTGTTAACTGTTTGTCTTCCACTAGAATGTAAGCTGTTGTTTCTCCAAAACTTTAGAATAGAAATTGACAAACTGTGACCTAGTGGCCATATCTAGTTCTTCACTAAATGATTTTTTACATTTTAAATGGTTAAAAATATTTAAAAAAATAAAGTTTTGTGGCACATGAAATTCAAGTTTCAGTACTCATAAAGTTTTATTGGAACATAGCAAACTCTCATTTGTTTACATTTTATCTATAGCTATTTTCCAATTACAATGACTAAGTTGAATACCTATGACAAGGATTTTTATGGCCTCCAAAGCTGAAAATATTTACTATCTGATGACTTACAGGAAAAATTTGCCAACCAATGCCCTAAGACTAACATTCTGTCTCTACAGCTGAGGGCTAAACTTCTTTTTCCTATTGGTACCAATAAAAATCTTGGAACTGAGTATTGTAGCACTGAACCCCATGACTATTTTTTTTTTTTTACATTTTTATCTATTTTTGAGAGACAGAGTGAGACAGAGTGTGAGCAGGGGAGGGGCAGAGAGAAAAGGATATACAGAATCTGAATCAGGCTCTAGGCTCTGAGCAAGCGTTCAGCACAGAGCCTGATGCGGGGCTTGAACCCATGAACTGTGAGATCATGACCTGAGCCAAAGTCAGACACTTAACTGACTGAGCCACCCAGGTGCCCCTGAACCCTGTAACTGTTCTTGAGCCAGCCCCTGATCAAAGATTTAGACCACAGTTTATTAGACAAGGCTGGGGCATCTGCTCATTCCTGAAGCTGGGGAAGAGGGAGGGCTTAGCTCTTTCTGAATCATATGGACTAAATGTGGAAAGGAACAGTTTTCCAAGGAAAATTGAGTTGCTATAACTGCAAGAAGGAGGAGTAGAAAGTTTGGTGGGAAAAAGAAGAAGTTGACTTCTACATGGATCCTCTTACTTTTTAAAAGATGGCATAAGGGCACCTGGGTGGTTCAGTCGGTTAAGCGTCTGACTTTGTCTCAGGTCATGATCTCAGTGTTCATTGGTTCAAGTCTTGCATCGGACTCTGTGCTGACAGCCAGCTCAGAACCTGGAGCTTGTTTCAGATTCTGTATCTCCCTCTCTCTCTCTGACCCTCCCCTGTGCTTGTGCTCTCTCTCTCTCTCTCTCTCTCTCTCTGTCTCTCAGAAATAAATAAAACATTTTTAAAAATTAAAAAAATAGCTAGGGGAGGCAAGATGGCGGAGAAGTAAGGAGCTCCGTACTTGCACTCGCGCCCATACATCACACAGAAAAGATCTGAAGCCATTGGAAACCATACAAAACCTGAGAGACTCGAGAGAAAAAAGGACGCAGAATCCACTGAGAAAGCCTTCTAACGTGAGTGCGAACCGGGGAAGGTAAAATCAGCCGGGGATCGGAGCCTCCAGGGTGGGAGGCGATCCCCCTCTACCCTCTACGGGGAGTGAGAGGGGAAAAGGAGAGAGTCCGAGACAGAAAAATCTCCGCTCGGTGCATAGAAAGACCGTACTTGCCAAATATCTGCACACCAGGTCCCCTCGCGACAGCTGATCCTGGGGGAGGCTGAGCACACAAACTGCTTCTTTGTGCCGCTCCTGGAGGTGGGGTTTTAAAGCGGAGCGGGTGCGCCTGCCGCCATTGTAGCTCCAGGGCGGCTGGGATCCCTGAAAGAGACGCGCAGACACCGGGCATCCGCGCTCCTGGCTGGCTGGAACTCGAGAGGGAAGGCAAAAAGCTAAAAACTGGGAAATTTGCCTGTGAGTTCGTGTTTCGGGTGACGAGCCATAGAGAGACCCGGTTTTCCTCACTCCAGCGGGCTCAGGCTACGCGGACCCGGCAGGCAAGCCCCCGCGCATGCGCACCAGCCCGACCCAGAGAAGGAAGCAGCGATCCTGACTCCGCCCCCAGAGCTCAGCAGGGAGCCTGGAATAGCCCGAGGGGGTTGTCTGGGACGCTGTGTCTAAGGCAACTTCAGCGGGGCGCGGGCTGGGATTTGGAGATTGGAACTGGCCTGGGTTGAAGAGTGCAACCAACTTCGGCTGCGTCCCCGGAACGGGGAGTTGACACGCCAAAAAAAAAAACCAAGCTGCAGCGCGGGGTTCAAGAAGGGACTGGAGCACCGTCACTCTCCTCCCCACAATCGCCAAGGCAGAACCCCCGCCTGAGGCATCGGATCACGCCACGCCCATCCCTGCCTGAGAGGTGCCCTCCTCCCCTTTTTTTTTTTCTTTTTCCTTTTTTTTTCTTTTTTTTTTCTTCTTTCTTTTTTTTTTCCCCTTTCTTTTCTCTTTTTTTCTTCTTTTTTCTCTTTTCTCGCTTTTTTCCCCAAAACACTGACCTGATTAACTCTGGTCGCCAGCTTGCTTAAACAATCACAAGTCCATTCTGTAAATGTAAATTCTACACCTACCGACTTTTTCAGCTATTTCTCTCAGGAGTAATTGGACTATATAGTTTCTCTGGATAATTCCAGCATCCTTCTCTCACCTATCCAACCACATTCTACCCTTTACCTCTTTGAAAAAAGTTTCTTATCCCTTCTGCCTGTTCATTCTATTTCCAAATCTGCCTTGTCTCACCCTGCATTCTCTCTTTTTCTCTATGCTCTTCAACCAGCACTGCATACACACGGCTATTTAACTGTAGCTGGGAAATCCAGGTATATGCTTTAAACCGTTCTTTGTCCATCGGTTTTCTTCTTTTTTCCTTTTCTTTTCCCCTTTTTGACCCTTTTATGTATTTTATGCTCCCTATTCGCCCTCCTTCCTCCGTCTTTTCTATTAACTTTTTCGTTTTCCCTCTCACTTTGCATGTTAGTTGAATCAGCCTGTGCGTTTGTGTGCTCCTGCTCCCTGTGTGTCTGTCTGTCTGTTTTCTTTTCCAGGGCTACCTCAAGAAACAAGCTAGAGTACACAAGGTGAAGAGTCCCAAATATCACTACGAATAGGAAAATAAAATAACTAAGGTCCCAACAAGAGTGACCGAGGGATACCATTCAAAAAACAATCTCTGAAAGGATAGGCCCTGGAAAGTCAAAGAGTTTCTTGGATATAGCAGTGCTCATAGAAACAGAGAGCATAACAGGTCTTTAAAACCAACAAGAGCCGGAAAGCTAACTAAAATGACGAAACGAAAGAGCTCTCCTCCAAAGAAACTCCAAGAAGAAATGACAGCTAATGAACTGCTCAAAACAGATATCAGCAGCATAAGTGAACAAGATTTTAGAATAATAATGGTGAAATTAATAGCAGGGCTTGAAAAAAACATAGGGGACATCAAAGAAACTATGGCTACAGACAGAATGGAAAATAAAAATAGGCATGAAGAATTAAAAAATGCGATAAATGAGATACATAATAAATTAGAGGCCTCCAATGCACGGATTGAAGAGGCAGAAAGGAGAATAAGTGATTTAGAAGACACCATTCTAGAAAAACAAGAAGCTGACAAAAACAGAGACAAACTGATCCAGGAACAGGAAAGAATTCGAGAGCTCAGCGACACAGTCAAACGCAACAATATCCGTATCATAGGAATCCCAGAAGAGGAAGAGAGAGGGAAAGGTGCTGAAGGAGTCCTGGAACAAATTATAGCAGAGAACTTCCCCGACCTGGGGAAGGAAGTCAATGTGGAAATACAAGAGGCTCAGAGGACTCCTCTCAGACGTAACTTGAATCGATCTTCTGCACGACATATCATCGTAAAAATGGCAAAATACAAGGACAAAGAGAGAATTTTGAAAGCAGCTAGGGAGAAAAGGGCCCTCACATACAAAGGGAAACCCATCAGAGTGGTGACAGACCTATCTACTGAAACTTGGCAGGCCAGAAAGGAATGGCAGGAGATCTTCAATGTGATGAACAGTAAAAATATGCAGCCAAGAATCCTCTATCCAGCAAGCCTGTCATTCAAAATAGAAGGAGAGATAAAAGCCTTTCCAAACAAACAGAAATTGAAAGAATTTGTCACCACGAAGCCAGCCCTACAAGAAATCCTGAGGGGGATGCTCTGAAGGAAAGGTTGCAAGGAACAAAGATTCCAGAGACACCACCACAAACATGAACCCTACAAAAGATACAAAGACTCTAAACCCACATATTTCAATAATAACACTGAATGTAAATGGGCTGAATGCTCCAATCAAAAGATATAGGGTAGCAGAATGGATTAAAAAACAAAATCCATCTATATGCTGTCTACAAGAAACTCATTTTAGACGGAAAGATACCTTCAGATTAAAAGTAAGGGGATGGAGAAATATATATCATGCTACAGGAAATCAAAAGAAAGCCGGAGTAGCGATACTTATATCAGACAAACTGGACTTTAAATTAAAGACAATCACAAGAGATGAAGAACGGCACTACATAATAATTACAGGGTCCATCCATCAGGAAGAACTAACAATCATAAATGTCTACGCACCGAATATGGGAGCACCTAAATATATAAAACAATTAATCACAAACAGAAACAAGCTTATAGATAAGAATGTGCTAATAGCAGGGGACTTTAATACTTCGCTTACAGCAATGGATAGGTCAACCAGACAGAAAATCACTAAAGACATAATGGACTTGAAAGATACATTAGACCAGATGGACCTGACGGATATATTTAGAACTTTACATCCTGAGGCCAGGGAATTTACTTTCTTCTCAAGTGCGCATGGCACATTCTCCAAGATAGATCACATACTGGGACATAAAGCAGCCCTCAATAAATATAAAAGAATAGAGATCATACCATGCACACTGTCAGATCACAATGCTTTGAAACTTGAAATCCATTACAGGAAGAAGTCTGGAAAACTTCCAAAAACATGGAGCTTAAAGAACACCCTTCTAAAGAATGAATGGGCCAATCAGGCAATTAGAGATGAAATTAAAAAATATATGGAAACAAATGAAAATGAAAACACAACAATTCAAAATCTATGGGATGCGGCAAAGGCAGTCCTAAGAGGAAAGTACATTGCTCTCCAGGCCTATTTCAAGAGATTAGAAAAAGCACAAGTCCAAAATCTAACAGCTCACCTAAAGGAACTAGAGGCAGAGCAACAAGAACGCCCTAAACCCAGTAGAAGAAGAGAAATAGTAAAAATTAGAGCAGAAATAAACAACATCGAGACCAAAGAAACAATTGAACAGATCAATGAAACCAAGAGTTGGTTTTTTGAAAAAGTATACAAAATTGACAAACCTCTAGCCAGACCTATCCAAAAGAAAAGAGAGAGCACCCAAATAGACAAAATTATGAATGAAAATGGACTTATTACAACCAACCCCTCAGAAATACAAGCAATTATCAGGGAATACTATGAAAAATTATATGCCAACAAATTGGACAACTTAGAAGAAATGGACAAATTCCTAAACACATACTCACTACCAAAATTCACACGGGAAGAAATAGAAAACCTGAACAGACCCATAACAAGTGAAGAAATTGAATCAGTGATCAAAAATCTCCCAACAAATAAGAGCCCTGGACCTGATGGCTTCCCTGGGGAATTCTACCAGACATTTAAAACAGAATTAATCCCAATTCTTCTCAAGCTATTCCAAAAAATAGAAAGCGAAGGAAAACTCCCGGACTCATTTTATGAAGCCAGCATCACACTGATTCCCAAGCCAGACAGAGATCCAGCAAAAAAAGAGAACTACAGGCCAATATCCTTAATGAATACGGATGCAAAAATTCTCAACAAGATCCTTGCAAATCGAATCCAGCAGCATATCAAAAGAATCATCCACCAAGATCAAGTGGGATTCATTCCTGGGTTACAGGGCTGGTTCAACATTCGCAAATCAATCAATGTGATACATCATATTAATAAAAGAAAATATAAAAACCATATGATCCTGTCAATAGATGCAGAAAAAGCATTTGACAAAATACAGCATCCCTTCTTAATAAAGACTCTCGAGAAAGTTGGGATAGAAGGAACCTACTTAAACATCATCAAAGCCATCTATGAGAAGCCTTCAGCTAACATAATCCTCAACGGGGAAAAACTCAGAGCTTTCCCGCTGAGATCAGGAACACGACAGGGATGCCCACTCTCACCACTGCTGTTTAACATAGTGCTGGAAGTCCTAGCATCAGCCATCAGACACCAAAAGGAAATCAAAGGCATCAGAATTGGCAAAGAGGAAGTCAAACTTTCACTCTTCGCAGATGACATGATACTCTACATAGAAAACCCGACAGACTCCACCAGAAGCCTACTAGAACTGATCCAAGAATTCAGCCAAGTTGCAGGGTACAAAATCAACGTACAGAAATCGGTTGCATTTTATACACCAACAATGAAGCAACAGAAAGAGAAATCAAGAAACTGATCCCATTCACAATTGCACAAAAAACCATAAAATACCTTGGAATAAACCTAACCAAGGATACAAGAGATCTGTATGATGAAAACTATAGAAAACTTATGAAGGAAATTGAAGAAGACACAAAGAAGTGGAAAAACATTCCATGCTCATGGATAGGAAGAATAAATATAGTCAAGATGTCATTACTACCTAAGGCACTCTACACATTCAATGCAATTCCAATCAAAATTGCACCAGCATACTTCTCAAAACTAGAACAAACTATCCAAAAATTTGTATGGAACCACAAAAGACCCCGAATAGCCAAAGTAATCCTGAAAAATAAAACCAAAACGGGAGGGATCACCATCCCAGACTTTAGCCTCTACTACAAAGCTGTCATCATCAAGACAGTATGGTATTGGCACAAAAACAGACACATAGACCAATGGAACAGAATTGAGACTCAGAAGTGGACCCAAAAGTATACAGCCAACTAATCTTTGACAAAGCAGGAAAGAATATCCGATGGAAAAAAGACAGCCTTTTTAACAGATGGTGTTGGGAGAACTGGACAGCAACATGCAGAAGAATGAAACTAGATCATTTTCTCACACCATGCACAAAAATAAACTCAAAATGGATAAAGGACCTGAACGTGAGACAGGAAACCATCAAAACCCTAGAAGAGAAAGCAGGAAACAACCTCCTTGACCTCCACCGCAGCAACTTCTTACTTGACACATCCCCAAAAGCAAGGAAATTAAGAGCAAAAATAAACTGTTGGGACCTCCTCAAGATTAAAAGCTTCTGCACAGCCAAAGGAAACAACCCAGAAAATTAATAGGCAACCAACGGAATGGGAAAAGATAGTTGCAAATGACATATCAGATAAAGGGTTGATATCCAGAATCTACAAGGAACTCACCAAACTACACCCAAAAAACAAACAACCCAGTGAAGAAATGGGCAGAAGATATGAACAGACACTTCTCCAAAGAGGACATCCAGATGGCCAACAGACACATGAAACGATGCTCAGCATCCCTCCTCATCAGGGAAATACAAATCAAAACCACACTGAGATACCACCTCATGCCAGTCAGAGTGGCTAAAATGAGCCAATCAGAGAACTCTAGATGCTGGCGAGGATGTGGAGAAACGGGCACCCTCCTACACTGTTGGTGGGAATGTAAACTGGTACAGCCCCTCTGGAAAACAGTGTGGAGGTTCCTAAGGAAACTAACAATAGAACTCCCCTATGACCCAGCAATAGCACTGCTAGGAATTTACCCAAGGGATACAGAAATGCTGAGGCATAGGAGCACATGTACCCCAATGTTCATAGCAGCACTCTCCACAATAGCTAAAACATGGAAAGAGCCGAAGTGTCCATCAACAGATGAATGGATCAAGAAGATGTGGTTTTATCTATACCATGGAGTACTGCATGGCAATGAGAAACCTTGAAATCTGGCTATGTGTAGCAACATGGATGGACCTTGAGGGTGTTATGCTGAGCGAAATAAGTCAGGCAGAGAAGGACAAATATCATATGTGTGCACGTATAGGAGGATTAGGAGGAACTTAACGGAGGAACAAGGGGGAGAAGAAGGGCGGAAATGGTGGGGGAAAGGGAGAGAGGCAAACCATGAGAGACTCTTGAATGCTGACAAAAACTGAGGACTGGTGGATGTGGGGGGGGAGGAGGGGTGGGCATGGAGGAGGGCACTTGTGGGGATGAGCACTGGGTGTTATGTGGAAACTAATTTGACAATAAACTATTTGCAAAAAAAAAATAAAAATAAAAAATAAAATAAAATAAAAGATGGCATATCCCCAAACTCTGTGGTTTATTCCCCCTTGTGAATTATAGCTTTCTGAGAAGTTGCACTCAGTTTACTAGAATATAATTTCTGATACTCAAACCATCTGTGCCTTGGATAGGATGTGTGTGTGTGTGTGTGTGTGTGTGTGTGTGTGTGTGTGTGTGTGTGTGTGTTAATCTATAGACTTAAACATCATAATTTTTTAAAGCCACTTGTGCTGAAGTGGGACATAGACCAAAAGTTATGGAAAAGGAAGTCAAATCTGGGGCAATGCCTTCTGAGCAGTTCCATAGATGCTTCAGGAGCCATCTTGCAGATGTCCTGGGCAGAAGCCAGGCTGCTGGTACCACTTTTATACCTAACCTTTTTGGCATGACAAAGTAAAATCCTCAGTATTGCACCTCATTCTAGTTCTCTTTCCTTATTGTTAGAATTAAGGTTTACACAGCCAGAGTGGAAGGTTATCTGCTGCATGGCCTTTCTAATTTATTAGGCAAACCATAGGCTTTTAAGATGTCAGAATTTATGAGAAGAGGGGAAGAATGATGTATAACCCAATGTGTCTGTATCTATCCTCAACAAAGGGATGCCATTGATGATTATTAAGAAAATCTTCATATAATCAGATTTATGTTTTAAGAGGATCATTGATGGCAATATGGAGGCTCCTTCATACTGAGATAGAGCACCATGGACTAGTAGGAATGATAGAACTGAGTGTAGACTCTGGTAATTCTAACTCAAGTAACTTCTTAGTGTTCCATCCTTGAAGTTATGGACAAATCTGAGTCAGTGAAATGTTTCTTCATCACAGTGTCAAACTGTAGGCATTTTTAAGAGCCAAACTGAAGATAGAGCTGTTTTGGAAATCATAGCAATGTATTTATAACATGGAAGCTGTCATTTCCTTATTGATTATTTCAATCCAAGAAATTCGTTTGTGAACTGGACTTCAACAATCTTGTGATTCACTCTTTACAAATTACCAAAGATTTAAAATTTTGAACTATTCTTTGCTAGCATTTTATCCTTTGAATACAATGCTTTCTTTCTCATAATTCTGACATTTCTTTTCAGTTCAGATGCTCTCATTGAGAATTCTCCTTGACAGAGCAAATTTTCTACAATAGAAATGATACTTTTCATGTGTCAAATAAAAGCTTATTGCCGATTGGTGAAAAATAAGTTTCTGTATTATAAAACTGTTAACTGTATATGCAAAACCATGTTATTTCTGATGTCCCATCCAATTATGGCATGATCCAGAAGCTTTGCTCACCCTGAAATCTTATATTAGTGCCTTTTCTGGGATGAAATTTAGCTCACATGGAGATCCCAATGGGTTGTGAATATGTTCTCATTTTTCAAAAATGCCATTAGTTGAAAATCATTTCCTTTTTCAAAATGGCCTCCAGTTCTATCAACTGACTGCCTTGTGAGTTTCTAACAAAGGTCACAAACAGTGGTCTTATAGAGTGAATACCCCTTAAGAGAATAAGAACAGTGCTTTGGCAAACACTAAAGAGTTTA